>JAOWBW010001314.1:105000-349730 GCA_026119855.1 Campanula takesimana | reverse complement strand
TATGGTCAGAACACAGTCTTTATGTTCAAATGTGAATGTTATGATACAAAAAAGGGGGTTGAAGTAGATAAGTATAGATTTACCAAGGTGAATACAAAATCAAGACTAAGGTCATATGAAACTTTGTGATTGCATCTCAGGTTGCACAAGTGTTCTATGCAAGTCATGTGTCTAAAAAGGACGGCTGGTTAACTGTTATTTTGACTAAAGCAAGGAATACTTTCGATGTTGTTGAAAATGAACAAGATGAAGATGCAACATATCAAGAGAATGAGATACTTGTTTGTAAATTCATGTGAGTTTGACCCTAGGGTGATAATCTTACACTCCACGATGACACTCACCCAGATTTGAAGTCGAACCTGATAATGACAATAAAAGTTTCTGATCATGATGATGAGGAGTTATCAATGATGATGATGATGATGATTCCTTGGACGATGATGATATGAGGAGGATATCCAAGTGACGATGATGATTCCGTAATGAGAACAATTGATACCACTGATGCATGATGATGATGGTGTAGATACCCGGGTGGAAAAGCCACGGCTTTAGGCTCGAGCGCGCGGGTCGTCCTAGGATGTCTAACTTGTTTTTAGAGTCGCCACCTATGTTTTGAGGAACATAAGAAAAACCTATTGATTGTAGCCTAAGTTTGATTACGAAAACAGAGATTCTTTGTTTTGAGGTTCGGGGGTAGGTTACGAGATGGGAAGTACCGAAACACCCATCTCGCCCAACTTAAGTTGGTCTTGCTTGATCAAAATCTACATGAATGAAAATGTTCTTCTTTTTCTTCTTTAAGTCATAAAAAGGGGGTTTAAAATAGGATTTGGAATGTAGGAGATAACTCCTTAACCAACCTCAATGAGATGAGGTGATCATTAGAGTCATGTCCCAAAATGATTTGGGTGATTGCACATTTGATTAAAGTAAAAGAGAGAGAGGAGATGAAGTAGAAAAGAAAGGAAAAGATGGACTTTTACCTACAATTTGAAGACTTCAAATGTTGCTTGATGAGATCCTTAGAGAACCTTTAGAAAGTGATTTTTTGTCTAGTTTTCGATGGTTTTCGATGATTTTTCGATCCTTCAAAATGGAGGTGAAGAGAGGTTTTTATAGGTGAAAGAGGGGTGTTTTTGGTGCCAAAACTCATCACCAAGAAATCCTTCCGGGCAAAATCTTGTAAATTGAGCAAGGGAGGGAATCCTGGCCAGAAATCTGTAACTGACGCCCAGAGGCGCGCGCTTCCTGCTTTGGGGGCGGGAGGCGCGCGCGCCTGGCTCCTCCTGTCGGAGGCGCGCGACTCAGAGAAGGCAATTTTGACAGAATGGACTAGAAAGTCAGCCCTGTCATTCAGTTTAGTCCCTGGACTTAACGAAGTCAGTCAGGAACTTAACGGAAGTGACAGAAACTAACGAGAAACACTTAAAATGGGGAGAAACACAAGATCAAATGTGCAATCGGGGTGAGCGGTCCAAGGCGGGGTGTCTACAGAGCCCCCGGTGACGTGGATTGCAAAGCAAAACGCGTCGATGAAAGTTAAAAACACCCGCCGAGGACATCACCAAGAAAAGGCAAAGACTCGATGAAAGCAGGAATTTGAAATTGCGAGAGATAGTGGTGCGCTCCCTGTGTGAGCGGCTTTTGTTGATAGAGGGGGTGGCATGATCCGGCCGGCTGAATGTTTTGAATGAGGCCGTTAGTGAACCCTTGTTGACGAATCCGTTAGTGAATCCGTTTGGTGAATCCGTTAGTGAATCCCTTGGATGAGTCCGTTGGTGAACCCTTGTTGACGAATCCGTTAGTGAATCCGTTTGATGAATCCGTTAGTGAATCCCTTGGATGAGTCCGTTGGTGAACCCTTGTTGACGAATCCGTTATGAATCCGTTTGATGAATCCGTTAGTGAATCCCTTGGATGAGTCCGTTGGTGAACCCTTGTTGACGAATCCGTTAGTGAATCCGTTTGATGAATCCGTTAGTGAATCCCTTGGATGAGTCCGTTGGTGAACCCTTGTTGACGAATCCGTTAGTGAATCCGTTTGATGAATCCGTTAGTGAATCCTTGGATGAGTCCGTTGGTGAACCCTGTTGACGAATCCGTTAGTGAATCCGTTGGATGAATCCGTTGGTGAACCCTTGACGAATCCGTTAGTGAATCCGTTTGGTGAGTCCGTTAGTGAACCCTTGTTGACGAATCCGTTAGTGAATCCGTTGGATGAGTCCGTTGGTGAACCCTTGTTGACGAATCCGTTAGTGAATCCGTTTGATGAATCCGTTAGTGAATCCCTTGGATGAGTCCGTTGGTGAACCTTGTTGACGAATCCGTTAGTGAATCCGTTTGATGAATCCGTTAGTGAATCCCTTGGATGAGTCCGTTGGTGAACCCTTGTTGACGAATCCGTTAGTGAATCCGTTTGATGAATCCGTTAGTGAATCCCTTGGATGAGTCCGTTGGTGAACCCTTGTTGACGAATCCGTTAGTGAATCCGTTTGATGAAATATTGCTTTGAAGTCTCGTGCCATTTGGAGTCACACTTGACTTTTTGAATTGTGGGGTACGGGCACAGTTGACCGCGACCAGAAAAATGTTCCTGCTGGGGATGAAATGTTGAGATTGACTCTTGAGGGGGGTGTGGCACCCGTGACAGAACTTAGGGAGTTCGGAATTTTGAAGAGGACAGCCTACTTTTGAGTGGGAGTTTCTATCCTACTTTCGATTTTTGACATGCCTTAAGGGCGGACCAGAAGAAGGTGTGCCCAACTGGGTGTCCGAGGATCGGGACAGTGTCTTGATTTAGGCTGGAGATCTCTGACAAGGCCCTTTTCTTGAAGCGATTTAGACCTGGGAGGCGCGCGCCTTCCTATGTAGGCTTGGGACGCGCGCGCACTTCAGACTGCTGGCGGGTGGCGCGCGCGTCTGGGAGGCGGAATTCCGGGCTTGACATTTGCTGACCAAAAGAGCCCCAACAGCTATAATATCATCTTCTGTTCGACCACTTGATTCTCACAGCTCCTTTCTGCCATTTTTGAACATCATATTATTGCTTAACTTCGCTTGTGATCAACATTTTCCATGGCTTCCAATTCTTTTGCCCTTGATGCCAAGGTCGTTAGTGCGTATGAAAAGGACTTGGGCACTTTTGTGTATTCTTTCAAGACCCATCCCAAGAAGGCCTTCATTAAAGATTTCGGGTTCCGAATTCTTTTCACCTTGCGGACGTTGAAGCCGGATTGGGATTTGTTGAGAGCTGCCGCGGCTTTCTGGGATTGCGACAGCCATACCTTCAACCTTTCAGCTAATGAAATGGTGCCGACTGTTGACGATTTCGGGGCCATCCTTGGCATGCCTTTGGCCGTCGGATTGCCGTCCCTAAATATCACCGTGGTGCCATCGACTCTTGGGTTGGGTTACTGAATCTCCCTGTTGAGGACGTGAGGAAGATGTTGCATGGTACCGTGATTGACATAACTGAGTTGCCGATGTTCTTCAGTTTACACTCGGAGGACCCGATGGTTCAATCTTTCAAAAGAAATGCCATGGCCGTTTGTCTCTTCAGCGAAGTACTGTTTGTTACACCTTTCGGGACTGCGGACGTGCAGTTGGCTGAGATTATTTTGCAAGCTAAGGAGCAGCAATTTAGTGTAATCCCTCTTATTGTAGGGGAGACGTTGCACGGCCTTGATGAGTTACATAGGACGGGCAAGATGTGTCGGGGAAGCCCTTTGCTCTTGACCATATGGCTCCGAGAACACTTCAGAATTTATTCTCCGGATGGTGATTTGTCTCCTTTTGCTGTTCATAGGAGGAAGTTGTTGATCCGGGATTTATCTGAAGATGATTGGAAGAAATTCTTTGCCTCTCGGGTGACCGTCGATATTGAGTGGTGTCCTCCTTCTTGGGGTCTTCGTCCTTTTGTGGAATGGACTCTTGGTTTTCAGCACGTGGTTGTACCCGGTTTGAGAGATTCTTCATTTTACCAGCCAGAGCGGGTTCTGCGGCAGTTCGGTCGCCAACAGACAATTCCTTTTCCGAGGGATGGAATGCTTCGTCCAGTTGCTTACATGGGTCCTGACTTCTCGAGTGAGCTTCAGTCGGCTTGGGGAGATGACCGCAATCGTTGGGCTTTCGCTCCTCTGCATCGGGGGAGTGTCTTCCTTCCCGAGAGCTACTTGGACTATTTATTTGGCACCCTTTACCGTGGCATCACTTGGGTTGATGTGCTTCGTGCCGAGTTGTTGGGACAGGGTTTTGAGCCTAGCAGCACTTTGAGATATAGGGAGGCTGCTGCTGATTCGAGTAACATTCTCGCTGACCCTTTCGGTACTCCTTTGGATGACTTTTATGCTAGGAGACGTGTTGCAACACAGAAGGTTTCGGTGCGTATTAGTGCTCCTTCGTTACCCAAGAAGAAAAGGATTGAGAGACGATCGGGTGGTCCTTTGAAAGCTAAGAGAAAATTGGATTTTTCTTAGTACCCTAAGAGATTGCAATTAGACCACTTTGTTTTAGGATTTAATATTTTGATGTCTTTTGTTGCTCAATAAATCCGTTGTAATGGTTTGAATAATTCATTGAATGAATAAAAATTGCATTTTGTTATTTGAAGTGAATTGGGTATTTTTGATATGTTTTAGACCGCACCCGAAGGTTGCCTACGTTCCTCCAGTTGGGAGGCTCAGGTCTTCGTAGTTCAAACAAACAAAGACCATTTTTTTTTTTTTTTTTTTTTGTGCACCCTGTTTTTTGCCTAGACCGCCCTTTCGGGTTTTCAATCTAGCGGGCTTCTTTTTTGCACGTGCTCTAATTTTTGCCTAGGCCGCCCTTGCGGGTTTTCAACCTAGCGAGCGATTTTTTTTTTTTTTTTTTAATGGTCTTTGTTTATTAAGCGTAGAACCTCTTGAGCTTGTCGAGGTTGACCTCCTTTGGCAGCTGGTCACCATCTAAATCCACGAGCCGGACTGCACCACCGCTTAGTATCTTTTTGACCACGTACGGACCGATCCATCGGGGTCCCCATTTCCCCAGGGGATTCATGGCATTAGGAGGATGTTGTCTTAAGACCAAATCTCCCACATTGATGTTTCGAGGCTTCACTTTTTTGTTGAAAGCTCTTGCCATCCTTTGCTGATATGCCCTGTGCGTTCGAGTGCTCTTAACCTTTTCTCGTCGAGTAAGGCTAGCTGTTCGTATCGACTTTGCATCCAGTTGACCTCGTTGACTTGATTCTCGAGGAGGACCCGTAGAGATGGGACTTCAAGTTCGATAGGGAGTACGGCTTCAGAACCATAGACCAATGCATAAGGAGTTTCTCCTGTTGCGGATCGTATTGATGTGCGGTAGCCCCACAATGCTAATGGTAGCTTCTCGGGCCAATCCCTTCCTGTTGAGGCCATTTTCTTGACGATGGTCTCGATGGTCTTATTTGCTGCTTCGACTGCGCCATTTGCTTGGGGCCGGTAAGGAGATGACTTGTGCTTGGTGATCTTGTATTCTACCAAAAGTGCATCCATTTCCTTCTCAAAGTGAGAGCCGTTGTCGGAAATGATTTCATGAGGCACGCCGTATCGGCACATGATATTAATCTTTACAAATTCGGCCACTTTCTTGGCGTTGAGGGTTCGATAGGCTTGTGCTTCGACCCACTTTGTGAAGTAGTCGACTGCCACTAGGACGAATGACTGCCCATTGCTCCCGGCAGGATGAACTTTACCGATGATGTCTATCCCCCAACAAGAGAAAGGCCAAGGTGTGACCATGTTGTAAAGTTGTGAGGGTGGAGCATGTTGCAGATTAGCGTGGAATTGGCACTTGGCACACCTTTTGACTTTCTCGATACAGTCTCGTTCCATAGTGCTCCAATAGTAACCAATGCGAAGTATCTTCTTGACTAGCATAAACCCATTCATGTGGGGTCCACATTCTCCTTCGTGCACTTCACACATTATCTCTTGAGCTTCGGTCTCATTGGCGCATAGAGATTGATCCCGTCGTGGTGCCTTTTATAGACTCGGTCCCCAATCAGTACGTACCGAGAGGCTAACCTTTGCAGAGCTGCTTGAGACTTCTTATTGATGTTCTCGGGATAAGTGCCGTCTTTGAGGAAGTTCATGATATCCGAATACCACGGAGAGTTTGTTTGAACCTCGTTGATCTCGATACTCATGCAATATGCCGGACTGTTCCTTCGAGCAATTTTGAAAGGCTTCACCATTTTCCCTTTGGGCATTTCAACTAATGAAGCTATAGTGGCCAGTGCATCGGCGAAGCGATTCTTATCCCTTGGCAGGTAGTTGAAAGTGATCTCTTGGAATTGTTCAACCAGTTCTTCAAGGTGCTGACCATACTGTTGGAGAGTCGGGTCTTGGGTTCGCCATTTACCCGATTGCTGATTGATAAGGAGCAAAGAGTCGCCGAACACTTCTAGTTCCGTGACGTTTCTTTCGAGAGCTGCTTCGAGCCCTGCTATGCATGCTTCGTACTCGGCAATGTTGTTGGTAGCTTCGAATTCCAGGCGTATGGCAATGGGAGTGTAGATGTCTTTTGGATCGACAAGCAATACCCCTATACCAAAACCGTGTTTATTGGCGGCGCCATCGAAAAAAAGTTGCCACTTGTCTTCCTCGGTTGCAGTACAAATTAAATGCTCGTCGGGGAACTGTACATCTTCCCCCTTCACTTCGTCACACGGGAATTCGGCAAGCTGGTCACTGAACACTTTCCCCCTGACGGATTTTAGTGTGACGTAAGTGATATCATAGCCGGCGAGCATGAAGTACCATTTGGCTATTCTTGTTGACATGAAAGGCTTCTCGAAGATGTAGCGGAGCGGGTCCACCTTTGCTACTAGCTTGATCGGAAAAGCTTCCATATAGTGTTTGAGCTTTTGAGTGACCCAAACCAATGCTGCACATGACTTCTCTAAGACAGAGTAGTTCTTTTCGCCTCCTTGGAATCGGCGACTGACAAAATAAATGGCGTTCTCCTTTGTGGACTCTCGTTGCTCTTGTGCTAACATAGCCCCTAGGGCTTCATCATTGACAGTGAGATAAAGCAACAGAGGTTTCTCCTTGTGCGGCGGAACTAGAACAGGAGGGCACGTCAAGTAATGCTTCACTTGATCGAAGGCTTCTTGGCACGCGTCGGTCCATTCTAGAGCCACATTCTTCTTGAGTAGCTTGAAGATTGGCTCGCACATGGAAGTGAGTTGGTGCACAAACCGACTGATGTATTGTAGTCTTCCCATGAAACCTTTAATCTCTTTCTGCGTCTTTGGAGGAGGCATGTCAATGATTGCCTTGATTTTGGAGGGGTCTACTTCGATTCCCCTTTCAGTGACCATATAACCAAGAACTTTGCCTCGGATAACCCCGAATGTGCACTTTGCAGGGTTGAGCCTCATCTTGTGTTGACGAAGCCTTTCGAAGAACTTGCGGAGATCGATTAGGTGTTGACCATCGGTTCCTTTGGAGTGAATGATCATGTCGTCCACATAGACCTCGATTTCTTTGTGAATCATATCGTGGAACAAGTCTGTCACGGCTCTTTGGTAGGAAGCCCCAGCATTTCTTAACCCAAATGGCATGACTGTGTAGCAAAAGGTACCCCACGGTGTTGTGAAGGCTGTCTTATGTTGATCTTCCTCGGCCATGAGAATCTGATTGTACCCAGCGAACCCATCCACGAATGAGCGACCTCGTAGGCAGCAGTGGAGTCGACTAGCATGTCGATATTAGGGAGTGGAAAATCATCCTTTGGGGAAGCTTTGTTTAAATCCCGGAAGTCTACACAAACTCGAACCTTGCCGTTCGCCTTCCTGACTGTCACAATGTTGGCTAACCATGTCGGATACTCGATAACCTTGATGAAACCCACACTGAGGAGCTTCTCAATCTCTTCTTTGACCTGCAGAGACCATTCTGGCTTGATCTTTCTGAGCTTCTGCTTTACTGGCCTGGCATCTTCTCTGATCGGAATCCTGTGCTCCGCTACCTTTCTGTCTAAACCCGGCATGTCTTTGTATGACCATGCGAACACATCCACGAACTCCCGTAGTAATGCAGTCAATCTGTCTCTGTCGTCTCCCTTGAAGAAGCTTCCAATCTTGGTTTCTTTTGGCTCTTCTTCGGTACCCAGATTAACAACATGCAATTCTTCGTCAGCCTTTGGACCATTCTCGCCACGACTACGGACTTGTTGAGCAAGTTCATTTAAGTATGTTGTGTTTTCGTGGTCTATTTCATCATAATTTGAATCGTTATTAACTTGTTCGTTAAGTTCATTATTAGTTAATTCATCATTTATGATGTTTGCAATCTCAGGGTACTCAGAAATATCAAATTTTTCATTAGCAAAGAAAGGAAACACACGCTCGGCTATGGCCTCCAAATCCTCTTGGGTGAGGGTATTAGAGACACTCTCGGACTCGAAAGTAAGTGTGAGCTGCTCTTCCTTTGTTGCTGTGCGGGGTATGCAACCCATTTCTTGGACTAAGAATTCTCGGATACCACGGGCCCTTTTGTTGAATACCAATTGTTGATCGGCTCGGAGCTTGGCGGGATCTCACTGAGAGTCTCGTTCATGATGACGGTGTCATGGATGGCGTTAACTTGGCATTTATTCATCATGGCGAGCTCTTCAAACATGGAGGCTAAATCTGTCAGTTCTTCCCCCACGGTGATTTCTGTCTCGGATTCTATAGTCATCTTCCTTCCCCACCATTCACGGGGCGACATGGGAGTTGGTTCTCCTTCGGATATCTGGATCTCACAATCGGAGAAGATTTCGAGGCCGGGCTTTTTGACACCTTTATTGTTAACCCACGGCTCGGGAAAGATCATGTATGGAACGTCTTCCCCTTGGCGGACAAAATAACCATTCAACGTCTTGCGGTAAGGCCTTAGATTAGGGACTTCATACCGACGGCCTTCTTTACGAGCTCGGGCCTTTTCGTTCTTGATCGCTTGCTCTTGTTTCAAGTCTTCTTTGGAAGGCTCATACCCCAAACCGAAGGTGTTCTTGACAAATGGGACTTGCACGGGACGTAGGATTCCTTGTTGATATTTCCCTAAGCCTAAACCAGGGAAGTAGTCCATATTCCTCATCATGCGGAGGACTTTGTGATTGCTGGGGGTCCATGATCCGTTTCCCCCTTCTTTGTCAATGGCGTTGATTGAGACGCCGGAGAGAGTGGAGTCTGGTAGACCATGCTGAACTTGGTGGACGGGCTCACCTTTTCTGTGGATAGTGATGTTTTCAGCCATTACGGTCACTATTTCATCACCATTTCGGATCTTGACACATTGGTGGAGAGTTGACGGTACGGCATTAGCACTATGAATCCATGGTCGACCCAACAGTAAGTTGAACGAGGCGGGATATCAAGCACTTGGAATGGAACGGACATGACCATGCTCCCAAACTCAATGTCTATTTCGATCATACCCATGACTGTACGGGCGGTGCTGTCATAACCTCGGATTACTTGAGTAGAAGGCTTCAAATCAGAATCCTTAAGCCCCAGTATGCCCATGATTCTACCAGGCATGAGATTGAGTGCGGAACCACCGTCCACTAAGACTCTTGAGACGGGCCTCCCCCTTGCTCGTACCTTGAGGTAAATAGCTTCGTTGTGGTCGGAACCAAACGGTGGAAGGTCCATATCGGCAAAGGTGATGACGTTGCTAAAATGAATGTGACCAATCATTGCCGTGAGGTCCTCGGGAGTAGTATCGGGAGAGACTGATGTATCATCGAGATTGCGGATGACAAGATCTCGGTGTTTCTTTGAGGATGCAATGAGGTCCCAAATGGAGATGTTGGCTTGAGTTTTCTTGAGTTGGACAAGTAGAGGATCTTCGGGAGCGTTGCGGCTTTTGAGAAGAGGAGCTCGGTGCGGAAGTGGAAGGGTTGCTTGCTATGACTCGACCGGATCGAGTTAGCATGTTGACGTTCCCATCTTGCTTCTTTTCCTATTCTCTAGTACTTCCCTCATTACTTCATCGTAAGTCACTACATAACAAGAATTGTCAAGTTTATTCATAACATTGGGGCCCCCATTCACAATTGGGATTGAATGGGTGGTCCCCTCGAGTTCTCCTATCTCTATTACATTGACATGCTCGTCATTAGTCACTACAAATTCTTTCTTATCTATGAGATCTTGAATGACATTGCGGAGAACGAAGCATTCCTCGGTGGTGTGGCCACTATATTGGTGGTAGCCACAATATTTGTGGTGAGCATGATTGGAGTGGATCGTCTTGGGTTGGTACCCTTGCACGGGTGTGACTTGACCCTTTGCCTTGAGGACCTCGAACACTTCGGTTTGAGTCATGCCTTGGAGAGGCGTGTAGACACGGTCACTTCGGGACTTCTTCCCTTGAGGTGGAGGAACCTTTTTGTAATTCCCCTTGTCAATAGTGACGGCGTTGACCGAGGCCTCTTTTGTGGAGTTGGAAGCGGCCTTGTAGCGGTAAGTAGGAGTGGTCTTCTTAATCTCCTTGAGCAAGTCATCCATGCGTACCCCCGCCTCATACATTTGGGAGAAGTCGAGTAGCAAGCCCCACTTAGGTGAGTGCGGAGATCAATCTTGAGACACTTGAGAAATATGTCCATTTGCTCTTTTGTGTTCGGCCTCTCAACAATTCAGAGAGTTTGTCATTCCATCTCCTTGTGAAGTCGATGAAGGACTCATTGTCTCGTTGAGTAGTGTTCTCTAGCTCTTTCCTTGTGGGCCGGTGAGTGGTGTTGCCTTGGTATTGGTTCTTGAAGGCAAGCATGGCGGAGTCCCAATCAAGACGGACAGTGAGCGGGAGAGTAGCATACCAATCTTTTGCCGCCCCCTCGAGAGTGAGAGGAAAGCATTGAGCCATCACCTTGGTGGAGACCTTCTTGGAACCATTGCCCAAATATAAGTCTCAATGTGAGCCATAGGACAAGAGTTGCCCTTGAATTTGCTTATGTCGGGCATCTTGAACTTATCGGGAAGAGCGGCCATAGTACTCATGAGGATGGATGATTGATAAAGGCTTGTGTCGGAGCCTTTCCCCATGTTGAGCCCATTGAATTTTTGGTCGATGTAGGCCATGATAGAATCCACCATTTTGGGCTCATTGTTCTCGGAACTTGGTTCCCCCATTTTCTTGGTGCGGGTGTTGACATAAGGACTCTTGAACAAACCCTCGGTCCATTCGGATTCATCATCATTGTTCTTGTTCTTTCCCTTGGCAAGGTTGGTGAGCTTTTCTTTCATTAGCTCCATTTCGGCCTCGTGGGCCTCCCTTTGGCTGTCGAGGTGGGATTGCCAAATGTCGTCTTTGCTTTGTGCCTCTTTGTAAGGGTGGAGACTTGCTCTTGGAGGAGTTGGACCATGGTTGAGAGCTGTTCGAGAGACATGGTGTTGCTGCTGCCGGTCATGGTTGATGTTGGAGCTGTTGGAGTGATCTCTTCACGGACTAACCGATTTGCTGAATCCCGGTAGACTTTGTAAGTACCAATTGAACCTATATTGTAGAAGAGGCCCTTGTCAGTCTTGAGTAACACTTGCGGTCCATGAAGAGGCTTAGAACACACAGTTGGGCACACGACTCGAACCACATAAGAAAAGACTCTTTTTTTTTTTTTTTTTTTTTTATAAGTCGGAGGGAATGAATCCCTTTTGGGGTTTCTAAGAAAATAATGGAATCGTCACACTAGTATATAGACCATCTCGCGGTCCCATATACTCATCGGATTCCATCGCGCTTGTGAATCCTACATGTATCGGGATTAAACTAAATTAATGTAGTAAAGCATACATGCGGGGACGGATTTTTATTTTCGTCCAAAATAACCACTTTTTGGGGACGGATTTTTATTGCGTCCATTTCAACAAGTTGGCATGTATGATTTGAAGACATTAGTTTAGGGAAATCTCGGTACATGGAAACCGACTTGAGTCACGGAGTGTTAGACCCTAACTAGAATTGTGTGGTTTGTGCTCGGCTTGAATATGAGGCTCAAAGGTCACCCCCGGCATGTAGTCTTGAACTACGCCACGGGCTGAGGTTTACCGCTTCGAAAGAGCCAAGGTCTGGTGGAGCTTGAAACTTTCTAGGACGGGCCTCGACGGGTTTGGGGTTGGACTTGTGCGACTCGATAGTGAGCAGTTCATAGGAATATGTGCATGTAGTGTGAGGTCTAACAAGTGACAAAAAAAAAATTATATTTTTTTTTTTTTTGAAAAGAAAGAAAACACACAAAACACATAAGCACATAAATTACAACTCCCGAATCACCCGTGTGACCGGTAAATAAAACACAAAATTAAAACAGTCCGAGGGTTCAATTCTGTTCTGATGCAGGCAACTGTGCCCACACCCCACTGTTCTGCTCAGTCACTGAAACCTGTTTCTGTTCTGGAAACCAACCCAGAAGCGTGCGCCTCTGAGTGCTGATGTGGGACGCGCGCGCATGGCGCAATGCTTATGGGAGGCGCGCGCTTCTGGGGCACACCTGTCAGAATGTCAGACTTTGGACTCAGGGGATTGCCCTGGTCCCATGTTCATATTGTAACCCCTGCAGAAGTGATTAGTGCAGAATAACAGAAGAAGAAGATGAAGAACATGAAGAAGTGGGCGATTCTGGTTCTTGATGCGGGATGCGCGCGCCTTAGGCTTAAAAGGCCAGACGCGCGCGCCTCCCCCATCAGGAAACAGAATGCCCAGAAAAGATGTAGATTTCGATCAGAATGCAAGTTTAACCCTCAAATAGTCCCCAGCGGAGTCGCCACTGTAGATACCCCGGGTGGAAAGCCACGGCTTTAGGCTCGAGCGCGCGGTCGTCCTAGGATGTCTAACTTGTTTTTAGAGTCGCCACCTATGTTTTGAGGAACATAAGAAAAACCTATTGATTGTAGCCTAAGTTTGATTACGAAAACAGAGATTCTTTGTTTTGAGGTTCGGGGGTTAGGTTACGAGATGGGAAGTACCGAAACACCCATCTCGCCCAACTTAAGTTGGTCTTGCTTGATCAAAATCTACATGAATGAAAATGTTTTCTTCTTCTTCTTTAAGTCATAAAAAGGGGTTTAAAATAGGATTTGGAATGTAGGAGATAACTCCTTAACCAACCTCAATGAGATGAGGTGATCATTAGAGTCATGTCCCAAAATGATTTGGGTGATTGCACATTTGATTAAAGTAAAAGAGAGAGAGGAGATGAAGTAGAAAAGAAAGGAAAAGATGGACTTTTACCTACAATTTGAAGAACTTCAAATGTTGCTTGATGAGATCCTTGGAGAACCTTTAGAAAGTGATTTTTTGTCTAGTTTTCGATTGGGTTTTTCCGATGATTTTTCGATCCTTCAAAATGGAGGTGAAGAGAGGTTTTTATAGGTGAAAGAGGGGTGTTTTTGGTGCCAAAACTCAATCACCAAGAAATCCTTCCCGGGCAAAATCTTGTAAATTGAGAAAGGGAGGGAATCCTGGCCAGAAATCTGTAACTGACGCCCAGAGGCGCGCGCTTCCTGCTTTGGGGGCGGGAGGCGCGCGCGCCTGGATCCTCCTGTCGGAGGCGCGCGACTCAGAGAAGGCACTTTTGACAGAATGGACTGGAAAGTCAGCCCTGTCATTCAGTTTAGTCCCTAGACTTAACGAAGTCAGTCAGGAACTTAACGGAAGTGACAGAAACTAACGAGAAACACATAAAATAGGGAGAAACACAAGATCAAATGTGCAATCGGGGTGAGCGGTCCAAGGCGGGGTGTCTACAGATGGTGGTGGTGGCTTTGATGATTGTGAAAATTACTAGTATGAATCATTTATCAACATGTATATAAATATTTTGGTATCTAATTGTTAATTTGTGATAGTGATGGTTTCTTTAATTCTTTAGTATTTTTGATATACACTTTCACAATTTTAGTGCTTGTTGTTGAACTGTTTTTTACTTTTCTTCCTCAGGTATTGTAATGAGAGGTAGAGGTGGAAAACAATCAAATGGTAGGAGTTCCATGAATAACAACACGCCTACTGGTAGTAATAATGGTTCTTTTATATTGTTGTTGACTGTTATTTCTTATCTATAAATTATAAATTTTGTACTCTTGTTAACTGGAGTTTCATTTATCAAGTTCCGTTGATTTTCAGTTTCAGGAACCGGAGTTTCAGGAATTGGAAGGGGTATAAATGGCACAAATCCAATTGTTGGTAGGGGATCTAATTCAAGTAACAGTCAACCAGGGATGATGGCTAACACTAGGCAGGCAGCTCTTGTTAAGTCAAAATTAGCCCCTAGTGGTATTTTTTTAATCTATAGTTTTTCTGTTATTCTATATTTTAAACATATCAATGTAAATAATTTCAAGTTCCCTTGTTTTCCAGTTTCAAAAATTGGAGTTCCAGGAATTTGAAAGGGTATAAATGGTACACATCCAACTGTTGGTAGGGGGTCTAATTCAAGTAACAGTCAACCTGGAATGACTGTTAACACTAGGTAGTCTACTCTTATTAACTTAGAATGTAACAATATGCCTGGTAATGGTAATGGTAATGGTAATGGTAATGGTAATGGTAATGGTAATGGTTCTTTTTATATTGTTGTTGACTTTTACGCCTTATCTATAAATTATAAATTTTATACTATTGTTCTTTATTTTAACAAATCCAGTTAATTTTAAGTTCCATTGTTTTGCAGTCTCAAGAATTGGAGTTCCAGGAATCGGAAGGGGTATGAGTGGCACAAATCCAACTGGTAGTAGGGAGTCTAATCCAAGGAACAATTCAAGTGGTGTAAATGGCACAAATACAAGTGGTAGTAGGGAGTCTAATCCAAGGAACAATTCAAGTGGTGTAAATGGCACAAATACAAGTGGTAGTAGGGAGTCTAATCCAAGGAACAACTCAAGTGGTGTAAATGGCACAAATGCAGGTGGTGGTAGGGAGTCGAATTCAAGTGGTGGTAAGGACACAAGGAATAGTCAACCACAGTTGATGGATCATAATAGGCATTTGGCTGAAAATGTGGTCGAGGAACCCTCCGATCACGCAGAATCACAACCTCGACAAAAGAGAAAAAGGGGTATAACATTGGGAGTAAATGCACCAACAAAAGTAGGAGAAACAAAGATTCTTGTGACCGTTCTTACAAACACGTAAGTTATATTTTGTTCTTACCCCATTATGCTATATTAACTGGAGAAAGGTGTTCGTGTTTTTCTGCATCATTTGATCTATTTTTCTATTTCTGTTTTACACAAATGTTGTATATGTCAAATGATGATTGGTACTGTGCAAGTGACTTGCTTATGTACTTTGGCATGGTGAGTTTTGTCTTCTTAGCAGCAAATTGCAGAAATAATGGATTTGGTTACTAGATGTGTGTGTGAGAGCTCTAGCATGAGCATGTTTAAGTCCTTGATAGTTTGATGATTGCTTATCAGCCTTTTATTATGCTTTTCTATGTAAAAGAACGCAGAGAATTTTTTCTATGTGTGTGTGCTTTGAGTTTCGTAGGTCCGTTACGCCCATGTCAGATTGATGCTGGGATTCAATTTAGCGAATAACTTGTATTTAGCTGGTGATCAACTGCTTAAATATTTAGCTCAGTCTCGTAAGTATTTTTGTGTGGGGGGTGGGGGGCGGAGGGTGTATAAACTTTCTACTTCTATCGATGTGTGTGCGTGTGTCGCTGTATTAAATTAACTATATTTTCTTGGTTTTGTGCCGATAATGGTTAAAGTATGTGTTAAACTGCTATGCTTAGTGCTGAAAAAAGTGATTTTTTTTTATGTTCTGTTTCATCTCCAGATTGACACCTATTCAAGCTCGTACAAAGATTGGTCCGCTGATCAGAAGTCACTTCAATGAATTTAGAACAAACTGGGCCATGTGGAAGGATAGAGTGAATCTTCTTTGGGGAGAGTACCTGGTAAGGCCCATCCAATTTTTTAGAGAGTGTGATATGAATTTTAATATAATTCATTGCTTGTTTTCTGTATGGGTGTAATATGAGTTTAAATGTAATTCATTTCTTTTTTCCTTATGGGTGTAATAGCGTTCAACATTTCTTTTTCCAGAGGTATTTCAAGTTTGAATCACCTGAAGAGAAGGCAAAGGGTCGAGTAGTGTGGGAGCGTATAGTTTCAACAAATTATCCAAAATACATGTGTCAATGGAGGAAATTAGCTGAGGATGAACATGTAACAATAGCTAATGCTCGAAATCATTATCCAGAATGGACAACACCTGGTGTATGGAAACAACTATGTGACTATTGGATGAGTCCAGAGTTTTTGAAAGCTAGTGAGTTGCGCAAGAAGAATAGAGCCTCAAAGAAAGGGATACCTCACGCATCAGGGAATATAACGTTTGAGGAAAGAAGGCTGAAATTGGTACGATATAAGATTTTATATGACTCAACTACTATTTTTTAAATAAATATTATTCCAGCTACTTACAATGAATATCTTTGATTCCAATGTGTAGTGGAAGTCTTTACGTCAGCCTCCAACTCAGCGGGAATTGTTTAATGAGACTCACTTGACTACACGCGGAGGCAATACTGAGAAGAAATTTATCAATGAAGATGCAGAGATTTTTTCGGTTAGTTTTTATTGTATGTTGTCCCCACCCCCACCCCACACACACCTTTAAGGTTTTTGGTGTTTGCA
Source organism: Campanula takesimana (assembly GCA_026119855.1). Lineage (NCBI taxonomy): Eukaryota > Viridiplantae > Streptophyta > Magnoliopsida > Asterales > Campanulaceae > Campanula > Campanula takesimana. Next base: position 333,073 of record JAOWBW010001314.1, on the reverse strand, counting down.
AATACAAAAATTCTAGAACTCTAAGATGCCAAACCAATAGGATATATTTAGGTTAAACAAAAAATGCTTGAATGATTTTAAATAATTTTTTAATCTCCTTGAAACTAAAATGTGTTTGACAGGTAATACTAGTCAACATTAAACATAGCCTACAAAAAAGAAAATGTCTGACTACAATGAAAAGCAACTTGAATTCCAGTTCGAAACAAGTACAACCCTGATGAGAAGGTCTACGGTAGAAATCAAAACAATAATATTCCCGAGAGAGTTTGATTTCAGTACTTAGAAAAGAGATGTTCCCTTCCCCTTCTTGTTTGCGGTCATAACGGCGGTTTCCCTGAGCAGCCAAGTTGTCCTTCCCCTTCTTATATTGGGTCACCTTATGCAAGGTGTGCTTCCTGCACTCCTTGTTCTTGGAGTAGGTCTTTTTAGTCTTTGGAACGTTCACCATGGTTACGAGACCGACAGCGGCTGCAGATGAATAATTTTAAATAATTAATTCATCATTTAACTATGGCTACATGTAATCTTTATAGGATATATTTAGAGAAAGTTCTTCGTGGTTCTGATAATTTCTCTAATAGATTTTTGGATGGCAGCCATGCCTCTTTTTTTTTTTTTTTTTTTTTTTGCAATATCTGCCTATAGTTGTGAGTTGTGTAAACGTAAATTGGCCTGTTTTTTCAATATCTGTCTATAGTTGTGGACAATTTGAACCCATTAAAATTATGCAGAAGTACGATCAAAAAGAGAAAGTTGCATGTCTTGGATGTCTTATTATTTCTTTTACATGTAATCAGGAACTTGATACTCCCTCCGTCCCAAAATAATCTTCGCACTATTTTTTATCATTTTTTATGACTTCAGGCTAATTTTTTCAAAACTGCAGCTTTCTTTTCTTTTTCTCTGTTGCTTTTTTTGTTTACTTGGGGCCTGCTTCATTTTTTATGGTATTCTATGTGCTTTGTTTTTCATCTCTATAAGCTAATTAGAAGTTTTTGCCAATTTTTTCATAGCAAACTTCCCTCAAACAAATTACGTGAGGCAACTGGATTGGAGCCTACCGCACCTGTGAATGGGGTCGATGATCCTGGCTTGAAAATATATGAAGAGGCCGTCGGGGGTGTAAAAAAAGGTAGGCTAGTTGGAAGGCCCAATGAAAAGTGGAGCAAAAAATCTGGTCATGTTTCATCCTCAGATTTTGCAACACAAGTTGCATTGCAACAATCCTCTCAAGAAGTGAAAAAGTTAAAGGAAGAATTAGCTGAAAGTGAAAGGAAACGTCAAATGACTGAAGCCAAATCAAATGCATGTATTCAAAGTTTGTTTCAATACATTGAAAGTCAAGCTGCTAAAAATGGAGATCCACCTTCTCCTCGTCCTCCAAATTTCAATGAAAATTCTACCACTGAAGGTGCGTCTAATACTCACAATGATGGTTCTCCTACAAATATTGGTGATTATGAGATGGAGGATGATGATATGGGTGAGTATGAGGATTATCAGTAGTATGGATTAAAACTCTTCTTTTGGTGTGTTCTCTGGGGAGTATATATACCTCTAAACTGTTGGTTTTTTAACATGGTAGAATGTTTTTTGGACAAATTTGGTAAGGCATGGATATTTTGTATGAAGTGGTGTTGGAAGTTATTTTGAGACAATATGTTTACTCTTTAACTAATTTAATGTTTGTTTTCGATTAAGTTTACCATATGTTTGTGATTTAAATTGATAGTGAATTTTATTATGGAATAGTAACAGGTCTAAAAATAATTATTTATCGAATTTAAAATTCCAGGCACTAATGCGATGGCAAAAGTCGTCCCATTAAATTTGATTCTAATATTTTTTTTAATGGATTACGCGACTGCTAAAGCCATTCCATATTGCACAGCTAGTGAGATTGTTAATGCAGTCGCCTTTGCTAACCTAAGGCGATTGCTTTGTAAGTCGCCTTATAAAAGCTAACGCGATTGCCTACCCAGTCGCCTTATAAAAGCTAACGCGATTGCCTACGCAGTCGCCTTCTGCAAGGTAACGCGATTGCTTATATTATTTAAATAATTAAATAAATAAATTTAATAAAACCCTTTACGCGATGGAAAAAGCAGTCGCGCCCTAACGCGATTGCCTATCCAGTCACCTTAACCTTTTGTGACAAGGCTTTACACGATGGCTAGGGCGACTGATTTCCCAGTCGTGTTATCCTTCCGCGACGGCTTTTCCTAAATAGGCGATAATTTGATAGTTTTTTTTTTTTGTTAGAAAAAGTAATAATTGAAGTGTAACAGAATACATATATGATTATAATTTTCTATATAGATGCATGTAACAAATTTATTTAGTAAATGTTACTTTTTTTTCTTTAAAAAAAAAGTAAAAATTCATATATATAATCGTTTGCAGTTCAATTGTTATTTTTCCAATAAAAACTGTTACATTTCAGATATAATGTTATATTTAAGAATATAACTGTTATAATTGAGAAAAAAAATGCTACATTCACTTATTATAAAATGTAACATTAGTTTAGTTTGTCAATGTCATGTTATTTTTGAAAAAAAAAAGTGTTACATTTGAAAAAAACGAGTGTTACATTCCTTTATAAAAAGTGGTACATTATTAATTTATGTATATAATCGTTTGCATTTCAATTGTTATTTTCTCAATAAAAATTGTTACACTTCAGATAGAAGGTTACATATAAATTGTTACAATTGAGAAAATAAATGTTACATTCATTTATTATAAAATGTGATATTAGTTTAATGGGTTAATGACAATTTAGACCCTGAAGTACCATACCACCCTTCCAAGCGAACCCCGATGTGTTATTTTTGTCAAATCGGGTCTTGATGTTTTTAAAACTCGCCATTTAAGGCCTTTTTGACGGATTTCGTTAGAAACTCAGCTGAAAAACATGTGCCATGCACGTGACTAACGGAATTGGGTACTTTGAATTGTTTTTAACTATTAAGGGGCTTCAATGACATATCTCAGAAATGAAGGATTGTTGATTAAAAAAACTCAACCTTATCCCTTCCCCGTTTATACTTCACGGTATATATAAAAAAAAAAAAAAAAAAAAAAACAACCCTTCCCCTTCCATGATTTTAACGCACGGAGAAGGATCTAAGAGATCTTGAAAGATTTGGGTTTTTGTTAATTTGATTCAAGCCGGAATTATCAGTGGGTTCGGCGTCAATTTCTGTATGTTTTGGGCGATTTGGTGGGGTTTATTGTGGGTTTGGTTTTGTTTTTCTGGTAGATCTGTACGTGTTCATGTGGCGGTGTTTGGCCGGTGTTTGGGACGGCTCTAGGTGGTGGCGGTGCAGTGGTGGCGGTGCGGTGGTGTGGTGGCCGGTGGTTGTAATGGGGGAGTGAATGGTGATTAATTTGGTTGAAATGCAAAATTTATATTTTGAATTTCATTAACAAATTTGACTGTACGTACAAAGTTGTGTTATAAAAAAGAACACTCATTTTGGGACAAAGATTTCTTAAAAATGGACACTCATTTAGAGACAGAGGGGGTATTTTTTTTGCCATGAAAAGAATAAAATTATACATTTCTTTATTGCTTATATATTAATACTTTTTAATCCTTTAAGTTTCAAAATTTTCACTTAACCTCTTAATAGCTAATATCAATTCAAAGTCACCCAATTCCGTTAGTCACGTGCATGGCACATGCTACATAACTGACTTTTTAACGAAATCCGTCAATAAGGCCTTAACTGGCGAGTTTTAAAAACATCAAGACCCGATTTGACAAAAATAACACGTCGGGGTTCGCTTGGAAGGGTGGTATGGTACTTCAGGGTCTAAATTGCAATTAACCCTAGTTTAATTGTCAATCTTATGTTATCTTTAATCTATTACACCAAAATTGTGGTAAATTTAAAAAAGAATGTTACATTTTGAATAAAAAAATGTTACATTTCGTTATAAAAAAATGTTACTTTTGTTGACGAGCAAAAAAATAACGAAAAAAATAAAAAAAATAATAAAATGGTCTCGGCTCGGCGGCGGCAGCAGCACCATAGACCGCCTCATCTGTCACTATCAAACCACGTGGATAGTTGAGCCTAAAATGGAGACTTGAATAAAGGCCCCTTAATTATTTCGCCAATCTCATGAAATAATTTCTCACTTCTTGGTCTATTTTTGACAAACCTAAATTCTAGAATTACTTAATGTGGTTAAGAAAATTTGTGAGTGCACTGTGCACCCAACATAGAATTATGGAAGTGACCACCAGGATTGTCTAGATGCAGCAGGCATTTTTCTTATGTCTTCTAGACCTCATACATAACCTTCAAATTTTTTATCCTAATCACATTTCAATTTTTTTTGTCCTAATCACATACTCCTCTCCTTGGTCTCATTTTAATTTATAAACATAGAGTTGATTACAATTATTAAAAAAATAAAAAAAGTGATATATTTTGAGTGTATAAAGTTGAGTAAGAGAGAGTAAATAGTTGTTATGAGTATAATAAATAAGTTTGTTATTTAATAATTAATAAAAAGTTTTTATTTTGAATTTTTGTATGTTAAGTGAGACACTCAAAAGAGCAAAGATCTTGAACGACTAATTCAAGAGACAATTTTTGTAAATTGAGTTGGAGTGGAGGGAGTATTCATGTGTTTGGTCTCGTCAAGCGTCAAATGTCAATTTTATTTATTTATTTATTGAGAGAGAACCGTCATGTGTCAACTAAAGCAGGATACTTGCAAACTTTTATAGGATAATTAATGAATTTGACTTTTTTTTGTTGTCTATTTCATCTGGATTTTGTATTATTTTTTATTTTATTTTTTTGAAGTGTATTATTTTATTTTAAAGCCAGTCTTATGAAAAACCTGTTTTACACTATGAGATGTGTAAAACTTGTTTTACTTTAAGAGATTTTGTTTTACATCAAAAGATGAAAACATGTTTTACATTAAAGCAAGTGTAAAACAAGTTTTTCTCGAGATTTTCACTTTATTTTATAGTGGCTATATATTTGTCAACTAAAGAAAATAAGATTTATTAAAAGATAGCATTTAGTAGGCAATTCACATTAGTTGAAGGCTCTACCCAAATACATACATTACAAATTTGTTGAGAAACTTTTGAAAACCAACATGCTACATATTTGAAAGATTCGAGGAACATGAAGAACCCTGATGATATCAATCTTACACCAAAACCCCATCTGAAATCACCATATGGACACACAGATGCTCCGTCAAGTTATGCTCCGCCAAGTAAAACTTGGCCACTGCCTACAATTGGCATTTATATAAGCTGCTTCAAAGTATGATTTAACTTTGCAAATATGATCAAAATCGAGTCTCTGAGTTGACAAAAAAATGTCAACCAAACATCCCGGGTAAGACAAACTTGAGTAGACATAATTCTAAAATCGAAGTCCCCTTATATTTTTACACTTACAAAAACGGGAAAGTGGCCTCCAATAAACACCCCAAGCGTTATCCTTGGACTTAACTAACAAAATTGAAGGTATTAAAAGTGACAATAATACATCCAAGAACATCAATGAAAAATCAAATGCAAAGCAAAGGCTCTCACGAATGAGAGAATTCAACAGGCTCTCACTAAGGAGAGAATTCAAAAGACCATCAACAACTGGAGGAAAACAAACAAATAAAAATTAACGAAACTTCAAAGAAAACGAAATCTGAATGTAAACCCCTAATTCCACAGGGTAGAGGAATACAATGAAGATGTGTCAAGGGGACAAAACTCACCTAATTGTAAAGAACAGAGAATAGTTATTTATAGGGAGGTGGTCTCCCATGAGAACAAGGGGATCCGTCTCATGTATGAGACGGGTCGACCCATGCATGACCCACCACGTGGCAGCCTCCCAGAGGTCCAAATTTTTTTTTAGTTTTTTTTTTGAGTTTTTATATTATTTTTTCGGCTTTTCAGCCGTTCACCAAAAGTAATAGTTACCATAACTTAATGTAATGACTGTTTACATATAAAGTAACATTGTTCATAAGATAACGTAACACATGTTTTACAAAAACAAAAGCTCGTTTTACCCATTTTTAAAAATGTAATACTAACTATAATTACATGTAACCCAAACAATATCTAAATGTAATTATCATTTATAGTGAAATGTAATAATGCTTTTGCAAAATTATAAAATATTGTGTATTTTGATTTAATTTTTTGAAAGAAAGTAACATTTGAAAAGTAACAACTCATATATGAATGTAATTGTTTGTACAAGTAAATGTAACACTTTAATAAAAGAAATTATAACATATTTCTATAGATAATGCAATACTTTTACATGTAACACTAATCAAGTGTTTTTAGCTCTAAAAATGCAAATGGTTGAATTATTACATTTTCTATACATATGTGTTACAATTATGTATAAACATTATTACATATAAGTAACACGTTCGTTACATTTTAGTTGTAATAAGTATACATTTGGCAAACGAAGAAAACATAGAAAAAAACACTGTTACTTTTCTGTATATATGTATTACTTTTATGTATACAAACTGTTACTTTATATGAATACAGTCATTACATTAAGTTATAGTAACTATTACTTTTGACAAACCGAAAAAAACCAAAAAAAAAAAATATATCAAAATTTAAAAAAAAAAGCAAAAAAAAATGGCCTATGAGAGGTTGCCACGTGGCAGGTTCGACCCTGGGTCCTGGAGCCGGTTCGTGGGTCGAGCGGGCGGGTCAAAAATCGACCCGTCTCATGGATGAGACGGATCATGCATGTGTGCACACATGTTTTTGTCATTTATAGGATGTTGGCGATAGCTAATAGTAACATGGAAGTTAATTATCTTTTAAAAAAAACATGGAAGTTAATTATATATATTTTTCTAAAGGAAACAACTAATTGTATTAATAAAAATTAAGAAGGTGGTGCTCCACAATGGTCGGAGACTCATCCCAAACATAATTTTTTTACGAAAACGAACTATCGCCAACAATATGTCCACCTCAGTAAAAGAGTCTAATACATCTTGATTAAGAATGTCTCATCCTAAACCAAATCTCCAATCAAGGCTCTTACGAACAATGACTTGTGACGCACAAACGCTTCTCCAAAGTGTACTTGGACACGGCCCAATGTTGGCCTTCAGAAACCCCCAAACAGGAACCATATGTCGTTAAAGACATGACAATCTAACGCATTTGGGTAGACAAGAAATTTCCAACCAAAATCACAAGTATTGCATCAATAAATACAAATAAAATACATCTCAAGATGGAGAGAAGGCAAAGGCTCTCGACAAATGATAGAAGACAAAGGCTCTCAACAAATAAGAAAAATCAAATAAGATAACAAGATGAAAGGCAGAGATTTTAAGAACTGAAAAATAATGTTTACCGAAATATTTTTGAGGCGAGATGATTAATTGACGCTAGAATGTCGTTGAAAATTGGGATTACACAGAACAAATCTCCTTTCCACAAAATTCATAAAAGTTGTGTGTAGCATCAATCTATTTATTAATAAAAATAAGATATTTCTCTTAATTTAAACATTAATCACTGAATGAATCAATGATTAATGCTTAAATTAAGAGATTCGTAAAAATCAATGGAAGATCGAAAGAAAATCAAAAGAAGAAAATTATTAAATTGTGGAAGAAGACGGGAGGGGGGGAGAGAGAGAGAGAAAACGGTTAGAAAATCTAGTTTTTAAGTTAATTGTAATGTTGTGTACAATAATATTGGTGAAAACAATTGATAAAGATAAATTTAGCAATTTTTTAATGAGCTAGTATCCCATGAGAACACCTATATCCGTCTCTTCTATGAGACGGTTTTTTTTACCCACCCGACCCGACCCATTGAACAGGATCCATGACCCATGAGGCATAACCTGTCACGTGGCAACCACCCATTGACCAAAAAAAAAAAACACTGTTTTTTTTTTTTTTTGAGTTTTTATATTTTTTTTCCAGCTTTTCCGTCATTTACCAAAAATAATAGTTACCATAACTTAATGTAATGACTGTATACATATAAAGTAACATTGTTCATAAGTAAACGTAACACCTGTTTTACAAAAACAAAAGCTCGTTTTACCCATTTTTTCAAATGTAATGCTACCTCCATCCCAGCTCAATCTGCACTGTTTTACTTTTTTTGTCAACTTGACTGAACTTTGAACTTAATTTTATGAAAATCTATATATATCTATGCAATTTTGAAAGATATTATTGTTACTATTTCTAACAATAAAACAATAACAACTTTTAAAATTGTATAAATAATAGCTAGATTTTCACACAATAATGGTCAAAGTTCGAATGAATTGACCACATAAATAGTAAAAGTGCACATTGAGTTGAGACGGAGGTAGTACTAACTATAATTACGTGTAACCCAACCAATATCTAAATATAATTATCATTTATACTGAAATGTAATAGTGTTTTGCAAAAATATAAAATATTGTGTATTTTGATTTAATTTTTTTGAAAGAAAGTAACATTTGAAAAGTAACAACTCATATACATGAATGTAATTGTTTGTACAAGTAAATGTAACACTTTAATAAAAGAAATTATAACATATTTCTACAGATAATGTAATACTGTTACATGTAATAATAATCAAGTGTTTTTAGCTCTAAAAATGTAAATGGTTGAATTATTACTTTTTCTACACATAGGAAAAATTACTAAACAATGCAACGTACCAAGCTTTTATTTACAATTTATGCAATGTACAACAATTTTACCACATAATGCAACGTACTTTCAAATTTATATCAAAATATGCAATTTTCGTAACAAATAATGCAACGTACTTTGCAATTTTTGTTTCAAATAATGCAACGTTGTAACGACCCCAAAAACCTATCTCTATTTATTTTAAATTTTTGAGGATTTTAATTTGACATTAGATGTGCATTTATGTGTTGCATCATATTTTATGATTTGCACATCTTACTTGATTATTGTGTTATTTATTTGGTTAGTAGTAATAATGATTAAGGGAGTTAAATGATTAAGTTGAAACTTTAGGGTCCTTATTGGAAATATAAGTTCAAGAGGCTTAATTGTTTAAAAGGAAACTAGAGTGATCAAAGTAGAAAATTGGGTAAAAATCTCTTATAACAAGTTGCTTCTTTCTCCCTCTTTCTCTGTGTTATTTTCCCAGAACATTCTCTACGTTTCTCCTAGGGTTAAGAAAGAAAAGGTAAGTTCAACCTATTTCGATTTAATTCTTTTTATCTACTTATCCGTTTTAAAATCTAATTATATAAAAATGATCAGGGCGTTGAATAGGTCATTTCTACCCGAACAAAACTTATTTCAGCGATATTTTTTCTAGAAATAGGTAAGTTACTAATTCCCCTTTAAATATTAAAATGGTCATATATGTTATACTTGATACTTGTACTTGTTAATTTTGTGATTTGAATGATATTTGTGATACTTGTAATTTTGGGACAAAGTGAGTATTTGGTATAGTTGGTTTTGATGAGTTGAAATGTTAAGTTGTGTAGCCAAGTTTTGTTACAAACGTTTTAGTAATGTAAGTACTATACTTTTGGGACGGTGAAACGAATGGAGTAAAATTAGCAAGTTTTGGGCCTGGCGGGTGTGTTGGGTGGCCGCCCAAATAGGGCGTGCGGCCGCACACTTATCTGGAAGGTTTTTGTCTTGGGGCGGAGTGTTTTGGGCGGCCGCACAGGCTGGTTTAGGGGACCGCCCAGGGTTGCTGAAAAATGGAGTTGTTCCATTTCAAGTGATTTAAAGTTCAAGCTTGGTCTAGGTCTTAGGTGATATCCTAGAGTACCTAGAGGGTTGTTGTGGAACACCCTAGTATTTGAAATTGGTTCCCTTGTGAACAAATGTGTTATGGAATGTGAATAAGTGTTACATAGGGTATTGTTGAACATCTTTTGATGTGTGTTGGATTGGTTCATCTTTGTGATGTGTTTGGCTTGATTCCCTACTTTGGAATCATTGCCCCCGGTTGTTGTTTAGGCAAGTATTCATTACTATGCCCGTTTGGAAGTCCAGCTGGTACTTGTTGTAAAGTCGGACAGTGGTGGGGATTATAATGGCACACGAGCCAAGTTCATTGTAAGGCTTCTACTATTGGTTTCCCATTTTTAACCCTCTTCCTTAGGCCACGGATTGGGTCTGGGCTAGCTCTCCCTTGTGTGAGTTTAGTCACCGTTTGGGTTATGACTATGTGTCATTTTCCCCCTCTTGTTGTTGTTGTTGTTGTTGTTGTTGTTGTTGTTGTTGGTTCATGAACCGGTTTCAGCCCTTTGGTGCTGCTCAGTTGATACCTCTCAGATGGTTATATGTTTGATTCGAGAACCTTGGCTCAATATTCACGTATGAGTGTTTATTTCCGCCTTATGTGTGGTATGATGAGTTGGTCATTACTTCCAACCGGTATGGGACGGTTGGCGATAGGGAGCCTCTCATGTTATGTGCTATGTGGATGTTTATTGACATTGTTCAATTTCGAGTATCATTTCAGCATGTAACGTAGTTGCATTTTAGTAGCTTACTGAGATTCATTTTCACCCTTATTTGTTTACTGTTTTAGATAAAGGAGAGCCCAGGGGATAGGTCACTGCTCAAGGGAGGACGTCGAGGTGGTGATTTTGGGTAAGACATTTTGGGATATGTGTTATGTAAAGGCTACATTATGTAAATGTATAACCTTTTGGGCAGTGTACCCATGACTTCATCTTTGTATCACCTATCTTTGGAACATGTTGGTGAGTTGTAAATTTGTAAGTAAAGTGTGTAAGCCTTATGGCTAAATACTTTTGATTGTGAAAGTTTGTTTGTGTGGAATGAAGTCAAGTTTTAAGTAAATGTGTTTTGGTTATATGAAACTTTTATGAAAGTACATTTCGAAAAATTTTCCTAAAATGTTTTATGACGTCTTCCATGCGTGTCCCGAGCGTGGGGCCAAGTAGGACCACGGGTACAGGGCGCGACAGTTGGTATCAGAGCTAGGTTGTAGATGGTCTAGAATGACTAAGTGACCTAGGATGGTAGTTGTGTATAGAGTGAGTAACGTTGAGTGTCTTATGCAGGTACTTATTGAAAATGGGTGAAACTGAAGGAGATCAGGCTGGTTCTTCAGGGCAAGGGGATGCCAGAGAAGAGGCCCGAATCATGTTTCAAGCGATGTTCGAGGCAGCAATGAAAACTTTAAATGATCAAAGGCAAGGAGGGGAACAAGCACCTCCGAGATATGGGTTAGAACAGTTCCTGAAGATGAAACCAATGGGTTATGAAGGAGAACCATAGGTAATAAAGGTAGAGAGGTGGATTGAATCGATGGAGAAAATATTTGATGTCTTGAGATGTACAGATGAAGAACAAGTCAGGTTTGCTACCTATAAACTGAGTGGAGCTGCTGAGCACTGGTGGAGAGCTTTGAAAACAAATTGGGATGAGAATCATGTACCCTATACTTGGGAGAATTTTCTGAGGAAGTTCAAGGAACATTTCATTCCTCGGGTAGATCAAGACAAGAAGGAAATGGAGTTTCTTAACTTGGAGCAGAATACTATGTCTGTGGCTCAGTATACATCCAAATTCACGAGAGCTATCCAGGTACTCGAAGTACTACAAGGTAGAAGAATATGTAATTACTATCTGAAGGAAGGGAACACTGAAGAGCGATGTTGGAAGAATGCAGGGAAAGTGTTTGAATTGTGGTCAGCTTGGCCATTTTCAGAAGGATTGTCCAAGATCAAGGATTGTACCATATGGGAGTGGAGCAGGATCATCTCAGGGTCAGAAGAGGGATGCCTCAGGGAAGCCTAAGGTGCAAGGTCGTGTTTTTGCTATCAATCAACAACAGGCTTCAAATTCTTCTAACGTGATAGGAGGTATAATTTCTGTGTCTAGTTTGAGGGCACGAGCACTTATAGACCCTGGCTCTTCGCATTCTTATGTGTCTGTGCATTTTTCTTCTCAATTGCATGTTTCTTCTGAATCTCTACCTTATGTGTTAGAAGTGTCTAATCCAATAGGGGAGTGTTTGGTGACTAATAAGGTGTTACATGGCTGTGATGTGCATATTTGGGAGCATGTTTTATTTGATGATTTAGTTGTTTTGCCATTACAAGATTTTGATATTATCTTGGGAATGGATTGGTTGAGTAAATACCATGCTTCAGTTGATTGTTATAAAAAGGTGGTTACATTTTCTATTCCTGATGTGCCTGAATTTACTTTTGAGGTTGTTCCTTTGGGTAAGGGAATTCATTTTATTTGTTATGTGAAAGCTAGAAAGTTGTTGCATCGTGGTTGTACGGGGTATTTGGCTAGTGTTCTGGATACTACTAAAAGGTTGCCTGAAGTAGAGGATGTGCATATTGTGAAAGAGTTTCCTGATGTGTTCTCTACTGAGTATTCTATGCCTCCTGATAGGGAGATCGAGTTTTGTATTGACTTACTTCCAGGTACTACCCCGATATCTGAGTCACCTTACAGAATGGCTCCAGCTGAATTAAAGGAGTTGAAAGTTCAATTGCAAGAGTTGCTTGAGATTTTCACAGATCATCAGAGTTTGAAGTATCTTTTCTCCCAGAAAGAGTTGAATAATAGACAACGAAGATGGATGGAGCTGTTGAAGGATTATGATTGCACCATTTCTTATCATCCGACGAATATGGTAGTTGATGCTATTAGCCGGAAGTCTTATGTAGCTTCATTGATGATACGGGAATGGAAGATGTTAGAAGATGCTCGAGATTGGTGTCCTTATGAATTGAGGCATGTGGCTATATTTGCGAATATCAAAATATTTCCAACCTTAATTCAACAAATCAAGGATGCTCATAAAGATGACCCCGAGTTAGTGAAGATTATGGGTAAAATCAAAGATGACAGATTTGAAGACTTTTCTCTCAGTTCTGAAGGAGTATTGACTTTCAGAGGTAGATTGTGTGTTCCTAATGTTGATGGAATTAATCATCAAGTTCTCGAGGAAGGCCATAAGTCGAGGTATACTATTCATCCTGGGAGTACCAAAATGTATCAAGATTTGAAGCAACAGTTTTGGTGGAACAACATGAAGCGGGAAATAGCGGATTATGTGTCGAAGTGTTTAACATGTCAACAAGTTAAAGCTGGGCATCAAAGGCCCGCGGGATTGCTTCAACCATTAGAGATTCCGGAATAGAAGTGGGAACATGTTACTATGGACTTCGTGACAGGGTTACCTCCTACTCGGAGAAGGCATGATGCAGTTTAGGAGATCGTAGACAGATTGACAAAGTCTTCTCATTTCCTACCTATTGAGATTGGTTATTCGATAGAAAGGCTTGCTACTTTGTACATTAATGAGATAGTGAAGTTGCATGGAGTTCCAGTTAGCATTGTTTCTGATCGGGATCCTAGATTCACTTCTCGGTTTTGGCAAGCATTTCAGAAGGCTTTGGGATCAGAATTGAGGTTCAGTACTGTAACGCCCATCCTTATTCTTGTTAAATATTTGACTTACTTGTTAAATACTTAACTTACTTGTTAAATTCTTGAACTTGAATATTATGTGCTAGTTTTACTTGGGTTAATTTCTTAACTGCTTTAGAATATTCAGGTGGTTAAATGTCTAGTTTTGACTTTAGGGTCCTTTTTGTTAAAAGTAAAACTCGAGGGGCCTACTGGCCATTTCTTGAAACTTTCAAGTATATCATGTTTGTTTGCCTGAGAAAGGCATTTCATCCCCAAATTTCTTACGTTCCTCTGTGAAAAAGTTAGGGTTAGAGTTTTACCCTATTCTCGACTCCTTGAGTTTAATTATCCCTCTATTTTTTATTCCGATCCCGGATAAATATTCGTGGCGTTGAATAGAGTATTCCAGTCCGATCAGAAATTTATTTGGGTAACTTTGATTCCAGAGTAGGTAAGTCATTAGCTCCCCCTTGCTTGTAATAACATGCATATATGTTATTCCTGATACTTGTGTTTGTCAATTTCGTGTTTGGGGCAATTTTTTGTGATACTTGTAATTTTGGGACAAAGGGAGTATAACCCTATGTGTAAAATAATGAAAGAAAATGAAAGTATTGGTTTTGAACTTGTTAGTGCATCCTTGGGTATGTTAAAATATTAATAGAAAGTTACTCCTACGCTTGGGACAGAGAATTCTAAGTCTGGGAAGAAATTGGGTTTTTGCTGAATTAGGCCTTGGGCGACCGCCCAGAGTGGCTATGGGCGACCGCCCATATCATCAGACTTGGGTTTCAAAAAATGTGATCTTAGGCGACCGCCCAGAACCCCTGTTACACAATAGTTGTTCAAACTAAATGGAGATGAAATCTTACCCCTCCTAAGGCATAGAGCCTTAGTATAAGATGGCCTAGCAAGTGTATATGTACCTTTTGGGGCATTGGAACTTAGTCTTGAACATGAATACTTATAGAAATCAAATGAGAACTTAAGTATAAGAGTAACAACTCTTCTTTATGTCTTGAAAGTGCTATGAACAAGCACTAATGTGTTATGCTTGTCTTGAAACTAATGTTTGTGCAGCTTAGGGGCATTAGAACAAAGTCTTGAACTTGAACATCCTAAGAATAGGATTAGGATTTTGTAAGAGTAAATGTATAACTCTTATACATGCTTGAATGACCTAATATTGTAGTGATAACTTGAAGTATAAGACAATAAAATCTTGTACATGACTTGACTCCAATACATATGTATGGTAATGAACTAGAAAGCGCTGTGAACAAGCACTAACTTGAATGAGACATGTTCTTGATGTGTATGTGCAAACATTGCATATAGTTTCTTGATAACAATGTGACTTCTTGATTACTTGAAGCATGTTCCGTGTTGTGAGCTAGTCCACTACTTTTGGATTAGTTCTTCTCCCGTAGTTCAAGTAAATACCTACTTGTGCATTCTTCTGTGAGTCCAGCTGGTCCTTACTTATTCGGAAATATATAGGTTCACACTTATCACGAGAGCTGGGGCTTAAGTGATAATTGGGTCCCTATGTATTTTCGCTTGACCCCTTACTACCGGCCATAGTAAGGGCATAGCTTCCTTGGTTTGAGCAATAAGCCTGACTAAAATGAATGCTAAACTCTTGAACACCTCATGAACACCTCGTGAGTCTTGATCTTGGGAATGACACTGGTTATTGGGTCTTTTATATATACTGCATAAGCAGGTTCTTGTTATTGATCGTGATTGTCAAAGTAATACAAGCTACGATAACAATGGTATTCTTGGGAGGAATAAGGAAGGAAGCAATATCCTTTATAACTTGCTTGTTTAGCCTTATGTGCTACTTGATGAGTGGATTAGCCTCTCATATACTTGTTACTTGATGATACTGGATACATGATTACTTGAGTATCTACTTGAATTGCATGATAACATGTCATGTAGTTGCATCTAATAGCTTACTGAGATTTATCTCACCCCGTTTCTTGTTTAATTGTTTTCCTTAGATCAAAGGAAGGCTAGTGATAGTGCGAAGTGAGGCTCGACATAGCTGGGAGCTTACTATGCAGGTGGTTATTCTTTTGGGAATTGTGGTCCTTTTACACTTTGGTGAGGATGATGTATTATAGGTTTTGTAACTCAGTAATTTTGGGTAGACTTGTTGTCTCTTGTTTTCTCTAGACATCTTGTAATGCCAGCATATGTGCTAGGCATGTTTCCGTTGTGTATAATCATGTTTGGTTTGAATTTTCTTGTCTAGAACTCGTGGTGTGAGCTATCTTAGCTCCTTACTATAGAATATATATATCATGTCAGTTTGTTATAAACAATTGTCATCCAGTTTTCTGTTAGTTTCTTGATTCTCGTTAGTCACGCGCATCCAGGTTCGAGGTTCTATTAGGGGATCTCGGGACCTGGGGGCGTGTCAAGTACTGCTTTTCATCCTCAAACAGATGGTCAGTCAGAAATAACCATTAAGATTCTTGAGGATATGTTGAGAGCTTGTTCAGTTGATTTTGCAGATTCTTGGGATATTCATTTGCCTCTCGTAGAATTTGCTTATAACAACAGCTTTCAGTCGAGTATTGGGATGGCTCCTTATGAAGAATTGTATGGAAGAAAATGTCGTTTACCTATTTGTTGGGATAAGGTTGGGGAAGCAAAGATTTGGGGTATTGATATGGTTAATGACTCAGTTGAGAAGGTTAAGCTTATTCGGAATCGATTGAATACTGCTCAGAGTCGACAAAAGAGTTATGCTGATCACCTGAGGCGAGAAGTATCTTCCCCTATGGGAGATTGCATGTTTGCTTCTGAGGTTTACAAGAAATGTGATGTTCTTGTGGATGATCATGCCCTTCTTGCTGACCTAGTCGTGTTACCTATAAGGGACTTTGATGTGATTCTTGGCATGGATTGGCTTTATGTGCATTATGCATCTGTTGATTGTCATAGAAAAGTAGTAACTTTTTCTATACCTGGTTTGCCTGATTTTACCTTTGAAGGTGATAGGCCTTTATGTGCTATACATGTTATTTCTGCTTTAAAAGCTAGAAAACTTTTATCTCGTGGTTGTGCCGGGTATCTCGCATGTGTGCTTGACAAGAGTTTATCTGTTCCCAAGATGGAAGATATTCCTGTTGTGTCTGAATTTTCAGATGTGTTCTCTTCTGAGTATAGCATGCCACCTGATCGAGAGCTTGAGTTCTGTATTGAGTTATTACCAGGTACAGCACCAATCTCTAAAGCACCTTATAGAATGGCTCCAGATGAGTTGAAAGAGTTAAAGACACAGCTTGAGGAATTGCTTGAAAGGGGCTTCATCAGCCCTAGTGTATCACCGTGGGGTACACCAGTGTTATTTGTCAGAAAGAAAGATGGGAGTCTGCGATTGTGTATTGATTACAGAGATCTTAATCAGGTAACCATAAAGAACAAATATCCGTTACCTCATATTGATGACTTGTTTGATCAACTTCAGGGTTCAGTAGTATATTCGAAGCTTGACTTGAGAAGTGGTTATCATCAGTTGAAAATCAGAACTGAGGATATACCAAAGACAGCTTTCCGTACCAGGTATGGGCATTATAAGTTTATTGTTATGCCATTCGGTTTGACAAATGCTCCAGCTGTATTTATGGATTTGATGAACCGTATATTCAAACCATATCTTGATTGTTTCGTGGTGGTATTCATTGATGATATTCTTGTGTATTCTAAATCACGGGCTGAACATGAACAACATCTCAAAGTGGTATTGCAAGTTCTTCGTGAGAAACAATTATTTGCAAAATTCAGCAAATGTGCTTTCTGGTTAGAAGAGGTTTCATTCTTGGGACATGTTGTGTCTGCTACTGGTATTGCAGTAGATCCTTCCAAAGTTGAAGCAGTTGTAAACTGGAAGAGGCCAACTACAGTGATAGAGATCCGTAGTTTCTTGGGCTTGGCTAGTTATTATCGGAGGTTCATTGAGGGATTCTCCAAGATTGCTACTCCATTGACTAATCTGACTCGAAAAGCTATTTTTTTGAGTGGAATGACAAGTGTGAAGCAAGTTTTCAAGAGTTAAAAAGGCGCTTAACTACAGCTCCAGTCTTGGCTTTGCCTAGTAGATCTGAGAATTTCATGGTTTATACTGATGCTTCTAAAGAAGGATTGGGTTGTGTTCTGATGCAAGATGGCAAAGTAATAGCTTATGCTTCTCGAAAATTATCTCCTTATGAAAAGAACTATCCTACTCATGATTTAGAGTTGGCTGCGATTATTTTTGCTTTACATAAATGGAGGCATTACTTGTATGGAACCAAATTTGAAGTCTTTACTGATCATAAAAGCTTGAAGTACTTATTTTCTCAGAAACAACTTAATATGAGACAACGTAGATGGATGGAGAAATTGAAGGATCATGATTGTACTATCCTTTATCATCCAGGGAAAGCAAATGTTGTGGCAGATGTACTGAGTAGAAAGACTTATATTTCTTGCTTGATGATTCGTGAATGGAAATTATTAGAAGACTTGTGTGATTGGAGTCCTTGTGAATCTAGACATGGAATTATCCTTGCTAATATAAAGGCTACTTCAGATTTACTCCAACATATCAAAGAAGCTCGGGTAACTGATTCTGAATTGCAGAAAATTATTAGTGGATTGAATGAAGGAAAGCAACCAGATTTTCTTTCAACAGTGATGGAATTCTTACCTTTCGAGGCAGAGTTTGTATTCCAAGTGATCTTGAGATTAAAAAGAGAGTTCTTGAAGAGGCTCACAAAGCCAAGTATACTATTCATCTTGGAAGTACTAAAATGTACCAAGACTTGAAGAAACATTTCTGGTGGAACAACATTTAAAGAGAAATTGCTGAGTATGTGTCCAAATGTTTGACTTGTCAACAAGTAAAAGTGGAACATCAACGTCCAGCAGGTTTGTTGCAACCATTAGAAATTCCAGAGTGGAAATGGGAGCATATTACTATGGATTTTGTGACTAGTTTGCCACGTACCAGACGAGGCCACTATGCTGTTTGGGTTATAGTGGATAGACTGACCAAGTCAGCTCACTTCTTGTCTGTTTCCATGGGATATTCATTGTCTCAGTTGGCATCTTTGTATGTTTAGGAGGTTGTTCGACTCCATGGAGTTCCTGTGAGTATTGTATCTGACAGAGATCCTCGTTTTACTTCTCGATTCTGGCAGGCTCTTCAAGGTGACATGGGTACTAAATTGAATTTCAGTACAGCTTTTCATCCCCAATCTGATGGGCAATCTGAGAGACTTATACAGATTCTCGAGGATATGTTACGTGCTTGTGTTGTTGACTTTAAAGGCAGTTGGGACACTCATCTTCCTTTGGCTGAGTTTGCTTATAACAACAGTTATCAGTCTAGTATTGAAATGGCTCCATATGAGGCTCTTTATGGCAGAAAGTTTCGATCTTCTATATGCTGGGATGAAGTGGGAGAAGCTAGACTCTTGGGACCTGAAATGGTTCAACAGTCAGTTGAGAGTGTGAAACTCATTCGAGATAGATTACGCACAGCTCAGAGTAGACAAAAGAGTTATGCTGATCATCGAAGAAGGGATCTTGAATTCCAGGTAGGTGATTTTGTATTCTTGAAAGTCTCTCCTTGTAGAGGTATTAAGAGATTTGGGAAGAAAGGAAAATTGACTCCTCGTTATATCGGTCCATTCGAGATTCTTGAAAGAGTTGGAAAGTTGGCTTATAGAGTGGCTTTACCACCTTCTTTGTCTGGTATTCATGATGTGTTCCATGTATCTATGCTTCGCAAGTATATGGCGGATGAGTCGCATGTTCTTGAGTATGAGGCTATTCCTTTTCAGCCTGATTTGTCTTATGAGGAACAACCTGTTGAAATTCTTGACTGGAAAGAGCAAGTCTTGCGCACCAAAAGGATTCCTATTGTAAAGGTCCTTTGGAGAAATCATGAAATTGAAGAGGCTACTTGGGAAACCGAGAAAGAGATGCGAGATAAATACCGAAGCCTATTTGAAAATTTTGGTAAGTAAAATTCGTGGGTGAATTTTCTTTAAGGTGGGGAGGATGTAACACCCATCCTTATTCTCGTTAAATATTTGACTTACTTGTTAAATACTTAACTTACTTGTTAAATTCTTGAACTTGCATATTATGTGCTAGTTTTACTTGGGTTAATTTCTTAACTGCTTTAGAATATTAAGGTGGTTAAATGTCTAGTTTTGACTTTAGGGTCATTTGTGAAAATATGACTTTAGGGGCCTTTTTATTAAAAGTAAAACTCGAGGGGCCTACTGCTCATTTCTTGAAACTTTCAAGTATATCATGTTTGTTTGCCTGAGAAAGTCATTTCATCCCCAAATTTCTTACGTTCCTCTGTGAAAAAGTTAGGGTTAGAGTTTTACCCTATTCTCGACTCCTCGAGTTTAATTATCCCTTTGTTCTTGATTCCGATCCCGGATAAATATTCGTGGTGTTGAATAGAGTGTTCCAGGCCGATCAGAAATTTATTTGGGTAACTTTGATTCCAGAGTAGGTAAGTTATTAGCTCCCCCTTCCTTGTAATAACATGCATATATGTTATTCCTGATACTTGTGTTTGTCAATTTCGTGTTTGGGGCAATTTTTGTGATACTTGTAATTTTGGGACAAAGGGAGTATAACCCTCTGTGTAAAATAATGAAAGAAAATGAAACTATTGGTTTTGAACTTGTTAGTGCATCCTTGGGTATGTTAAAATGTTAATAGAAAGTTACTCCTACGCTTGGGACGGAGAATTCTAAGTCTGGGAAGAAATTGGGTTTTTGCTGAATTAGGCCTTGGGCGACCGCCCAGAGTGGTTATGGGCGACCGCCCATATCATCAGACTTGGGTTTCAAAAAATGTGATCTTGGGCGACCGCCCAGGCTGGGGCTGGGCGACCGCCCAGAACCCCTGTTGCACAATAGTTGTTCAAACTAAATGGAGATGAAATCTTACCCCTCCTAAGGCATAGAGTCTTAGTATAAGATGTCCTAGCAAGTGTATATGTACCTTTTGGGGCATTGGAACTTAGTCTTGAACATGAATACTTATAGAAATGAAATGAGAACTTAAGTATAAGAGTAACAACTCTTCTTTATGTCTTGAAAGTGCTATGAACAAGCACTAATGTGTTATGCTTGTCATAAAACTAATGTTTGTGCACCTTAGGGGCATTAGAACAAAGTCTTGAACTTGAACATCCTAAGAATAGGATTAGGATTTTGTAAGAGTAAATGTATAACTCTTATACATGCTTGAATGACCAAATATTGTAGTGATAACTTGAAGTATAAGACAATAAAATCTTGTACATGGCTTGAACATCCAAAGAATTGGATTAAGACTTGAATATAAGATAATAAAATTTTGTACATGACTTGACGCCAATACATATGTATGGTAATGAACTAGAAAGTGCTATGAACAAGCACTAACTTGAATGAGACATATTCTTGATGTGTATGTGCAAACATTGCATATAGTTGCTTGATAACAATGTGACTTCTTGATTACTTGAAGCATGTTCCGTGTTGTGAGCTAGTCCACTACTTTTGGATTAGTTCTTCTCCCGTAGTTTAAGTAAATACCTACTTGTGCATTCTTCTGTGAGTCCAGCTGGTCCTTGCTTGTTCGGAAATATATAGGTTCACACTTATTGCGAGAGCTGGGGCTTAAGTGATAATTGGGTCCCTATATATTTACGCTTGACCCCTTACTACCAGCCATAGTAAGGGCATAGCTTCCTTGGTTGGAGCAATAAGCCTGACTAAAGTGAATGCTAAACTCTTGAACACCTCGTGAGTCTTGATCTTGGGAATGACACTGGTTACCGGGTCTTCTTATATATACTGCATAAGCAGGTTCTTGTTATTGATCGTGATTGTCAAAGTAATACAAGCTACGACAATAATGGTATTCTTGGGAGGAAAAAGGAAGGAAGCAATATCCTTTATAACTTGCTTGTTTAGCCTTATGTGCTACTTGATGAGTGGCTTAGCCTCTCATATACTTGTTACTTGATGATACTGGACACATGATTACTTGAGTATCTACTTGAATTGCATGATAACATGTCATGTAGTTGCATCTAATAGCTTACTGAGATTTATCTCACCCCGTTTCTTGTTTAATTGTTTTCCTTAGATCAAAGGAAGGCTAGTGATAGTGCGAAGTGAGGCTCGACATAGCTGGGAGCTTACTACGCAGGTGGTTATTCTTTTGGGAATCGTGGTCCTTTTACACTTTAGTGAGGACGATGTATTATGGGTTTTGTAACTCAGTATTTTTTAGTAGACATGTTGTCTCTTGTTTTCTCTAGACATCTTGTAATGCTAGCTTATGTGCTAGGCATGTTTCCGCTGTGTATAATCATGTTTGGTTTGAATTTTCTTGTCTAGAACTCGTGGTGTGAGCTATCTTAGCTCCTTACTATAGAATATATATATATCATGTCAGTTTTGTTATAAATAGTTGTCATCCAGTTTTCTGTTAGTTTCTTGATTCTCGTTAGTCACGCGCATCCAGGTTCGAGGTTCTATTAGGAGATCCCGGGACCTGGGGGCGTGTCAAGTACTGCTTTTCATCCTCAAACAGATGGTCAGTCAGAAAGAACCATTCAGATTCTTAAGGATATGTTGAGAGCTTGTTCAGTTAATTTTGCAGATTCTTGGGATATTCATTTGCCTCTCGTAGAATTTGCTTATAACAACAGCTTTCAGTCGAGTATTGGGATGGCTCCTTATGAATAATTGTATGGAAGAAAATGTCGTTCACCTATTTGTTGGGATGAGGTTGGGGAAGCAAAGATTTGGGGTATTGATATGGTTAATGACTCAGTTGAGAAGGTTAAGCTTATTTGGGATCGATTGACTACTGCTCAGAGTCGACAAAAGAGTTATGCTGATCACCGGAGGCGAGACCTTGAGTTTGAAAATTGTGACTTTGTGTTTCTGAAAGTTTCTCCAAAGGTGGGAATTAAGAGATATGGGAAGAAAGGTAAACTTGCTCCTAGATTTGTCAGTCCTTTTGAGATTTTGGGAAGATTTGGAGATCGAGCTTATCGTCTTTCGTTACCTCCTTCTCTTGACAAGATTCATAATGTGTTTCACGTTTCTATGCTTAAAAAGAATGTGTATGATCCATCTCATGTGTTATCTGAGATACCTGAGGATATTGAACCCAGTATGTCCTATGAGGAGCATCCAGTTCAGGTGATTGATTCTAAAGTTCAAGAATTGAGAACTAAGAGTATTCCTCTTGTTAGAGTTGTATGGAGGAACCATAATGAGGAAGAATCAACTTGGGAGCTTCGAGATGAAATTGAGAGAAAATATCCTTGGTTGTTTGATTCGTTTGGTAAGTTATTCTAAAATTCGAGACGAATTGTCTTTAAGGGTGAGTGATTGTAACGACCCCAAAAACCCGTCCCTGTTTATTTTAAATTTTTGGGGATTTTAATTTGACATTAGGTGTGCATTTATGTGTTGCATCATATTTTATGATTTGCACATCTTACTTGATTATTGTGTTATTTATTTGGTTAGTAGTAATAATGATTAAGGGAGTTAAATGATTAAGTTGAAACTTTAGTGTCCTTATTGGAAATATAAGTTCAAGGGGCTTAATTGTTTAAAAGGAAACTAGAGTGATCAAAGTATAAAATTGGGTAAAAATCTCTTATAACAAGTTGCTTCTTTCTCCCTCTTTCTCTGTGTTATTTTCCAAGAACATTCTCTACGTTTCTTCTAGGGTTAAGAAAGAAAAGGTAAGTTCAACCTATTTCGATTTAATTATTTTTATCTACTTATCCGTTTTAAAATCTAATTATATAAAAATGATCAGGGCGTTGAATAGGTCATTTCTACCCGAACAAAACTTATTTCAACGATACTTTTTCCGGAAATATGTAACTTACTAATTCCCCTTTAAATATTAAAATGGTCATATATGTTATACTTGATACTTGTACTTGTTAATTTTGTGATTTGAATGATATTTGTGATACTTGTAATTTTGGGACAAAGTGAGTATTTGGTATGGTTGGTTTTGATGGGTTGAAAGGTTAAGTTGTGTAGCCAAGTTGTGTTACAAACATTTTAGTAATGTAAGTACTATACTTTTGGGACGGTGAAACGAAGGGAGTAAAATTAGCAAGTTTTGGGCCTGACGGGTGTGTTGGGCGGCCGCCCAAATAGGGCTTGCGGCCGCACACTTATCTGGAAGGTTTTTGTCTTGGGGCGGAGTGTTTTGGGCGGCCGCACAGGCTGGTTTAGGCGACCGCCCAGGGTTGCTGAAAAATGGAGTTGTTCCATTTCAAGTGATTTAAAGTTCAAGCTTGGTCTAGGTCTTAGGTGATATCCTAGAGTACCTAGAGGGATGTTGTGGAACACCCTAGTATTTGAAATTGGTTCCCTTGTGAACAAATGTGTTATGAAATGTGAATAAGTGTTACATGGGGTATTGTTGAACATCTTTTGATGTGTGTTGGATTGGTTCATCTGTGTGATGTGTTTGGCTTGATTCCCTACTTTGGAATCATTGCCCCCGGTTGTTGTTTAGGCAAGTATTCATTACTATGCTCGTTTGGAAGTCCAGCTGGTACTTGTTGTAAAGTCGGGCAGTGGTAGGGATTATAATGGCACACGAGCCAAGTTCATTGTAAGGTTTCTACCATTGGTTTCCCATTTTTAACCCCCTTCCTTGGGCCACGGATTGGGTCTGGGCTAGCTCTCCCTTATGTGAGTTTAGTCACCATTTGGGTTATGACTATGTGTCATTTTCACCCTCTTGTTGTTGTTGTTATTGTTTGGTTCATGTACCGGTTTCAGCCATTTGGTGCTGCTCAGTTGATACCTCTCAGATGGTTATATGTTTGATTCGAGAACCTTGGCTCAATATCCACGTATGAGTGTTTATTTCCGCCTTATGTTTGGTATGATGAGTTGGTCGTTATTTCCAACCGGTATGGGACGGTTGGCGATAGGGAGCCTCTCATGTTATGTGCTATGTGGATGTTTATTGACATTGTTCAATTTCGAGTATCATTTCAGCATGTAACGTAGTTGCATTTTAGTAGCTTACTGAGATTCATTCTCACCCTTATTTGTTTACTGTTTTAGATAAAGGAGAGCCCAGGGGATAGGTCACTGCTCAAGGGAGGACGTCGAGGTGGTGATTTTGGGTAAGATATTTTGGGATATGTGTTATGTAAAGGCTACATTATGTAAATGTATAACCATTTGGGTAGTGTACCCGTGACTTCATCCTTGTATCACCTATTTTTGGAACATGTTGGTGAGTTGTAAATTTGTAAGTAAAGTGTGTAAGCCTTATGGCTAAGTACTTTTGATTGTGAAAGTTTGTTTGTGTGGAA
Source organism: Campanula takesimana (assembly GCA_026119855.1). NCBI lineage: Eukaryota > Viridiplantae > Streptophyta > Magnoliopsida > Asterales > Campanulaceae > Campanula > Campanula takesimana. The sequence goes on along the minus strand of JAOWBW010001314.1, from coordinate 308,223 downwards.
TGAAGTCAAGTATTAAGTAAATGTGTTTTGGTTATATGAAACTTTTATGAAAGTACATTTCGAAAAATTTTCCTAAAATGTTTTATGACGTCTTCCATGCGTGTCCCGAGCGTGGGGCCAAGTAGGACCACGGGTACGGGGCGCGACAGTTGGTATCAGAGCTAGGTTGTAGATGGTCTAGAATGACTAAGTGACCTAGGAGGGTATTTGTGTATAGAGTGAGTAACGTTGAGTGTCTTATGCAGGTACTTATTGAAAATGGGTGAAACTGAAGGAGATCAGGCTGGTTCCTCAGGGCAAGGGGATGCCAGAGAAGAGGCCCGAATCATGTTTCAAGGGATGTTCGAGGAAATGATCAAAGGCAAGGAGGGGAACAAGCACCTCCGAGATATGGGTTAGAACAGTTCCTGAAGATGAAACCAATGGGTTATGAAGGAGAACCATAGGTAATAAAGGTAGAGAGGTGGATTGAATCGATGGAGAAAATATTTGATGTCTTGAGATGTACAGATGAAGAACAAGTCAGGTTTGCTACCTATAAACTGAGTGGAGCTGCTGAGCACTGGTGGAGAGCTTTGAAAACAAATTGGGATGAGAATCATGTACCCTATACTTGGGAGAATTTTCTGAGGAAGTTCAAGGAACATTTCATTCCTCGGGTAGATCAAGACAAGAAGGAAATGGAGTTTCTTAACTTGGAGCAGAATACTATGTCTGTGGCTCAGTATACATCCAAATTCACGGAGCTATCCAGGTACTGTACTCACTTGGTGGCAACTGAGGAATGGAAGGCAACTAGATTTGTAAAGGGTTTGAAAACTGTGATTCGAAGTCAACTAGTATCCCACAAGTTGCAAGACTTTCAAGATGCTGTTGATAGAGCATATCAGGTGGAGCATGATATAGAAGAACATAAGAGGAAAGTTGAATTGGCAGGTACAGGAAGGCAAGGAAGACCTCAACCACAGCATGGTGATAGTCGAGGAGGTCAGGGAACACCATCACAATTTAGAGGGCAACCGCAAGAACAACCAATTGTCAGGAATTAAGGTAGAAGAATATGTAATTACTGTCTGAAGGAAGGGCGCACTGAAGAGCGATGTTGGAAGAAGCAGGGAAAGTGTTTGAATTGTGGTCAGCTTGGCCATTTTCAAAAGGATTGTCCAAGATCAAGGATTGTACCATATGGGAGTGGAGCAGGATCATCTCAGGGTCAGAAGAGGGATGCCTCAGGGAAGCCAAAGGTGCAAGGTTGTGTTTTTGCTATCAATTAACAACAGGCTTCAAATTCTTCTAACGTGATAGGAGGTATAATTTCTGTGTCTAGTTTGAGGGCACGAGCACTTATAGACCCTGGCTCTTCGCATTTTTATGTGTCTGTGCATTTTTTTCTCGATTGCATGTTTCTTCTGAATCTCTACCTTATGTGTTAGAAGTGTCTACTCCAATAGGGGAGTGTTTGGTGACTAATAAGGTGTTAAATGGCTGTGATGTGCATATTTGGGAGCATGTTTTATTTGATGATTTAGTTGTTTTGCCATTACAAGATTTTGATATTATCTTGGGAATGGATTGGTTGAGTAAATACCATGCTTCATTTGATTGTTATAAAAAAGTGGTTACATTTTCTATTCCTGGTGTGCCTGAATTTACTTTTGAGGCTGTTCCTTTGGGTAAGGGAATTCGTATTATTTCTTATGTGAAAGCTAGAAAGTTGTTGCATCGTGGTTGTACGGGGTATTTGGCTAGTGTTCTGGATACTACTAAAAGGTTGCCTGAAGTAGAGGATGTGCATATTGTGAAAGAGTTTCCTGATGTGTTCTCTACTGAGTATTCTATGCCTCCTGATAGGGAGATCGAGTTTTGTATTGACTTACTTCCAGGTACTACGATATCTGAGTCACCTTACAGAATAGCTCCAGCTGAATTAAAGGAGTTGAAAGTTCAATTGCAAAAGTTGCTTGATAGGGGTTTCATCCGACCCAGTGTATCACCTTGGGGAGCTCCTGTATTGTTAGTAAAGAAGAAAGATGGGTCCTTGAGATTATGCATCGACTATAGAAAACTGAATCAGGTGACTGTAAAGAACAAATATCCTTTGCCTCACATTGATGATTTATTTGATCAACTCCAAGGGTCAGTTGTCTTTTCGAAGCTTGATTTGAGGAGTGGGTATCATCAGTTGAAGATTCACTCAGAAGACATTCCTAAGACTGCTTTTTGTAGTAGGTATGGTCATTATGAGTTTCTTGTTATGCCTTTCGGGTTAACAAACGCTCCAGCTGTTTTCATGGATATGATGAATCGAGTTTTCAAGCCTTATCTTGATTCTTTTGTGGTTGTGTTTATTTATGACATCCTTGTTTATTCTAAGTCTCGAGAAGAACATGAGCAACACTTGCAAATGGTTCTATCTATTCTTTGGGAGAAGCAGTTGTTTGCAAAATTCAGTAAGTGTGCTTTTTGGCTCGATGAAGTTTTTTTTCTGGGACATGTGGTTTCTAATAGAGGTATATCGGTTGATCCATCAAAAATTGAAGCTATTGTGAATTGGAAGAGGCCAGAATCAGTTACAGAAATTCAAAGTTTCTTGGGGTTAGCTGGGTACTACAGAAGATTCATTGAAGGGTTTTCTAAAATTGCAACACCATTGACTCAGTTGACTCGAAAGAATGTGCCATATGTGTGGGATGGAAAATGTCAAATTAGTTTTTAAGAGTTAAAGAAAAGGGTGACCACCGCTCCTATTCTTGCACTGCCTAATGGGAATGATGAATTGGTAATTTATAGTGATGCTTCAAAAGAAGGATTGGGGAGTGTTCTAATGCAAAGTGGGAAGGTAATTGCCTATGCTTCAAGGAAGTTAACTCCTAGTGAGCAGAATTATCCAACCCATGACATGGAGCTTGCAGCTATTGTTTTTGCGTTACACAAATGGAAGCATTATCTATATGGAGCAAAGTTTGAGATTTTCACAGATCATCAGAGTTTGAAGTGTCTTTTCTCCCAGAAAGAGTTGAATAATAGACAACGAAGATGGATGGAGCTGTTGAAGGATTATGATTGCACCATTTCTTATCATCCGGGCAAGGCGAATATGGTAGCTGATGCTATTAGCCGGAAGTCTTATGTAGCTTCATTGATGATACGGGAATGGAAGATGTTAGAAGATGCTCGAGATTGGTGTCCTTATGAATCGAGGCATGGGGCTATATTTGCGAATATCAAAATATTGCCAACCTTAATTCAACAAATCAAGGATGCTCAGAAAGATGACCCCCGAGTTAGTTAAGATTATGGGTAAAATCAAAGATGGCAGATTTGAAGACTTTTCTCTCAGTTCTGAAGGAGTATTGACTTTCAGAGGTATATTGTGTGTTCCTAATATTGATGGAATTAAACATCAAGTTCTCGAGGAAGGCCATAAGTCGAGGTATACTATTCATCTTGGGAGTACCAAAATGTATCAAGATTTGAAGCAACAGTTTTGGTGGAACAACATGAAGCGGGAAATAGTAGATTATGTGTCGAAGTGTTTAACATGTCAACAAGTTAAAGCTGAGCATCAAAGGCCCGCGGGATTGCTTCAACCATTAGAGATTCCGGAATGGAAGTGGGAACATGTTATTATGGACTTCGTGACAGGGTTACCTCCTACTCGGAGAAGGCATGATGCAGTTTGGGTGATCGTAGACAGATTAACAAAGTCTTCTCATTTCCTACCTATTGAGATTGGTTATTCGATGGAAAGGCTTGCTACTTTGTACATTAATTAGATAGTGAAGTTGCATGGAGCTCCAGTTAGCATTATTTCTGATCGGGATCCTAGATTCACTTCTCGGTTTTGGCAAGCATTTCAGAAGGCTTTGGGATCAGAATTGAAGTTCAGTACTGCTTTTCATCCTCAAATAGATGGTCAGTCAGAAAGAACCATTCAGATTCTTGAGGATATGTTGAGAGCTTGTTCAGTTGATTTTGCAGATTCTTGGGATATTCATTTGCCTCTCGTAGAATTTGCTAATAACAACAGCTTTCAGTCGAGTATTGAGATGGCTCCTTATGAAGCATTGTATGGAAGAAAATGTCGTTCACCAATTTGTTGGGATGAGGTTGGGGAAGCAAAGATTTGGGGTATTGATATGGTTAATGACTCAGTTGAGAAGGTTAAGCTTATTCGGGATCGATTGACTATTGCTCAGAGTCGACAAAAGAGTTATGCTGATCACCGGAGGCGAGACCTTGAGTTTGAAAACGGTGACTTTGTGTTTCTGAAAGTTTCTCCAAAGGTGGGAATTAAGAGATATGGGAAGAAAGGTAAACTTGCTCCTAGATTTGTCGGTCCTTTTGAGATTTTGGGAAGAGTTGGAAATCGAGCTAATCGTCTTACGTTACCTCCTTCTCTTGACAAGATTCATAATGTGTTTCATGTTTCTATGCTTAGAAAGTATGTGTATGATCCATCTCATGTGTTATCTGAGATACCTGAGGATATTGAACCCAGTATGTCCTATGCGGAACATCCAGTTCAGGTGATTGATTCTAAAGTTCAAGAATTGAGAACTAAGAGTATTCCTCTTGTTAGAGTTGTATGGAGGAACCATAATGTGGAAGAATCAACTTGGGATCTTCGAGATGAAATGGAGAGAAAATATTCTTGGTTGTTTGATTCGTTTGGTAAGTTATTCTAAAATTCGGGACGAATTTTCTTTAAGGGGGAGTGATTGTAACGACCCCAAAAACCCGTCCCTATTTATTTTAAATTTTTGGGGATTTTAATTTGACATTAGGTGTGCATTTATGTGTTGCATCATATTTTATGATTTGCACATCTTACTTGATTATTGTGTTATTTATTTGGTTAGTAGTAATAATTATTAAAGAAGTTAAATGATTAAGTTGAAACTTTAGTGTCCTTATTGGAAATATAAGTTCAAGGGGCTTAATTGTTTAAAAGGAAACTAGAGTGATCAAAGTAGAAAAATGGGTAAAAATCTCTTATAACAAGTTGCTTCTTTCTCCCTCTTTCTCTGTGTTATTTTCCCAGAACATTCTCTACGTTTCTCCTAGGGTTAAGAAAGAAAAGGTAAGTTCAACCTATTTCGATTTAATTCTTTTTATCTACTTATCCGTTTTAAAATCTAATTATATAAAAATGATCAGGGCGTTGAATAGGTCATTTCTACCCGAACAAAAACTTATTTCAACGATACTTTTTCCGGAAATAGGTAAGTTACTTATTCCCCTTTAAATATTAAAATGGTCATATATGTTATAATTGATACTTGTACTTGTTAATTTTGTGATTTGAATGATATTTGTGATACTTGTAATTTTGGGACAAAGTGAGTATTTGGTATGGTTGGTTTTGATGGGTTGAAAGGTTGAGTTGTGTAGCCAAGTTGTGTTACAAACATTTTAGTAATGTAAGTACTATACTTTTGGGACGGTGAAACGAAGGGAGTAAAATTAGCAAGTTTTGGGCCTGGCGGGTGTGTTGGGCGGCCGCCCAAATAGGGCGTGCGGCCGCACACTTATCTGGAAGGTTTTTGTCTTGGGGCGGAGTGTTTTGGGCGGCCGCATAGGCTGGTTTAGGCGACCGCCCAGGGTTGCTAAAAAATGGAGTTGTTCCATTTCAAGTGATTTAAAGTTCAAGCTTGGTCTAGGTCTTAGGTGATATCCTAGAGTACCTAAAGGGTTGTTGTGGAACACCCTAGTGTTTGAAATTGGTTCCCTTATGAACAAATGTGTTATGGAATGTGAATAAGTGTTACATGGGGTATTGTTGAACATGTTTTGATGTGTGTTGGATTGGTTCATCTTTGTGATGTGTTTGGCTTGATTCCCTACTTTGGAATCATTGCCCCCGGTTGTTGTTTAGGCAAGTATTCATTACTATGCTCGTTTGGAAGTCCAGCTGGTACTTGTTGTAAAGTCGGGCAGTGGTAGGGATTATAATGGCACACGAGCCAAGTTCATTGTAAGGCTTCTACCATTGGTTTCCCATTTTTAACCCCCTTCCTTGGGCTACGGATTGGGTCTGAGCTAGCTCTCCCTTGTGTGAGTTTAGTCACCATTTGGGTTATGACTATGTGTCATTTTCCCCCTCTTGTTGTTGTTGTTGTTATTGTTGTTGTTGTTGTTGTTGTTATTGTTGTTGTTGTTGTTGTGTTCATGAACCAGTTTCAGCCCTTTGGTGCTGCTCAGTTGATACCTCTCAGATGGTTATATGTTTGATTCGAGAACCTTGGCTCAGTATCCACGTATGAGTGTTTATTTCCACCTTATGTGTGCTATGATGAGTTGGTCGTTATTTCCAATCGGTATTGGACGGTTGGCGATAGGGAGCCTCTCATGTAATGGGCTATGTGGATGTTTATTGACATTGTTCAATTTCGAGTATCATTTCAGCATGTAATGTAGTTGTATTTTAGTAGCTTACTGAGATTCATTCTCACCCTTATTTGTTTACTGTTTTAGATAAAGGAGAGCCCAGGGGATAGGCCTCTGCTCAAGGGAGGACGTCGAGGTGGTGATTTTGGGTAAGAGATTTTGGGATATGTGTTATGTAAAGTGTAGCGACCCCAAAACCCGTCCCTATTTATTTTATATTTTTGGGGATTTTTATTTTACTTATATGTGCATTTTATGTGTTGCATCATATTTTATGATTTGCATATCATATTTGATTATTTGTGTTATTTACTTAGTTAGTAAAAATAATGATTAAAGGAGTTAAATGATTAAGTTGAAACTTTAGGGTCCTTGTTGAATTATGAGTTAAGGGGCTTAAATGTTAACTTTGAAAGTTGGGTGACCAAAATGTAAAAAATGGGTAAGATATTTATGGAAACTTTTCTTCCCTCTTCCTTTTCTCTGTGTGAACAACTTCTGCAACTTTCTTCCTCGTTCTGTTCCTAGGGTTAGGAGAAAAAGGTAAGTTCAACCCATTTCGATTTAATTCTTTTTATTTACTTACCCGTTTTAAAAACTAATTATATAAAAATGATCAGGGCGTCGAGTAGGTCATTTCTAGCCGAACAAAACTTATTTCAGCGGTACTTTTTCCGGAACTAGGTAAGTTACTAATTCCCCTTTAAATGTTAAAATAGTCATATATGCTATATTTGATACATCTACTTGTTAATTTTGTGATTTGGGTAATATTTACTATACTTGTAATTTTGGGACAAAGGGAGTATATAGAGTTGGGTTTTGCTGAGTATGGGAAATGGTTTAGAATCATGTTATGATCTAATGGGAGTTGTTAATGAAGTTGCTAAAGTTGTGTCTATATGTGTTTTATTTGTGGGACGGAAGGAGTAAAAATGAGCTAAGGAAAGAATCTGAGATTTGGCCCAAATTAGGAGGGGCCACACACACCCTAGATAAGGGGGCGCGCGCACCCTATTGGCCAATTTAGATAAAAGTTTCTGATGATGGGAGGCGTGCGCACCCTATGGGGTGGGGCGCGCGCACCCTTAGGTGTCCAAGAAAAGTGAGAGTCTGATGAGTGGGAGCGCGCGCACCCCCCTGCTTTCCAGGTTTGATAGCTTATTTCACTTGGGTACAAGAGGGCAAATGTTTGTGTCGTCCTTGGGGTTGTTTAGTACCTAAATGTGAATGCGTATGACTTTTATGTCGTTGATGAAAAAGACTGGGTTGTGATTAAATGTCTTTTTTATGGACTCTTTATAAGGAATCTTTTTTGTGCATCTTGTGATGTAAATGGCTTAGTTCCTTCTTGGATTAAATGTCCCGGGTTGTGTTTAGCAAGTATTCATTACTGTGCTTCTTGTTAAAAGTCCAGCTGGTCTTGTTGTGGAGTCAGCCAATGGAAGAATTATAGTGGTACAGGTAAGTCCACTATAAGGTTTTCCATTGGAGCTTGTGAGTCAGGCGGTGGGAGAATTATAGTGGCACATAAGCCAAGTTCACTATAAGGTGTCCACTATGCCTTCTAGTTTCCCCAGTCCAGATTGGCCTTGGATGGGATGAATTGATCCCTTTGGTGAGTATTTGGGTTATGACTTTGTGTCATATTTCCCTCTCTGGTTACTTTGGTTCTATTGGTTATGGTTTGGTTTTCGGGATCCCGGCTTCAGCTATTTATGCTTCTCAGATGGTTTTCTCTGATGGGTTTCTCAGATGGTATTCTCATCAGTTATGGTTATTGGGTAAACCTTGGCTTGGTATCCACCGGAGTGTGGGCTATGTGATAAATGTGATATATGAGTTGATGTTATATGCTATATGCTATATGATTACTGTTGATATAGCTTCTCTGTGATTATCATATCAGCATGTAACGCAGTTGCATTTTAGTAGCTTACTGAGATTTATTCTCACCCTTATTTGTTTACTGTTTTAGATAAAGGCGGGTCCAGGGGATAGGACACTTGGCACGGGAGGACGTTGGATTGGTAAGAGATAGGACTTGTTTTGTTGAAGGTTACATTATGTAAATGTAAACCCTTTGGGTAGAGTACCCGTACTTTCTTATGGTCACATCTATTTTGGTAAATGTTGATGTATGTACATTTGTTCAAAAGTTTGTAAGCCTTCGGGCTAAGTACTTTCGTTGTGAAAGTGTTTGTAAAAAGTTGTTTCAAGTTAAGTGAAGTCTTTGAACTTCAAGTGTGTTTTTGTTCCACTTTCTAAAAGTATATTTCGAAAAATTTTCAGAAAGAGTTTTATAACGTCTTCCGTTCGTGTCACGAGCGTGGGTCCAAGTAGGACCACGGGTACGGGGCGCGACATAAAGGCTACATTATGTAAATGTATAACCTTTTGGGTAGTGTACCCGTGACTTCATCTTTGTATCACCTATTTTTGGAACATGTTGGTGAGTTGTAAATTTGTAAGTAAAGTGTGTAAGCCTTATAGCTAAGTACTTTTGATTGTGAAAGTTTGTTTGTGTGGGATGAAGTCAAGTTTTAAGTAAATGTGCTTTGGTTATATGAAACTTTTACGAAAGTACATTTCGAAAAATTTTCCTAAAATGTTTTATGACGTCTTCCGTGCGTGTCCCGAGCGTGGGGCCAAGTAGGACCACGGGTACGGGGCGCGACAGTCAACGTACTACAAAGTACGTTGCATTTTTTGGAACAAAATTACAAAGTACGTTGGATTATGTGGTAAACTTGTGGTACGTTGCATAAATTGTAACCAAAACGAAAGTACGTGGCATATTTTGGTAGATTGCCCTCTATACATATGTGTTACAATTATGTATAAACACTGTTACATATAAGTAACACGTTTGTTACATTTTAGTTGTAATAAGTATTACTTTTGGAAAACGAAGAAAACATAAAAAACACTGTTACTTTTCTGTATATATGTATTACTTTTATGTATACAAACTGTTACATATAAGTAACACGTTTGTTACATTTAGTTATAGTAACTATTACTTTTGACAAACCGAAAAAAAAAAACCAAAAATAATAATATAAAATTTTTAAAAAGCCAAAAACAAAAAAAAAAAACTGTGGGTCATGGATCCGGGTCATGGGTCAAAAATGACCCGTCTCTACCATGAGACGGGTCATGATGTTCTCATACAAATTTTTATCTTTTTTAATTAAGTTGTATTAATATTAATACATTTGGAATAACTAATGGCCATAATCAACCCTAAACTAAATAGATTGTTCTTGATTTTTGGAGGTGACGGATTGTGAACTTTTAAAATTGTATTCAGAAATTTCTACTATCTTTGTCATTAAATGAATTTCTACTATCTTTGTCATCTAATGAATAGGCAATGCTAGGGGCACAAAAGAAGTTCACAAAATGATGGATACAAAATGAAGTGGCGATATTTTATTGGTTATATCGATAGTGGACCCGACACACTCTATTTAAAAACACCAACAAAATATTGACACATCATTTTATAGACCAAATTTTGTAGTACTTTTTTTTAATTTTATATTTACCCCAAACACTAGTACAAAATAGAGCTTGCATAGCACTTATTTTTGCACTTAGATAGCGCATATAAGCGCTATGTAAGCTACCGCTATGCAAGTTTAGATAGCGTTTATTTTGCGCTATGTAAGATAATAAACTTAGATAGCGCATAAATAAGCGCTATGTAAGATAATCTTTTAATTTCCCTGGTCGTCAACGGTTTTGTGGTAGGCGCTGCAATCGATTTTGGTTTGTCGAAGGACTGAATGAAGGGAAGGCCTTTAGTGTTTTTTGGTTTACTTTGGTCAAGACCTTAGATAGTGCTTTATGTTTGGTCAGACTCGGGAACAAAAAAAAAAGGCTTATGAAGCGCTTGGTAGGATAGCGCTTCTTTTATGCGCTATTGTAGCTTTTCCAAAAAAAAAAAAGGCTTACGAAGCGCTTGGTAGGATAGCGCTTCTTTTATGCGCTATTGTAGCTTTTCACATACATAGAGTTTACTCTATATGCGCTATATTAGTTTTTTTTTTTTTTTTTTTTTAAATTTTTAACTTGCAGCATCATCATGCAGTCTATGCGCTACGTAAGGGTATTTCTTACATAGCGCTTTGTAAAAGCGCTATCTAAGCTACACTTTCTAAGCTTCAATCTGTACTAGTGAAATGAATATCCGGCCAAAATTACTTTTGAACAAGAATAATTTTGGACATTCATTCTAAGACGGATGAATGTGAATGTTAAACGATGAAAAGTATTCAGGATATTCAATGTACTTGCTCTATGTTAAGGGTATATCATCCCCAAAAGTTAACAACCCTAGAGAATTGATCACATATTCACATGTTCACGAATGGTTGAGATGATATGTCGGTAAAACTTACAGATTAACTAAATTTCACTGTTAGAGAACATATAATTGAGGTGAAATGTCAATAAGACTTACAAATTTGAAGAGAGAGAATGAGTGAGATAAGTAGTTATGTTGTTTGAATAAAATGAGGGGTTAATTGCACTTTGGTTACCTGAGTTTTCCAAAATTCTGCAATCGGTTACTAAATATGTCAAAGTTGCGATTGGGTTCCTTAATTTGCTGAACCGGAGCAATCTGGTGTAAAATCCGTTAACTTGTTAAAATTCTAACAAAGATGTCACATGTGCCAAACACGTGGTATTTTAGTGAGGGAAAATATGTCAATGTATCTACCTACTTTAATTACAATTGAAGTAAAACAACATTTGTAGATCTTAACAATATTTTTCCTAAGTGAAAGGGGTTAATGTGTAAATGTTATTTTACATATACCCCTTCCCCCTTTAGAATGACCCAATCCTAACCTTAAATCAAAACTAAAAAAAAAAATGCATCTTCCCCTCCCCCATCCTCTTCTTCTCCGTCCCACCACCATCCACCCCTATTAATCGAACACCAATCGCCACCCACCTAACCACCACCACCGTTGTTCCCCCATGACCCGAATTGGGTTTTAGGGTTTCGATTTTCCCACCAAGAATCGTCTTAATAATCTCCTTCTCAAGCTTCGATTCCTCTTTTGCGAGCTGGGTTTTGCTGTCATCGGTCCCGTCTTCATCATCATCATCGCCGTCGTCTTCGGAGCCGGAGAGGTTGTTGATGGTTACAAGATTTGATGGTTGGGGGTGGAATTGTATGAACTCATTGGAACGGATTTTGGATTGTATGAACTCACCGGAAGACGACGAAGAACAGGACGACTTCTCCGCCGAGTTCATCGTAACGAGGCTTGATTTAGACCCCTTAACCGCCATCGAGGACGAAATCGCTGCCGCTTATGAAAGACTCTACGGCCCAGCATACAGTGGGGTCACCCTGTTGAACAATGATGTGTATGAGATGGATAAGAAATTGAAAATAGCGACTGGGTTTAGAGAGAGAAAAAGAGGGGTTTTAGAGAGAGAAAGGTGATTGGGAAAAGTAGCAGCTTGTTAATTTGGTTTTGATTTTGGATTTTCGGATTGGGGGTGGAATTGTATAAACTCATTGGAATAGATTTTCGGATTTTGTTTTTGGGCTTCTAGATTTGATGATTTGGCTGTTAGGATGGTGGCGGCGATAGTGGTGGTGGTGAGGGATAGTGGTAGTGGTGGTGGCTATAAGGCAGTGGTGGTGGCTGTGAGTGTGAGGATGATGGTGGAATGGGGGTTTCTGGGGGCGACTTTTAATCAGTAAAATGAACGAAGGGTTGGGGATTTTTTTAAGAAAAGACATTTTTGCCCTCACTAAAATGTCACAAGTTTGGCACGTGTGACGACTTTGTTAGAATTTTAACAAGTTAACGGATTTTATACCAGATTGCTCCGGTTCAGCAAACTAAGGAACCCAATCGCAACTTTGACATATTTAGTAACCGATTGCAAAATTTTGGAAAACTCAGGTAACCAAAGTGCAATTAACCCTAAAATAAGTGGTGGAAAATGAAGATAGAGAATGAGTGGGGTTGAAATATTTCCATTTTGAGTAGTCTCACTTTTAGTGGGACGACCTAAAAGAGAAAAAAGTCTCACTTGTGGTGGGACGGAGAGAGTATTTGATAAGAAGCATTAGGAATTGATGAATGATTGTTTGGGTCAAGGAAAAGTGTCTAGTAAAGTCAGATGGTACATTTTCAATTAAATGACTTGCGAACATTTATTTTCTTTTCAACTTTTGTGTTAAAAATATGGTAGTGTACGTTAATCTCAATTATACTCAGACTCGATCCATACTGTCAACATGTCGATGGCACGGGTGGGTGCTATTTGCCATAGTTAGGACGAGTTTTGCATGCAAATGAGACATAGTTTCTTATATCACTATACTTTATTTTGTATCACTAAAATGAGTGGTGGAAAATGAAGAGAGAGTGAGTGAGATAATATTTGATAATATTTGACCTCGTTAGGCTCTAAATCGATTAAAATCAAATTTGAAATCCTAGGAAAATCATATCAATATAGGGCCTTAATATGTCATTTGCCCTTCTTAGATATTGTCCTTTATTTTACGATGGGATAAAGTTAATAAAAATCATTTAAAAATGACTTGTTAAAAATAATTGACTAATTATTCAGTAAGCTAAGGTGAGTTGTAGAAAGTTACATTGCAACTCCATTTGGTGTTATGTTCCATCCCGATTAGATGGACATCATGGACGTGGTTTCTATATACATTGATGTCACTGAATGATGACATGAAAATTAAAGTCTAAAGGTATTAACGATTTTAGAAATTCAATTTTAGATGGAACTTGGAAATTTTGATTTCATTATTATTATTAAGAGGCATGTAGAAAAATAAAGTTGACTATTGCATTTAGGGGATCCTTTGAGTTTTTTTTTTTTAATCCGTAATTTCCACTTTAAGTTGAGTACGTTTTTATCCGTGAGTTTTTAAATTGAGTAACAATAAGTCAAACATAAAAAATCACTTCTTCAATTAATTTTGCAAATCGAATCATATACATTGCATTTTGAAAATCGAACCAAACCACATAGTTTAGTTTGGCTTGATCCCGAATCGCAGTTTGAATGTTTACACCCCTAGTTATTAGCACATTAGTCTTTTAAATATTTTTAGTATTTTGAAAACATTTAGCTTTTAAACAAGTTAACATATTTTGCTCCATCCATATAGGAAATATGGTCTTGCTTCTATACCTAAAAAAACAGCAAAATACACAATAGGGTCTAATATTTACGAATAGATTGTAATTTGAGGCTTGGCTTGCCAATTTACCAGTTTGGGGCTTAACATTAACATGCATGTTTATTTATTTAATATTTTTTTTGCATATTTAATTATCATAATTAAAATATAAAATTTGTTTCTTAGACACCATTATATATACTATCAATAAGAATTTTTAAATTTTTATTAAGATAATTAAATCAACCTAAAGTTATTTCTCGAAGTTCCTTCATGCTAACATGCAAAAAATGTAGACACTTACTCTGGGACGGAGGTAGTATTAAATCATATTTAAAATTGTTTATAATGAACTAAAAATAATTAATTAAATTTAAAAGAGTCTCAAATATTTTTCTTCTCGATTTTTCTGGAGTTATTCAACCTTGAAATTAACTCTTTGATGGGTTTGTATGTTGACAAAGTTTATATGATCATTTTTAAAAAATATTTTAGTAAAAAATATAGTTAATTTTTAAATCAAATTACATTTTACCCCCAAAGTATCCACCGATTCCCACTTTGCACCCCCGTTTGCAAAGTCGGTCTGTTTGGTACCTAAACTTTCAAATTTTCCCACTTTGCACCCCAGCACTAACGAATGTTAGAAAATTTAAAAGAATAGGTAACGAATGGACTATTTTGTAATGTTTATTAGTTTTTAAGGGTTAAAATGCAAAGTTTTAAATATTAAGTACTCCCTCCGTCCCAGAGTAAGAGTCCCATTTTCCTTTTTGGTCCGTCCCAGAGTAAGAGTCTCATTCCTAAAATGGCAAAGAATCTTTACTATTCACCCCACTCATTCTCTCTCCTATTTTACTTTTATACTCACAACACCAATCAATTCACTATTCTCTCCCACTCATTTTCTCTCATACTTTACTTTTACACTCACAACATTTACATCACATCCAATATTTATTAATAAGCGTGCAAATGAGGGTGGGACTCTTACTCCGGGACGGAGGGAGTACTAAAAATTTATTTTTTTTTTCAAATATTTAACATTATCTTAAATCTTAAATAATTAATACTTCTTGAAAATAATACTAATTTTATGCTATTTTTTTTTAATATAAAATTATTTTTTCTAAAAAAAAGAAATTTATTTTTTTAATAAAACTAAAAATTAAGTATGTTTTTTATTTTTTAAATAAAAATATTTAAAAAATAAAGTTTTTTTTCTAAAAAAACATTGTAAAGTTTTATTTATATTTTAAAAAAAATATAAAATAAAACTTTTAAATTGTAATTTTTGTAAGAATTTTATTTAAAAAAAAATAAAACATTCTAATGTTTTTTTATTTAAGAAAAATATTGTTTTTTTTTTTATTTTTGAAAAAAAGTACAATATTCTTGTAAACAGGGACATACCAAAAAGGAAAGTAAGAACCTTAAACTGGGACGGAGGGAGTAATTTTTTTTTTAAAAAAAACACTATAATGGTTTATTTTGAAAAAAAAATAAAAATCTTACAAAAATTACAATTTAAATGTTTTATATTATATTTTTAAAAAATATAAATAAGACATTACAATATATTTTTTTAGAAAAAAAATAATATTTATTTTTTAAATATTTTTATTTAAAAAAAACGTAATAATTTTTATTCATTTTTTTAAAAAAATATTGTAGCATAAAAAATTGTATTATTTTCAAGAAATATTAATTATTTAAGATTTAAAATAATGTTAAATATTTGGAAAAAGAAATAATTTTTTAGTACTTAATATTCAAAAGTTTGCATTTTGACCCATAAAAACTAATAAACATTACAAAATAGTCCATTCGTTACCTATTATGTTAAATTTTCTAACATTCGTTAGTGCTGGGGTGCGAAGTGGGAAAATTTGGAAGTTTAGTTACCAAACAGACCGACTTTTCAAACGGGGGTGCAAAGTGGGAATCGGTGGATACTTTGGGGGGTAAAATGTAATTTGGCCACAATTAATCGAATCAACGACTAATTGACCCAATTCGAATCCACGAATTAGGGTTTGGCAAGAACAACACCAAGATTGATGAAGCTCCCGATTAAACGAAGGAATCCACCTTCACGAAGGAATCCACCTTCAACAAACCAATAGGCTTCAAGGTAATAACCTCACAATTGCAAAGCAATCAAATTAATAAAAATAAACTATCTCTAATTTTCGGATTACAACTTTAAGCCTATTTTATAGTGCCCATAAAACTTGAAAAGGAAGCTAAAACCTTCTAGAATTACTCCTAACCTATATAGTAACCTAATAGGACTTAAAAACTAGTAAATTACCTCAAAATCTATCATAGAATCCTCTAAAATTAACCTACTAAAAATAATGATGAAAATAATAATAAAAATACTAATTAAAACTTAACTAATAATAAAATACCAACATAATTATAATATTTAATATAATCATATTTCTGTAATGCATCAGGAACATACCGAAAATAAAAGTAGGACTCTTACTTTACTTACTTTAGAGCGGAGGGAATAGCTTTGTGAATGTTTTATAGTGTGCAACCTTGTCACGGTGGTTGCACTATCAGTTGTCAATAAGGTATAATTAGGAAGCTTACCCACTACTCCAAAAAACATGCTAGACAATTTGTTTATTTAAAATGAAAAATAATTAGGTAATTTTCTTTTGTTATTTGAGAAGTTACATTTTATTATTTGAGTTGCTCGACATAAACTGAAAATGATGTTTATTCTTATAATTAAAATACTAACTTTATCTTAAAATAAATTATTTACGACTTAGTTACTATATTTATAAAAATAAGTAAAAAATTAAAGTTATATAATAGTATTGTGAATGTTTTATATTGGACCCACACGTGTCATGATGGTTGCACCAAATGAAGTTTAAATAAGTTGTACATAGAAGTTTAACATGTGCCCCAAACATAGGTTAGACTAATGTTCTTTTATAAAGAAATTAATTAGAGAAAGACTATATTCATAACATAATGTCCTTATTCACATTAATTCCAATAACTTAACAAATTGACTTTCAATAAAGACGTGATAGTGCCAAATAATGCTATTATGCTAAGTAAAAAGCACATAATGATGACATGAGATGAGTACAATTGGAGTGGGTGAATTTGGAAGGATAGAGAAAAGGGAGTAGGAAAAACATTGGGTGAATTGGACGGGGTGAGGGAGAATGAGTGTGGGGTTAGAGGGGGAAGGTATTGGTGAAGGTAGCTTTTGAGATAAATTTTTTGTCATTTAGCCCTATATTTGTGCATTTAATTTTGATTTAACCCATTAAATTTAGAAATAAATTTATATATTTATAATGCAATAACAAATTTTAACAATCAAATTTATTCATCTCATGCAAGACTTGTGAGACTTGATGAACATGCTGTGGACTTTAATATCTAATTTATAATTTACTCCAAATATAAATTAATTGTTAAACAAAATATGTCAATTCTCGAAAACAAGAAAGCTTTTATGGGCATTAAATTATATATTATTATGTTCAACATCATTTTGTGAATGCTTCAATTGTTCAACATCATTTTGTTCAGCATATGTTTAAATAGTAGACAAGCATGCTCATTTATACAATTAAACTATGCATCCATCATTAATTTATTATATTGTGATTATAAATTAAAACTTACATTTCAAGAGATTACATGACCCTCACGCAGGCATCAGCTGAGAACCTCAAGACAACATGCTTTGTAATGGGTTAATATTTGGGTGTGGCTATGATTTGATCTAACTATACTGGTGGTAGTCACTACAATTTGTCCATTTTGTATTTGTACATAATGCGTTGTAAACTAATAAATGTTTTCCTTTTAAGCAATACGAAGATGCACTGACTCAGCAACTGAAAATCAGGGATCTCGGTCCGCTTACAATTATTAAATTTATAACAGAACAAAGGATCATTGCTCATTACTGGGACACTCAAGGAGGGTAGGAAGGAGTCAAAGGTACTAGAAACTGAAGTTGTTGAAGAGTGTCTATGGTTTCAAGTGGATGAAGTGGATGGCTTTTTGTATGGTTGGTTTCAAGTGGCTGAAGTGGATGACTTTTGTATGATTGACTACGTGTAATTATGTCTCCTACTACTAATGGTGCATCTACTATTGTTGAATATTATTTGAGATTAAGATTGGTATGGTATTTTACGGATCACTTAATTGGATTCGTACCATTATCTCAGCATAAAAATGCCTTGCATCAGTTTTCTTAATTAATTAGCCTTATTATTCCCGTCGAATTTCGACGGGTTACTCACTAGTGAATAGAAGTGACAACACATGCATCGCACGGGAGTAGCACTAGTTCATAATAATACAATATCACAATTATAATCATGATATATGAAAACCTTTTCCGTAGACTAGGAAATATGAGTATTGTTTTTTAGAGTTTCGAAACTCTAAGTAAATTGAAAATTTTATCAATCATACCAACTTTTCGAAACCGTCTGTTCTCTCTCTATCTCATTCGTTTTCATCTTCTGCTTCTAACAATCTTCATTGTCAATCTCCTTTTTTCCGGCAAGGATTCACAGATTGAAGAGTATGGGTATACTTGTCTTTTTCCTTTGGTATCTTTGTGATTCTGATTTATGAATATCTTAGATATAGTTGTAATTATTTATTTATTTTGTAGTTAATTAGGATTTACTTGACTAACATACTCATAGTTATCTTTGGTAAGTGTTTGTGTATTTTGGGTGTTTTATTTATAGGTGGACTCCCAAAGGAAATGTATGATTGGATCTTGAAGATCTCGTGGATGGAAAAGGACTTGCCGAAAAGCTTATAAAAGCCAGTCGGCTTTGTCATTGTTTTCGACGGATTCTGAGATTCAAAGAGTGTTATTTTCGTTTTTGTGAGAGGGTCTTTGTTTTCTTGAAGTTCTTATTCATAAAGACTTCAAGTTTTTAGTGTTTGCATTTATTCTAGGAATCTAGAATAGTTTGATCATTTCGTTGTTTTGTTTCTTTCATTGTCTTGTATTCTGCAAGACCTTTTATTAATGAAAGTTTTCCAGCAAGTAATTTCTTGCTGAAGTGTTTAATTTTTGTCTTTAAAATTCCGCTGCATATTTACTCTGTTCGTCGTCAGTTGATAGGACAACTGTCTTGACACTTGTGAGCACAACTGTACTGTCAAGTGGTCTCACAGTTGGTTATTTTTCAGAACAGTCCTAGCCGGCCTAATTTCTTACAATTGGTATCAAGAGCTCCTCTCGACATACTGAGATCGATCCTTGTAGTAGCCATAATGGACTGTGAACAAAACAAGTTTTTGGTTTTAATGATTGTGTTTGAAAATCTTAAAATGAAAGAAAATGAAACCATCAATGATTTTTCTTCTAAATTGATAAAAATTGCAAATGAGTTATATGTGTTAGGGGAATCCATCTCTAATGCTAGACTCATAAGCAAAATGTTAAGATCTCTCTCAAGTAGATTCAACGTGAAAATATCTGTGTTAAAGGAATTCTATAATATCGAGACTCTAAGTCTTGTACAACTTACTGGGATCTTAACCATTTATGAAGTAAATCATGGTTTGCAAGAAAATAACACAGAACAATCCATTGATTTTTCGAAAAAGACACCATTTCCATCTCATTCGGTTGAAAATTTTGAAAAGGGAATGAGCTATACAGCGACCCTTAGTGATAGTGATGATGATGAAACAGCTCATTTGTCAACTATGCAATCATCTCACTTCACTTTATCTGATAGTGAGTCTGACAGTGAAGATGTGCAGTCAATTGACTGCACAACTGGCAACTCAACTGGCTGCAGTGAATATACTTGCTTGAAATCTACCATTGCAGATGACTCTGAAGAACTCACAGCCTTGCATCAGGTAAATGATAAACTTCTTATTCAGAATGCGAGTTTAAAACCTGAGGTTGAGAGATTGTCCAAAGAGATGGAACAAAATAAGGGGTTGAAACAGGTAGATGAGAAGTTTTCCTCTGATGTCATTACCCTTAAAGCTGAAAATGTGACTTTAAAATCTGAGGTTGAGAGGTTGTCAAATGAGAGTGAGTCTCAAAGAGAGTCCATAGCCCATTTGGAAGTTTTACTTACAAAAAAGGACATCGAGCTTGAAAATGTCAAAACTGAGTTTTCTAAAACCAATGACACTCTGTGTGGGTTAAATTCTGATAAACCTAAGCTTGATGGATTTTTTAAAATTGAAAATCTGAAAAGAACGGTTTAAGCTATGGTGCTCCTATTTTTGTCAAAGAGGGGGAGTGTCCTTCTAAAGTTGAACATAAATCTCCTCACAAAAACAGAAGAAATAGAAAGAGGAGATATGTGTGTCACCATTGTTTTGGTCCCGGTCACATTCGACCATTTTGTTTCAAGTTAAAACAGGAACTTGGCTTGGAGAAGAACAGCGACCACTTGACAAGACAACTGTGGGCACAGTTGGAGTCACAACTGCCCAGTCAACAGCAGTCTGCTCCAAAAGCCATATGGGTAAGAAAGGACACTCTAAAGTGTCAAGTGGTGTTTACCTCCTTGAAGAGCAGTGTGGAAGGAGCCTGGTACTTTGACAATGGATGCTCCCGCCACATGACTGGCTCTCTTAAGCATTTCAAAGACTATGAAGCCTTTAAAGGTGGAAAAGTCGATTTTGGTGGAGGTGCTCAAGGTGAGGTAATTGGCAAAGGTACTCTGAATGTTAATGGTTTTCCTAACGTGCATAATGTCTTGCATGTTGATAGGTTAAAGGCAAACCTAATTAGCATAAGCCAATTGCGTGATGATGATCTACATGTCAAGTTTGATAAGAAGATCTGTGAGGTCTTCGATGATTCAAATAGATGCGTTTTGAAAGGTGTAAGATCCTCTGATCATTGTTACAAGTTGGTTGAAAATCATTCATGTTTTAACTCAATTTTTGATAATGCTCCTAATCTTAGTCTCAATTGTGTTGAGAATTGCATTACAGGGTGCACTTGGGAGCATGAAAAGATTAATGATGAATCTGATCCAAAGTCCACAACAGAATCTGCAGATACACCAACTGTGAGGACTACTGACAGTCCAGATGAACAGTCAACTGCCACGACAGATGGTCATACAGCAGCTGATTCTGGTTCAGATTCTGAAATCTTGGAAGATCAGGAAACCAGAGGTAATGATGCTACAGCAAGGTTACAGGGAGATCATCCCACCTCCCAGGTCATTGGGGGAGTGGATGAAGGAATAAAAACAAGAGGGAAACGAATAAATTACCGGGAATTAGCCGGTTTGCTATGCATGCAATCCGCATACCATCAGGTAAGCTCTTGTTGTTTCGTTGCTAATTTTAAGCATGGGAATGAGTCAGAAACTTTAAAAGTTAATAATTGGACCAATGTAATGCAAGAGGAAGTGGTAAAATTTGAAAGGAAAGATGTTAGGTTCTTAGTTCGTAGGCCATCTAATACTGAATATATGATAGTTGTTACTTGTTGTACTCAATTGTTGAGGATGAACCAGATAATCAAGGATTATGGTCTTAGAAGTGAAATCTTGACCATATTTTGTGATAGCTTAAGGTCCTTAAATATTGCCAAGAATCCGGTACAACATTTCCTAACAAATCACATAGATATTATGCACCATTTTATTAGATATCTCGTTGATCAAAAAATCATTACTCTAGAACATGTAAGCACAACGGGTCAACTTGCTGATATCTTTACCAAGGCTTTGGATTTCAAGAGATTTTCTTCACTTAAGAAGTCTCTCGGACTGTGTGATACCAGTTGACTGCACAAGTGTGCATACAACTGACTACGTAACTGTATAATTGTATATTACAGTCAAAAAAAAAATCTTAGTTGTAGATTGCATTCATTCCCTGCACGATTGTCTCTTGTGATCACTTGGTCTTCTTCAGTTCCTTGACTCCGAGTTTTAACCCTTGAATGTGAGACCCTTCTTAAACTGATAATGAAAATTGTCTTGTTAATTCATTCGTGTTATTTATCATGGAGTGGGCACTCAATCTAAGGTTACGGGGAAAACAAGCTGCCACCAGTCTTTAAAGTTACTACTCATTTAGGCACTGTACTGACGTGTATTCATACATAACTTGAGAATCAGTGTAACACTCTATTGGGAGAGTAAAAAGCTCCTCCCCGTAACTGATTCATAAGTCATAAGCCTTCAATGGGAGTGTTCTAGAGGTTACATGATTGAAAGTGAATCTCATTGAATTCTTGTGAGTTGAAACCGAGTCATTGACTGAGGTGATCATACTATGTCACACCAAAATTGAGACAATCTTCACTTGTGTGTTTAGACATATTTTTTCTAGGTTTCTTCTCTCCTTGGTATTAACATCAGAAAATTGAATTGTTGTTCTTATGTGTTAAAGATTAATGTTTTCATGTGATTATCGAGAATCTAATGGCGTGATGTTCAAGTTTCAGTGTACAGTTGGTGGAAATTATGGTACATTGTGGATAAATTGATTCAGTTGAATTTGGCAAGTTCTAATTTTGGGACAGACAATTTATCACAAAACATGGAAAAAGTTTGAATTTTAAAATCAAAATCCTTGTTTGTTTTGTAATTCAAATGGGTACTTCAATTGTTTTGGCCTACCCGAGTTCTTAGCAAGAATCTCTGTGCTCCCGTGAAATTTCCTCCATGTCAATTCTAGTTGTGAATTGTGGTTTGGTGTATCTTCTTCCTCATGTTTTCTAGCTACATTTCTCTCATCTCATCTTGTTCCTATTCTGCAAATGCTCTCTCTCTAACATTTTTGCAGATAAATTCGAGAATTTAGGAGAAACTCTAAGTGATTGTGTGTGACACAAAATGATTGTTTTCCACTGCTCTGATCAAACTCAGGCATTTTTGTTGTTAAGCATCCAGCTGGTGCTAAGCAACTTATTCGTGCAACTGTGCGGACAACTGGACAGTCAACTGTACAGTCAATTGTACAGTCAACTGGTAAGTCATCTGGTAAGTCTGTAGAACTCGCTGGTCTATAAAGGTTTTCTGCGATGTGAGTTGAGATTGATGATGCTCTTAGAGGTATTTTTGTTGGGGAGATTCAAATTTAGGGGGAGTGAAAGATATTCAAAATTTTCTTTCTTTGTGTTTGATGGTTCTTCTCAAAAAGGGGGAGAAAGATGTGGTCTTCATATTCAGGGCGAGAAAGATGTGTTCTAAAGATGTATGTAGGGGAATAGAATCCAATGTACAATTCAGGGGGAGAGATTATTGTTTTGCAGATTTTGATCAGAACCACAAAGATAGGAGGAGATTGAAGAGTATGGGTATACTCGTCTTTTTCCTTTGGTATCTTTGTGATTCTGATTTGTGAATATCTTAGATATATTTGTAATTATTTATTTATTTTGTAGTTAATTAAGATTTACTTGACTAACATACTCATAGTTATCTTTGGTAAGTGTTTGTGTATTTTAGGTGTTTTATTTTTAGGTGGACTCTCAAAGGAAATATATGATTGGATCTTGAAGATCTCGTGGATGGAAAAGGACTTGCCGAAAAGCTTATAAAAGCCAGTCGGCCTTGTCATTGTTTTCGACGGATTCTGAGATTCAAAGAGTGTTATTTTCGTTTTTGTGAGAGGGTCTTTGTTTTCTTGAAGTTCTTATTCATAAAGACTTCAAGTTTTTAGTGTTTTCATTTATTCTAGGAATCTAGAATGGTTTGATCATTTCGTTGTTTTGTTTCTTTCATTGTTTTGTATTCTGCAAGACCTTTTATTAATGAAAGTTTTCCAGCAAGTAATTTCTTGTTGAAGTGTTTAATTTTTGTCTTTAAAATTCCGCTGCATATTTACTTTGTTCATCGTCAGTTGATAGGACAACTGTCTTGACACTTGTGAGTACAACTGTACTGTCAAGTGGTCTCACAGTTGGTTGTTTTCCAGAACAGTCCCAGCCGGCCTAATTTCTTACACAGATATCCTTGACTCTTTTTATCATTTATAACGTGTAATTTTTTTTCACACTCAGCAACTGTCAATTTGATAGTTAATAATTTTGAAATTAAGGATTTAATTTTTAAGATCAATTTTTTAGGTTTTGCAATTTAGTTTTATTAAAATGTTTCTCTTTGTATTTCTGATTTTTTTTTTCTCTCTTTATATGAGAGCCTGTGATTTCTCTCCTTATGTGAGAGCATATGATTTCCCTTTTTTGTCAAATGCCTTCTATATTTTGTGTATTTTCTTTGCTGTTTCTATAGAATATTTGTTTGGTTATCTCAATTAACTATCCGACGAGGATGCATTTATGGCGGCTCAGGCTTTTACCATTCATGGTCTTGTTTTGGTGGTAGAGGGAGCTGCTATGGCTTTATTCTTTGTGGAGATGGGCATAAGGGTTTACCTGCCCGGCCTGACCCTTGAAACACCAAACCCGCTGGCAAACGGGCTTAGGCCCGGCCGTGGTGTGTGAGCCCGTAGGTTGGACCCGGTCCGACCCGCATGCTACTCCCCAGTCCGGCCCACACGTAAGCCCTTGGATTTAACCCAATGGGTTTAAACGGTTTTTTATGTTTTTTTTTTTCAAATCTGGGAAAATACAGAAAAGTAAAAAAAAAAAGTATTTAAAAAATATTCAAGACCTTACAATTAAATTTATAATTTAGTAAAAGTATAAATGTCCTATTAAGACTAGTATATTATTAAAGAAAATTAAAATAGGTAAATAAGTTTAGAATTTTAATGATATAAATTATTAAAATAAAAGCATACTCCATTTAAGAATTTATAATAATTAAGTAATAATACAAATGCATAAATTAATAAATTTACTACTTTTTAAAACTAATATAAACTATTTCATAAATTCAAATTAATAAATAAATAAGTTATTTTTGAAATTTCAAAGGCCATGGGAATGGGTCGTTTCACGGGTTTGATCCCGCAGGCTGAAGCCCGGCCCGTTGGATATATTGAAGGTCCGGTCCGCCCATTAAATGCAAGGGCCAAGGGCCGGTTCAGATGGCGGGTGTTGGGTATGCCCACATATATCTCAGTTTTAATGTAATAGAATTTATTAGATTTGATTGATCCATCACCTAAGTTTTATTTCATGGACTTTAGACCCACATGTAAGAAGTATTTATACTTCATTTTTTTAGGTTGTCCATTGTTTAAAAATAGGGCAAGAAGATCAAGATTCAAGAAAATCACATTTTGAGTTGAGCCATGCGCCTATACACCATGCGCCTTATAGCGCGCGCATATAAGCAGCATATAAGCATTGTTCTAAGAAATGCTATGTGCCTCACTTTGATCATACGCGCCATGCGCCCCATATGCGTTAGCGCGCGCAGTCTCTATGCGCCTCTTGGCTCAACGCGCCTCAAAGTGTTTATTCAACACTCAGTGATTTATTAAAGACTCAAAGACTTGAAGAGAATTCAAATTACGCCAATGATCCAACAGTGGTTAAAAGATGCATATGGGCCTAATCTGTTAACACGTGTCCATAACGGTCATATTTATGTTGAGTGTCAAAGTGGCCATAATATATGCATGCTCCAATCAACAAGTGACATCACATCTTATCCACAAGGATTTCCAACTGCTAGTTTTTTGAAGTTCACTATAAATACCCCATAACTTCAACATTTTGAAGTTGCTGAGTTTTGCTAAGAATTTCAAGAATTTCTCTCAAAGCATTTGTTGAAGATTTGAAGATTGCCTTCGTGTTTCCAGAATTTCTCAAGAACATCTCCATATCTTCATCCTTAGCCCAGATCTTCAAGCTCTAACACTTTAGTTTCATTGTGCTCTAAATCATAAAGATCTAAAGAGCCTTGATACTAAATTCACACACGCACCTCTTTAAGTTTGATCACTTAGATCCATCTTTTAGAGATACACCGATTATTGTTTTGGATTTGTTCATTCATAGAATATTAGATCTTGAGTTAGTGTAGAAGCTCAAAAGTTGTAATTTGTAACACTCACTCATTATATAAGATCTCCATTAGAAATCCAAGACTAACCATCTTGGTAGAGGACGTAGATCTTTCATTGATCGAACCTCTCCAAATAGCTTGTGTTATTATCTTGTCATTTACTTTCAAGTTATTATCACTCACTATTTGCTTGTTTACTCAATGTAGATTGTTTGATCTGAATTGTGTTGTGTTGTTATTTCATTTTCCTTAGTTCCTTATTTCAACCACTTTGAGCCAAAATACTTAGAGTGTGTGTGCGCCCCTTTATCACACTTTGCGCCTATTTTCATTACTAAATTCCGCTGTACATTTCACTCACTCACTTAGGCGCATTTCATAACGCTTACTTGATAAAGTGCGCATTTGCAATTGAGTTTATCAAGGGTAAGAAAATAATTTTAAAACAGCTATTCACCCCCCCCCCCCTCTAGCTATTTTTCATACCCTTGTTGCCCTTTGGGACCATCAAGTGGTATCAGAGCTTTCACCTTTATAAAACATTTTTCGTTTTTCAAGCTTAACAGCTTGGGTGCCGATTCTAAATGGCAAACTCAAAACCTATGGCAACTGCAAACTACACTCACGTTCCGGTCTTTGATGAAGATTATTTTGACGTATGGAAATTCAGCATATTGAATCATCTCAACTCAATCGATGAAAGGCTCCATGACACCGTCGTTTATGGACCTTATATTCCGATGAAGGCGAATCCAAATCCACGCACAAATGCTGTTCAACCAACCGTCAAGAAACCAAGGGAAGAATGGACTGAGGAAGAAATTAGAAGAGTTGCAAATGATGGCAAAGCAAGAAACATTCTTCTAAGCACTCTAAGTACGGCTATAAAACAACAAGTCATGCATTGTGCTACTGAAAATGAGCTATGGTATGCTATTGAAGAGCATATAGAAGGAGACACGGTTTGCAAGGAGAACAAGAAATACGAAGTACAAAAGAGATTCAACAATTTCTCTCAACTCCCCGGTGAAAACTTGAGGCAAACTTATGAACGCTACTGTGAAATTATCAATCTATGTATTTCACTTGGCATGAAGTTTACCAACAAAGATTTGAATGTAAATTTTCTACAAGCTTTTGGATCAAGATACCTACATAAATCTAGCGCTCTTGAAGACGCTGGAACTTTAGACGTATGGACATTAAGGAACCTTTATGAAAATCTCAAAATTTACGAACTCAAACTCCAACGAATCAGCGAAACTGAAGGAAAGTCAAAATCTATGGCTATGGTGGCGCACAGAGAAACTGCGCCTGCACCTACGCCTATTCCTGCGCCTATACAAGATGAGAAAAGTTCCGATCCCAAAATTTCCACTTCTGAGCTATTAGACATGGATGATGAAGACTTCGCTCTATTTGTGAAGAAATTTCAAAAGTTCAGAAAATTCTCAAGACCCGGCTCAACCAACAAATTTCAAGGATCTACCAGCAAAGTTCCTCAAAAGTTTTCAAGGAGCAGTGATTCAAAAAGGAAAGAAGATCTTGTTTGTTTTAATTGCAGGAAACCCGGACATTTTGTATCAAGCTGTCCGATCCCCAAATTTGAATATATGCAGAAGAAGAGCAGCCATACTCCCAAATTCACTCCCAAGTTCACTCGTCACAAGGGAATGGTTACTGAAGAAGAAGCACCAGCAAATGAGCACAACACTTGGATTGAAACAGACTCCGATGAGAGCGATGAAGATTCCGATGATGGACTCGTTTGTTTGATGGCAAATGATGATGAAGTTGATGCTTATGATTCTGATGATGACTTCTCCAAGGATGTTCCCGATATGAATGCCTTGAATAAACCTATCAAGAAATCTGCAGGTTTTCAAGAAGTGAAAAAGAAGAAAGGACCAACCATCAGCGAGCTCGTTGAACAAGGATTCTCACTCCGGCTCAAAACGATGGTGGATTGTTATTCTCACGATGTGATCTTGGAGCAAGGAACAAATTGAGAAAAGGAGCATACATTAGACCTCAAGTTGAACCAACTGCTCCAATCTCCAAAATTAATGATGATGAAGTGATTGCTGAACAAGAAAAATTGTTCAAAAAGGCTGAAAAGGTAATCACTAGATTTGATAGTATGAAGGAAGCTTTAGCACTATCATGTGATGAAATTTCCCAGCTTAAGACCGAGAAATCTCTACTTAAATCTGAACTCACCCTCCTTAAGGAGCAGATAAAGAGCATGACTCCTCTTACTGTTAAAAACACTTTTCTAACAGAACAGAACTCACTTCTTAAAGTTCAAAACGATGAATTGGTTGCTCAAATTACTGATCTTAAAAAGATTACAAATGAGTGGTCCAATTCTCGTGTCACTATGGAGAATATATTTGAGTCCCAAAAAGTCAGTGGTGATAAAAGTGGCTTGGGATTCTCATCAACTAGTGACAACTTTAAATGTGATGTCTGTGCTGAAAGAGATAGTGAATTTACCAACCAACAAACTTTTGAAATTCCCAAGGAAAAACATTCTAATTCAATGGGTAAAGGACAGGAAAAAGTCAAGAGACAAACATTCCATTATGTCTACCCAACGAAGCAATTTGGGAAAGCTAATGGGAAAGATATAGCTACAGATGAACCATCTCCTAGCAAAATCACTCTTGAAAATAGGCGTGCTCCTTCTCCGAGTGCTCATTATGCGCCTAAGAGCCACGCGCCTCATCGCCGTGCGCCTCCTAGCCCTATGCGCCCTCCGAGAAAAAGCGCTCCAAAATTTCAAAAGAAAGATTTTGTTAAGGCTAGTTCATCTGACCCAAAGAAGAATGCCATCCCCAAGAAAAGTAAAGAGTTTGTGAAAACTCACGTGGTTGGTGGCTTTCATCATTGTTCCATTTGTGATTGTTCAGGACACAAGGCCGTGGAATGCCTTTTGCGATTCACTCCCAATGCCAAAGGACGTAAAAATCCTAAGGTCAAGCAAGAGTGGGTTGTCAAAAGTTGCTAACCCTAGGACCCAAAAGGAATAAAGGGGACCTGCTTAAATGTCTATATTTCAGGTTCTTTGTTTCATGGCTGGATCTTCAAAAGCTACAAAATTATGAATGGATTCTCGATAGTGGGTGTTCAAGACACATGACTGGAGATGAATCCTTATTAGAAGATGTCCATAAAGAAAGAGGTCCCTCCGTAACATTTGGTGATAATAACAAAGGTCAAGTTGTAGCATATGGAAAGCTCAAGAAAGACAAAGTGTGCATTGAAAGAGTCTCACTCGTCGAAGGGCTCAAGCACAACTTATTATCCATATCTCAATTCTGCGACAAAGGATTAGAATGCCATTTCACTTCAACGCAATGTCTTATCAAGAATGGCAAAACTGGAGCTATCTTACTCACGGGATATCGTAAGACAAATATTTATATTATTGATTTCCATAGTATGAACTCTAGTACTAATCTTTGTTTTGTAGCAAAAAGTGTGAACGAAAATAGTTGGCTGTGGCACAAGCGCTTAAGTCACTTGAACTTCAAGTATCTATCTAAACTCAGCAGGAATAATCTTGTCAAAGGACTTCCCAAGGTTGCTGATCATCATGACAAAAAGTGCGCCGCATGTCAACTTAGCAAACAACCGAAGCAGTCATTTTCAAACAAGTCAAATCCTTCAACTACAAGATGTTTGCAACTGCTTCACATTGATCTATTTGGACCAGTTTCCACCGCAAGTATTAGAAGAAACAAGTATACTCTAGTTGTGGTGGATGATTATTCAAGATATACATGGGTGGAGATGATGATTACAAAAGATGATTGTTATGATATTCTCACTACCTTATTTCGACTGCTCCAAACCCAAAAAGAAGATGACATCATTAGTGTTCGATCCGACAATGGAACAGAATTCAAGAACAACGGTGTTGCTCGATATTGTGAAGATCATGGGATAGATCACAACTTTTCAACCGCCGGAGTCCCTCAACAAAATGGCGTTGTTGAACGAAAGAATAGGACGTTGATTGAAGCGGGAAAGACGATGATAGCTGAAGCTAAATTGCCTAAGTACTTTTGGGAAGAAGCTATCAACACTGCATGTTTTACTCAAAATCGTTCCCTCATCAACAAACTTCACAACAAGACTCCGTATGAACTTTGGCGTGGTAGAACTCCCAACATTGCATTCTTCAAGATCTTTGGTTGCAAATGTTATATCCTCTACAACGGAAACGAACATAGAGGTAAATTCGATGCCAAAGCCGACGAAGGTATTTTTGTTGGGTATGCCAAACACTCTAAAGCTTTTCGTGTTTTTAATAGAACTACACTAGTGATAGTTGAATCTGTACATGTTACATTTGATGAACATTCTCTCCTTGAGCCACATTTGGCTCCAAATGTTGCTGATGATTCTATTGAGCTAAATGATACAGGTGCTCTTATTTATGTTGCGCCCACTCAAGATCAGAATCTATCAACACAAGGAAATCCATCTACATCAAATGCGCCTAATTTAATGTATAATGCGCCTGGTGAATCCTCTATTGCGCCTCACTCAAATGATGCGCCTCATGATTCCTCTCGCGCGCCTATTTCTACTGATGCATCTGGTGTAAACCCAAATTTCAATTCTGAGCCAGTTCAACCCCCAAATTTCAATGACTTTGAATCTGGTGAAGATGTACCAATTGAAGACCTTCAAGTTACTATGACTCAACCTAACTTACCTCCTGAAATTCGTGAAGTTAGAGGTCACCCAATTGCTAATATCATCGGTGATCTACAAGTTGGTGTTCGTACAAGGAGAGCTACAAACTTTGATGCTTACACTGCTTTTATCTCTCAAATTGAACCGAAGAAGGCTGATGAAGCGCTCCAAGATCCTAATTGGGTTGTTGCAATGCAAGAAGAACTCAATCAATTTGAACAATGCAAGGTTTGGACTCTAGTTCCAAGACCAAATGATCATGGAGTGATTGGTACGAAATGGGTGTTCAGGAACAAGATGGACGAGAATGGAACCATCACGAGAAACAAAGAAAGATTGGTTGCACAAGGCTATAGGCAAGAAGAAGGAATTGACTACGATGAAACTTTTGCGCCCGTAGCAAGACTTGAA
This sequence comes from Campanula takesimana, assembly GCA_026119855.1. Taxonomy (NCBI): domain Eukaryota; kingdom Viridiplantae; phylum Streptophyta; class Magnoliopsida; order Asterales; family Campanulaceae; genus Campanula; species Campanula takesimana. The sequence goes on along the minus strand of JAOWBW010001314.1, from coordinate 277,593 downwards.
GCTATCAGATTATTTCTAGCTTACGCCGCTCACAAGAACTTCAAGTTATATCAAATGGACGTAAAGAGCGCGTTTCTAAATGGTGAACTCCAAGAACAAGTCTATGTTGCTCAACCACCTGGGTTTGAAGATTCACAATTTCCAAATCATGTGTACAAACTCCAGAAAGCTTTGTATGGACTCAAACAAGCACCAAGAGCATGGTATGATACACTATCAAAGTTTCTCATCGAAAAAGGCTTCACTCGCGGTAAAATCGATACAACTCTTTTCATTACCAAACATAATGGTCATAAATTACTTGTTCAAATTTATGTTGATGATATTATATTTGGTTCTACTAATGAATTGTTGTGCAAACATTTTGAGAAACTAATGAAGAGCAAGTTTGAAATGAGCATGATGGGAGAACTCACATTCTTCCTCGGGCTTCAAATCAAGCAAATGAGTGAAGGCATCTTTATCAATCAAGCCAAATACACAAAGGACTTAATCAAGAAGTTTGGACTTGAGAACGCTAAAGCATACGATACTCCAATGGCCACCGGCAACAAACTCGACAAAGATTTAAAAGGTAAACGTGTTGATCAAACGCTCTATCGAGGTATGATTGGCTCACTCCTTTATCTTACTGCTAGTAGGCCTGATATTATGTTTAGTGTTTGTGTTTGTGCTTGTTATCAATCCGACCCTAGAGAAGCATACTTAATTGCTGTGAAACGTATTATACGATATCTCTTTGGCACTGTTAACCTTGGACTTTGGTACACCAAAGATTCGAACTTTAAACTTGTAGGTTATTCAGATGCGGATTATGCAGCGTGCACAATTGATAGGAAAAGCACTAGTGGCACTTGTCATTTCCTCGGATATCGACTTGTGTCATGGGCAAGTAAGAAACAAGCTTCTGTATCTGTCTCAACAACCGAAGCTGAATATATCGGTGCGGGAAGTTGTTGCTGTCAAATACTTTGGATGAAGCAGCAATTGGTGGACTATGATATCATCGAAGAAAATTGTCCCATCTACTGCGACAATACATCAACAATTGCGGTTTCTGAAAATCCTGTCATGCACTCAAAGACCAAACACATCGACATCAAATATCACTTTCTCAAAGACCACGTGGAGAAAGGCAATATACATTTGGAACACGTGGGAACCGACTATCAAATCGCCGACATTCTAACGAAATCACTCGACGCGAAACGGTTCATGTTTTTGAGAGGTGAAATGGGTATGCTTGAACTCAACTAAATTCAATATAGTTTTGTCAATACTAATGATTTTATGTTGTGTTGAGTTATGAGTATATTAGGTACAAATGTTAGATCAATTTTTCAAAGTTTCAAGGAAACAATGCGCTTCAAACTTCTATGCGCCTTACTAACTGCGCGCCCAACTCTTATTTTCTGCGCGCTCAATCTCTGCGCGCCTATCATCCATGCGCGCCTAGCATCCAATGCACTTCAAACTTTTTGTTGGTCCCAAAGGGCAACAAGGGTATGAAAAATAGCTAGAGGGGGGGTGAATAGCTGTTTTAATATTCTTTTCGTACCCTTGAAAAACTCAATTGCGAATGCGCACTTTATCAAGTAAGCGTTATGAAATGCGCCTAAGTGAGTGAGTGAAATGCACAGCGGAATTTAGTAATGAAAATAGGCGCAAAGTGATAAAGGGAGCGCAACACACACACTAAGTATTTTGGCTCAAAGTGAGTGAAATAAGGAACTAAGGCAAATGATATAACAAACACAACACAATTCAGTTCAATCAATCTACAATGAGTAAACAAGCAAATAGTAAGTGAAATTAATAACTTGAAAGAAATGACAAGATAATAACACAAGCTATTTGGAGAGGTTCGATCAATGAAAGATCTACGTCCTCTACCAAGATGGTTAGTCTTGGATTTCTAATCGAGATCTTATATAATGAGGAGTGTTACAAATTACAACGTTTGAGCTTATACACTAACTCAAGATCTATTACTATGAAAGAACAAATCCAAAACAATAACCGGTGTATCTCTAAAAGATGGATCTAAATGATCAAACTTAAAGAGGTGCGTGTGTGTTCTTAGTATCAAGGCTCTTTAGATCTTTGAGATGAAGAGCACAAGAAACTAAAGTGTTAAGGCTTTGAAGATCTGGGCTAAGGATGAAGGTATGAAGATGTTCTTGAGAAATCTGGAAAAACGAAGGCAATCTTCAAATCTTCAAGAAATGCTTTGAGAGAGAAATTCTTGAAATTCTTAGCAAAACTCAGCAACTTCAAAATGTTGAAGTTATGGGGTATTTATAGTGAACTTCAAAAAAACTAGCCGTTGGAAATCCTTGTGGATAAGATGAGCTGTCGCTCGTAGATTGGAGCATGCATATATTATGGCCATTTTGACACTCAACATAAATGTGACCGTTATGGACACGTGTCAATAGATTGGGCGTATATGCATCTTTTAACCACCGTTGGATCATTGGCGTAATTTGAATTCTCTTCAAGTCTTTGAGTCTTCAATAAATTACTGAGTGTTGAATAAACATGTTGAGGAGCATTGAGCCAAGAGGCGCATTGAGCCAAGAGGCGCATTGAGCCAATAGGCGCACAGTAAGCGTGCGCTTAAAACAAGGGGCGCAGAGGCGCGTAACATATCTTATGAAGAAATCTTTATGCGCGCGCTCTAAATGGCGCAGGAGGCGCATTAGCGCGGCTCAAACTCACTGAGTGATTTTTCTTGAAACTTGATCTTCTTGCCCTATTTCTAAGCCTATTCTATAACAATGGACAACTTAAAAAATGAAGTATAAATACTTCTTACATGTGGGTCTAAAGTCCATGAAATAAAACTTAGGTGATGGATCAATCAAATCTAATAAATCCTATTACATTAAAACTAAGATATATGTGGGCATACCCAACAATCTCCCCCTATTTGATTGATGCCATTACCTACTATATCAAGGACAAGCATTATACTTGATAAAAACATGTCCAAATGAATGAAATTGGTAGATCATGTCTCAAGTTAATGTACACACTAGTCCAAGATATAGGTTTCTAATCTATTCCAATAAGAATAAAGAGTTACATAAGGAAAGATAGAACGACAGTTTAACACATTCAAGATGATATATGATTTTTAGTTTTGAAATGTGTTTAAACCAAGTTTAAACTTAATGCATGAAAGTATGAAACAATTCAATATGATGCATATGAATTTAAACAATATTCATTGTTCTACAAACAAGGAGTTTGAGTGAACAAGGTTTGATAATAAGTGATGCATTGTTCTTATTAAAACTTGGGAAGTAGGAGTTACAAGTTACAAGTTTCAAATAGAACAAAGACAAAAGATGTGCTAAAACAAGTAAGCACTAAAATCACTATCTTCAAAAGGGATTTACTAACAAAAAAAATTCTAACTTACATTCAAAGAAAACTAAGGATTAGGAGGCGCGTCATCTTCCTTCAAACCTTCTTCAATTTCAGAAACGGAGCGCTGGATTTGTTTAGAAAGTTGATAGGCGCGGTTCACTAAACCATGAGTGTCTGTGACGCCGTCTCTGAGGTAGCGCAAATGACCAACATTGATGTTTTGATATTCATCAATGGTGCGTTGAGTAATGGCTTGCTGTTGAGCGACGTTTTCTGCAACGTTCTGAAAGTTAGCTTCAATAGCAGCCTGCGCTGAAACAATGTCAGAGGAAATCCTATCTGAGCGCCTGTCTGCGCTGGAGTGAGCGGCGTTGAAGTGAGTGACAACTAATTCCTTCAAAACATCAATCTTTGAAAGCAGGGAGTTAATGTCAACAGGCGCGCTGGGAGCAGAGCTGGAAGAGGGCGCAGGAGTTTCAGGAGCTGGAGGCGCAGGAGTTTCAGAAGCTTTGGGTTCTGCGCCAGGATCAGCACCATACACAGTTAAACCTAGGATTTCTAGCTCATCCTTAACTTCCTTGAGTTTATCAACCACACTCAACAATTTTTGGCTATCTCCAGCCACCATTTCAAACAACTTCCTTATATCACCCGCTATGTTCAACTCTACCTCCCTTATAGCATTAATGAAATCTTGGCCATCAGTGAGTTTGATGCCACCATCTATGCGCTCATGAAGGGAGGCAAGAGTGCCTTTGAAGAGCTCATTCATTTGATCAATAGAATCATTCCATTGTTGAGGAGTCAGGAAATGTTTGTCCTTGATGTTGGCATCTATGCGCTTTATCTCCCCCTTAATGGCAGCAATCTCATCAGCCTGCTGGGTAAGCATTGAAGTATGAAGCTCTAATTGTGAGTTCATTTGAGACTGGCCTTGCTGGAGTTGCTTTAGAAGAGAAATAACCACACTCATATCAGGAGTGGGAGGAGGAGGCGCAGGAGTAGAGGGGCGCGGAGTAGGAGCGCGGGGAGGAGATGGAATATATTCTGCGCTTGAAGAAATTTCTTCAGGATGAGGCGCAGGAGCCTTTGGGCGCATAGATGATGGTTTGCGCCTTAACTGATCTGGCTCCCCCTGAGGTTGATCCTCAATATCTTCACCAAATAAATCTGCAGAAATTTTATCTCTGACTTGTTGACGATCAAAAGATGGTGTTTGAGTAGGCGCATGAACGGTTGGAGGCGCATCATGGGCAGGCGCGCGTGCATCAGCGCTAGACCCTGCGCCTTTGCGCCTTTCAGATTTAGATAAATCAGCAGCCTGTTTCAATCTGAATTCTTCATCTCTTTTTAACTGCGCTTCCAGTCTACTGGCTTCTTTAGCGCGTTTCAGCTCCTTTTCTTCTTCAGTGTCCGTTCTGGGGCGCTTAGCAGGTCTGCTTGGTTCTTCAGCAATCCCTTTGCCTTTCCCTTTCACTGCGCCAGTGATGGGTTCTGCGCGTGGCGCTACTATAGCTTCTTCTTCACCATCTGCGCCAGCTGCTTCTTCATCAGACTCAGTGGCTTCATCTACCAACTGAGCGCCTTTCACCCTTGGCGCACGCTTGGCCATGCGCTTTCTGCGCCTCTTCATCACTAAACTGTCCTTACCAAAAACAGGAACATCAGTGGTCTGGTAGGCTGGGTTCTCAGCAAGAAAATTAGCAAGCGCAGGGTAGGAGAGGAAGATTTTAGTGAGAATACGGCAGTGAGTCTTGAACTTCGTCTTGCCGTCAGCTTTGTTTTTATTGTACTTGTCAATCTGGTCCTGAAGATTAGTAAATAAGATCTGAGGCCAGTTGAGGATGGTTTTTGCCATGATGGCAGCTGTGAATTCCCACTGCTCCATAGTAAATCTGTTGACATTTCCAGTTTTGAAGAAAATGGAAGTGCCAACCAGATGCGCAATGTGCGCCAATAAGTCACCACCATCCCTAATTTCCACCGTTTTAATATTGTTTTGAAGCGTAGGAATACGAAGAAGGGAACGCGCCATAATGTTTTGAGCGGCGGCTGAATAAGAATTGACTTTGCCAGCTACACCCAAGGGGCCAGTTTTGTTGAAGTTGACAACGTTCTTTATAGTGCCGGCAGACATGGTTATCTCAACGTCTTGAACTACTGCGCGAATGCGATAGCGCACCATCCCTTCAATGTCTGTTGGAATTTCTACAAATTCTGCTGTAGAGAAAAATTCATCAACGAGGAGCGGAGAGTAGAAAGGTTGCTCCAGAGTGGACAAAGAGAGAAGACCAGCCAGTCTGATATAATCCATAATTTCAACACCCATAGGGTCAGCAGATAGCTCGTTTAAATCAAAAGTTTCACCAGGTCTGAAGTTAGATAGATCCTGAAAAATGAAACATTTAAAGGAATTAGAGTGAATTAGGCGCATAGAATAATTAGGCGCATAGATTCATGAGCGCATAAGAGAGCACAGTGAGCCAAGGCGCATGATTATAGTGGGCGCATGAAATTATGAGGCGCATAGAAATACGGGGCGCATATTTATGGTTCTATGAAATAGACAAAGGAAAATTTGATCATAAAAATTGGCTAAGTATGAATTTAGGGGCGCATAGTAAGTGTAGGCGCAGGATGATATTAAGCGCATAAAGGATTGAGGCGCAAACACATGTGAGCGCAAGAATCTCTTTGAGGCGCATAATATCAATGTGCGCATAATCATACTAGGCGCATGAATTCATATATAGGCGCATTACTTATGTAGAAATGTAAACTGAGTATAAAAACACACAAACACATGCAAACATACATATGCAATTTTTCAGAATCAAAAAGTGAAAATTTTGAAAAACAAGTTTTGAAAATTTATGAGACCCAAGTCAAGCAAAAATAATGAAGAACACGAAGAACATGTCTTGAATGCTCGAAGAACACCAAGAACACCAAGAACACATAATTCGTGAAACTTCACCAAATCAAGCATACAATATATCAAAATGACCGCACGAAGACAAGGATAACAAATATGTAAATCAAAACAAGTAAAAATCAACAACGAATCCAAAAAATGGATTCAAAGATCTTAAAAACCGAAAAGTCGAAAATAGTGATTTTTCAGATTCGCACCAAATAGCGAATTGATCGTTGAAAAAGTTAGTTATAAAGACTCGAAATTGCAAAACGAACATAACTTAACGAACGATTTTGAAAACGGATCACCGAAGCAAGATTAATCAAGAAAAATGGGCATTCGGGTTTTTGAAAAAGACGAACACAGGGAAAAAAAAATCAGAAATTTCATAAATTTAAAGAGTTTAAGAGTTAGAATTCATACCATTTCGTCTTGGGTAGATTTTGTAGCTTTCTTAGGACCCATTAACGAGATATATAAGAAAGAAATAGAGAAACAAAAGAGAGAGAGAGAGAGAGAAACGGAGAGACTGGGAGAGAGAGAGAGATGGTAGAGTTGGTGAGAGAGAGAGAGAGAAGGGAAGTGTATATATAGGTTAGGTTTAAAAAATTTGCACTGATATGGAAATAATGCTGTCAAAAATTTAAAAAGATGGGAAGTTGAAAGGATGTGTATTTATGAGGGATTTTGAAAAACGGCGGCTCATCATGATATGTGTACGGCGCATTAATGAGGGATTTATGGATTTGAAGGGCATTAAATGCAGAATGACATAAAGTGTCATGATGTGACATATTGGGTAAAAGAAAAACTGCTCCACTTTCCCTTTAAGTGTATGAGCAATTTTGACTAATTTTTGCACAAACCCCAAAAACATCTATTTTGGTGTAAGTTTGGGGTGCAAGAAATAAATCCCCAGAAAATAAAATTTTCGAAAAGCGTAAAACGAGGGAAAAATTTAATTGCACAAGTACCCTTGAACAATTAATGGAATGTCAAAAGACATAGATTCCTATAATAAATGAACAGAATAAACATACCTGGTACTTGTGTATTTAATACGTTCAATCATTGAAATTGAATTTTGAGAAATGATTGAGCCGCAATAGTTAATGCGCGCATGAAGGAGCGCATTACCTTAACAGGGCGCATACTCATCTAGGCGCGCAAAATGACTTAAGAGGCATTGAATGCTAGGCGCGCGCTAGAATTTGGCGCGCAAAGAGTTGAGCGCGCAGAAGTATTAGGCGCGCATAGTTTCCTTGAAACTTTGAAAAATTGATTTAATCATTTGTACCTAATATACTCATAACTCAACACAAACATAAAATCATTAGTATTGACAAAACTATATTGAATTTAGTTGAGTTCAAGCATACCTATTTCGCCTCTCAAAAATATGAACCGTTTCGCGTCGAGTGCTTTCGTTAGAATGTCAGCGATTTGATAGTCGGTTCCCACGTGTTCCAAATGTATATTGCCTTTCTCCACGTGGTCTTTGAGGAAGTGATATTTGATGTCGATGTGCTTGGTCTTTGAGTGCATGACAGGATTTTCAGAAACCGCAATTGTTGATGTATTGTCGCAGTAGATGGGACAATTTTCTTCGATGATATCATAGTCCACCAATTGCTGCTTCATCCACAGTATTTGACAACAACAACTTCCCGCAGCGATATATTCGGCTTCGGTTGTTGAAACAGATACAGAGGCTTGTTTCTTACTTGCCCATGACACAAGTCGATATCCGAGGAAATGACAAGTGCCACTTGTGCTTTTCCTATCAATTGTGCACGCTGCATAATCCGCATCTGAGTAACCTACAAGTTTAAAGTTCGAATCTTTGGTGTACCAAAGTCCAAGGTTAACAGTGCCAGAGAGATATCTTATAATACGTTTCACAGCAATTAAGTGTGCTTCTCTAGGGTCGGATTGATAACGAGCACAAACACAAACACTAAACATAATATCGGGCCTACTAGCAGTAAGATAAAGGAGTGAGCCAATCATACCTCGATAGAGCGTTTGATCAACACGTTTACCTTTTAGATCTTTGTCGAGTTTGTTGCCGGTGGCCATTGGAGTATCGTATGCTTTAGCGTTCTCAAGTCCAAACTTCTTGATTAAGTCTTTTGTGTATTTGGCTTGATTGATAAATATGCCTTCACTCATTTGCTTGATTTGAAGCCCGAGGAAGAATGTGAGTTCTCCCATCATGCTCATTTCAAACTTGCTCTTCATTAGTTTCTCAAAACGCTTGCACAATAATTCATTAGTAGAACCAAATATAATATCATCAACATAAATTTGAACAAGTAATTTATGACCATTATGTTTGGCAATAAAAAGAGTTGTATCGATTTTACCGCGAGTGAAGCCTTTTTCGATGAGAAACTTTGATAGTGTATCATACCATGCTCTTGGTGCTTGTTTGAGTCCATACAAAGCTTTCTGGAGTTTGTACACATGATTTGGAAATTGTGAATCTTCAAACCCAGGTGGTTGAGCAACATAGACTTGTTCTTGGAGTTCACCATTTAGAAACGCGCTCTTCACATCCATTTGATATAACTTGAAGTTCTTGTGAGCGGCGTAAGCTAGAAATAATCTGATAGCTTCAAGTCTTGCTACGGGCGCAAAAGTTTCATCGTAGTCAATTCCTTCTTCTTGCCTATAGCCTTGTGCAACCAATCTTGCTTTGTTTCTCGTGATGGTTCCATTCTCATCCATCTTGTTCCTGAACACCCATTTTGTACCAATCACTCCATGATCATTTGGTCTTGGAACTAGAGTCCAAACCTTACAACGTTCAAATTGATTGAGTTCTTCTTGCATTGCAACAACCCAATTGGGATCTTGGAGCGCTTCGTCAGCCTTCTTCGGTTCAATTTGAGAGATAAAAGCAGTGTAAGCATCAAAGTTTGTAGCTCTCCTTGTACGAACACCAACTTGTAGATCACCGGTGATATTAGCAATTGGGTGACCTCTAACTTCACGAATTTCAGGAGGTAAGTTAGGTTGAGTCGTAGAGACTTGAAGGTCTTCAATTGGTACATCTTCACCAGATTCAAAGTCATTGAAATTTGGGGGTTGAACTGGCTCAGAATTGAAATTTGGGTTAACACCAGATGCAGCAGTAGAAATAGGCGCGTAAGAGGAATCATGAGGCGCATCATTTGAGTGAGGCGCAATAGAGGATTCACCAGGCGCATTATACATTGAATTAGGCGCATTTGATGTAGATGGATTTCCTTGTGTTGATAGATTCTGATCTTGAGTGGGCGCAACATAAATAGGAGCACCTGTATCATTTAGCTCAATAGAATCATCAGCAACATTTGGAGCCAAATGTGGCTCAAGGAGAGAATGTTCATCAAATGTAACATGTACAGATTCAACTATCACTAATGTAGTTCTATTAAAAACACGAAAAGCTTTAGAGTGTTTGGCATACCCAACAAAAATACCTTCATCGGCTTTGGCATCGAATTTACCTCTATGTTCGTTTCCGTTGTAGAGGATGTAACATTTGCAACCAAAGATCTTGAAAAATGCAATGTTGGGAGTTCTACCACGCCAAAGTTCATACGGAGTCTTGTTGTGAAGTTTGTTGATGAGGGAACGATTTTGAGTAAAACATGCAGTGTTGATAGCTTCTTCCCAAAAGTACTTAGGCAATTTAGCTTCAGCTATCATCGTCTTTCCCGCTTCAATCAATGTTCTATTCTTTCGTTCAACAACGCCATTTTGTTGAGGGACTCCGGCGGTTGAAAAGTTGTGATCTATCCCATGATCTTCACAATATCGAGCAACACCGTTGTTCTTGAATTCTGTTCCATTGTCGGATCGAACACTAACGATGTCATCTTCTTTTTGGGTTTGGAGCAGTCGAAATAAGGTAGTGAGAATATCATAACAATCATCTTTTGTAATCATCATCTCTACCCATGTATATCTTGAATAATCATCCACCACAACTAGAGTATATTTGTTTCTTCTAATACTTGCGGTGGAAACTGGTCCAAATAGATCAATGTGAAGCAGTTGCAAACATCTTGTAGTTGAAGGATTTGACTTGCTAGAAAATGACTGCTTCGGTTGTTTGCCAAGTTGACATGAGGCGCACTTTTTGTCATGATGGTCAGCAACTTTGGGAAGTCCTTTGACAAGATTGTTCCTGCTGAGTTTAGATAGATACTTGAAGTTCAAGTGACTTAAGCGCTTGTGCCACAGCCAACTATTTACGTTCACACTTTTTGCTACAAAACAAAGATTAGTACTAGAGTTCATACTATGGAAATCAATAATATAAATATTTGTCTTACGATATCCCGTGAGTAAGATAGCTCCAGTTTTGCCATTCTTGATAAGACATTGTGTTGAAGTGAAATGGCATTCTAATCCTTTGTCGCAGAATTGAGATATGGATAATAAGTTGTGCTTGAGCCCTTCGACGAGTGAGACTCTTTCAATGCACACTTTGTCTTTCTTGAGCTTTCCATATGCTACAACTTGACCTTTGTTATTATCGCCAAATGTTACGGAGGGACCTCTTTCTTCATGGACATCTTCTAATAAGGATTCATCTCCAGTCATGTGTCTTGAACACCCACTATCGAGAATCCATTCATAATTTCTAGCTTTTGAAGATCCAGCCATGAAACAAAGAACCTGAAATATAGACATTTAAGCAGGTCCCCTTTATTCCTTTTGGGTCCTAGGGTTAGCAACTTTTGACAACCCACTCTTGCTTGACCTTAGGATTTTTACGTCCTTTGGCATTGGGAGTGAATCTCAAAAGGCATTCCACGGCCTTGTGTCCTGAACAATCACAAATGGAACAATGATGAAAGCCACCAATCATGTGAGTTTTCACAAACTCTTTACTTTTCTTGAGGAAGGCATTCTTCTTTGGGTCAGATGAACTAGACTTAACAAAATCTTTCTTTTGAAATTTTGGAGCGCTTTTTCTCGGAGGGCGCATAGGGCTAGGAGGCGCACGGCGATGAGGCGCGTGGCTCTTAGGCGCATAATGAGCACTCGGAGAAGGAGCGCGCCTATTTTCAAGAATGATTTTGCTAGGAGATGGTTCATCTGTAGCTATATCTTTCCCATTAGCTTTCCCAAATTGTTTCGTTGGGTAGACATAGTGGAATGTTTGTCTCTTGACTTTTTCCTGTCCTTTACCCATTGAATTAGAATGTGTTTTCCTTGGGAATTTCAAAAGTTTGTTGGTTGGTAAATTCACTATCTCTTTCAGCACAGACATCACATTTAAAGTTGTCACTAGTTGATGAGAATCCCAATCCACTTTTATCACCACTGACTTTTTGGGACTCAAATATATTCTCCATAGTGACACGAGAATTGGACCACTCATTTGTAATCTTTTTAAGATCAGTAATTTGAGCAACCAAATCATCGTTTTGAACTTTAAGAAGTGAGTTCTGTTCTGTTAGAAAAGTGTTTTTAACAGTAAGAGGAGTCATGCTCTTTATCTGCTCCTTAAGGAGGGTGAGTTCAGATTTAAGTAGAGATTTCTCGGTCTTAAGCTGGGAAATTTCATCACATGATAGTGCTAAAGCTTCCTTCATACTATCAAATCTAGTGATTACCTTTTCAGCCTTCTTGAACAATTTTTCTTGTTCAGCAATCACTTCATCATTGATTTTGGAGATTGGAGCAGTTGGTTCAACCTGTGGTCTAATGTATGCTCCTTTTCTCAATTTGTTCCTTGCTCCAAGATCACATCGAGAGAATAACAATCCACCATCGTTTTGAGCCGGAGTGAGAAATCTTTGTTCAACGAGCTCGCTGATGGTTGGTCCTTTCTTGTTTTTCACTTCTTGAAAACCTGCAGATTTCTTGATAAGTTTATTCAAGGCATTCATATCGGGAACATCCTTGGAGAAGTCATCATCAGAATCATAAGCATCAATTTCATCATCATTTGCCATCAAACAAACGAGTCCATCATCGGAATCTTCATCGCTCTCATCGGAGTCTGTTTCAATCCAAGTATTGTGCTCATTTGCTTGTGCTTCTTCTTCAGCAACCATTCCCTTGTGACGAGTGAACTTGGGAGTGAATTTGGGAGTATGGCTGCTCTTCTTCTGCATATATTCAAATTTGGGAATCGGGCAGCTTGATGCAAAATGTCCGGGTTTCCTGCAATTAAAACAAACAAGATCTTCTTTTCTTTTTGAATCACTGCTCCTTGAAAACTTTTGAGGAGCTTTGCTGGTAGATCCTTGAAATTTGTTGGTTGAGCCAGGTCTTGAGAATTTTCTGAATTTTTGAAATTTCTTCACAAATAAAGCGAAGTCTTCATCATCCATGTCTAATAGCTCAGAAGTAGAAATTTTGGGATCGGAGCCTTTTTTATCTTGTACAGGCGCAGGACTAGGCGCAGGTGTAGGCGCAGCTTCTCTGTGCGCCATCATAGCCATAGATTTTGACTTTCCTTCAGTTTCGCTGATTCGTTGGAGTTTGAGTTCGTAAACTTTGAGATTTGCATAAAGGTTCCTTAAAGTCCAAACATCTAAGGTTCCAGCGTCTTCAAGAGCGCTAGATTTATGTAGGTATCTTGATCCAAAGGCTTGTAGAAAATTTACATTCAAATCTTTGTTGGTAAACTTCATGCCAAGTGAAATACATAGATTGATAATTTCACAGTAGCGTTCATAAGTTTGCCTTAAGTTTTCACCGGGGAGTTGAGAGAAATTGTTGAACCTCTTTTGAACTTCGTATTTCTTGTTCTCCTTGCAAACGGTGTCTCCTTCAATATGCTCTTCAATAGCATCCCATAGCTCATTTGCAGTAGCACAATGCATGACTTGTTGTTTCATAGCCGTGCTTAGAGTGCTTAGAAGAATGTTTCTTGCTTTGCCATCATTTGCAACTCTTCGAATTTCTTCCTCGGTCCATTCTTCCCTTGGTTTGAGAACTGTAGGTTGGGCAGCGTTGGTGTATGGATTTGGATTCGCCTTCATCGGAATATAAGGTCCATAAACGACGGTGTCATGGAGCCTTTCATCGATTGAGTTGAGATGAGTCAATATGCTGAATTTCCACACGTCAAAATGATCTTCATCAAAGACCGGAACGTGAGTGTAGTTTGCAGTTGCCATAGGTTTTGAGTTTGCCATTTAGAATCGGCACCCAAGCTGTTAAGCTTGAAAAACGAAAAATGTTTTATAAAGGTGTTCGCTCTGATACCACTTGTTGGTCCCAAAGGGCAACAAGGGTATGAAAAATAGCTAGAGGGGGGGTGAATAGCTGTTTTAATATTCTTTTCGTACCCTTGAAAAACTCAATTGCGAATGCGCACTTTATCAAGTAAGCGTTATGAAATGCGCCTAAGTGAGTGAGTGAAATGCACAGCGGAATTTAGTAATGAAAATAGGCGCAAAGTGATAAAGGGAGCGCAACACACACACTAAGTATTTTGGCTCAAAGTGAGTGAAATAAGGAACTAAGGCAAATGATATAACAAACACAACACAATTCAGTTCAATCAATCTACAATGAGTAAACAAGCAAATAATAAGTGAAATTAATAACTTGAAAGAAATGACAAGATAATAACACAAGCTATTTGGAGAGGTTCGATCAATGAAAGATCTACGTCCTCTACCAAGATGGTTAGTCTTGGATTTCTAATCGAGATCTTATATAATGAGGAGTGTTACAAATTACAACGTTTGAGCTTATACACTAACTCAAGATCTATTACTATGAAAGAACAAATCCAAAACAATAACCGGTGTATCTCTAAAAGATGGATCTAAATGATCAAAATTAAAGAGGTGCGTGTGTGTTCTTAGTATCAAGGCTCTTTAGATCTTTGAGATGAAGAGCACAAGAAACTAAAGTGTTAAGGCTTTGAAGATCTGGGCTAAGGATGAAGGTATGAAGATGTTCTTGAGAAATCTGGAAAAACGAAGGCAATCTTCAAATCTTCAAGAAATGCTTTGAGAGAGAAATTCTTGAAATTCTTAGCAAAACTCAGCAACTTCAAAATGTTGAAGTTATGGGGTATTTATAGTGAACTTCAAAAAACTAGCCGTTGGAAATCCTTGTGGATAAGATGAGCTGTCGCTCGTAGATTGGAGCATGCATATATTATGGCCATTTTGACACTCAACATAAATGTGACCGTTATGGACACGTGTCAATAGATTGGGCGTATATGCATCTTTTAACCACCGTTGGATCATTGGCGTAATTTGAATTCTCTTCAAGTCTTCGAGTCTTCAATAAATCACTGAGTGTTGAATAAACATGTTGAGGAGCATTGAGCCAAGAGGCGCATTGAGCCAAGAGGCGCATTGAGCCAATAGGCGCACAGTAAGCGTGCGCTTAAAACAAGGGGCGCAGAGGCGCATAACATATCTTATGAAGAAATCTTTATGCGCGCGCTCTAAATGGCGCAGGAGGCGCATTAGCGCGGCTCAAACTCACTGAGTGATTTTTCTTGAAACTTGATCTTCTTGCCCTATTTCTAAGCCTATTCTATAACAATGGACAACTTAAAAAATGAAGTATAAATACTTCTTACATGTGGGTCTAAAGTCCATGAAATAAAACTTAGGTGATGGATCAATCAAATCTAATAAATCCTATTACATTAAAACTGAGATATATGTGGGCATACCCAACACTTTTATGCGCCCTCAACCATCTTTGCGCGCCTTGATGAGTAATGCGCCTTGATGAGTAATGCGCCCCTTCATGCGCGCATTAACTATTGCGGCTCAATCAATTCTCAAAATTTAATATCAATGATTGAACGTATTCAATACACAAGTACCAGGTATGTTTATTCTGTTCATTTATTATTGGAATTTTTGTCTTTTGACATTCCATTAATTGTTCAAGGGTACTTGTGCAATTAAATTTTTCCCTCGTTTTACGTTTTTCGAAAAATTTTATTTTCTAGGGATATATTTCTTGCACCCCAAACTTACACCAAAATAGATGTTTTTGGGGTTTGTGCAAAAATTAGTCAAAATTGCTCATACACTTAAAGGGAAAGTGGAGCAGTTTTTCTTTTACCCAAAATGTCACATCATGACACTTTAGGTCATTCTGCATTTAATGCCTTTCAAATCCAAATATCCCTCATAAATTTTTGTCCTTTCCTATATCACCTCACCATTAATGCGCCGTACCTCATGTCATGATGAGCCGAAATTAGAAAACCCATCACATCCTTTCAACTTCCCATCTTTTTAAAATTTTAACCCTATTATTTCCATATCAGTGCAAAATTTTAATCATAACCTATATATACTTCCCTTCACCTTCTCTCTCTCTCTCACCAACTCCATCTTTTTCCTACACCCTCCCTACCAACTCTCTCTCTCCCAGTCTCTATCTCTCCCGTTTCTCTCTGCTCTCTCTCTTTTTCTCTTTCTCTTTCTCTATATATATTTCTCTTTTCTTCCTCTAAATTTCATTAATGGGTCCTAAGAAAGCTTCGAAATCTATTCAAGATGAAATGGTATGGATTCTTAAACTCTAAAAATCTTTAAATTTCTGATTTTTTTGTTTCGTCATTATCTGTTGTTTTTTCGTTTTTTTTCAAAAACCGAGATTGCATTTTACTTGATAAATCTTGCTTCGGTGATCCGTTTTCAAAATCGTTTGATAGGTTATGTTCATTGTTTGATTTCGAGTCTTTATAGCTAATCTTTTCAACGATCAAGTCATTATATTTCGCAAATCTGAAGATCTTCTATTTTTTGACTTTTCGGTTTTTCGGATCTTTGAATCCATTTACTGGATTCGTTGTTGATTTTTACTTGTTTTGTGATACATTTTTGTTATCCTTGTCTTCGTGCGGTCATTTTGATATATTGTATGCTTGATTTGGTGAAGTTTCACGAATTATGTGTTCTTGGTGTTCTTGGTGTTCTTCGAGCACTCAAGGCATGTTCTTCGTGTTCTTCATTATTTTTGCTTGACTTGGGTTTCATAATTTTCAAAACTTGTTTTTCAAAATATTCACGTTTTGATTCTGAAAACTTGCATATGTATGTTTGCATGTGTTTGTGTGTTTTTATACTAAGTTTAAATTTCTACATAAGTAATGCGCCTATATATGAATTCATGCGCCTAGTATGATTATGCGCACATTGATATTATGCGCCTCAAAGAAATTCTTGCGCTTACCTGTGTTTGCGCCTCAATCCTTTATGCGCCTAATAACATTATGCGCCTACACTTACTTTGCGCCCCAAATTCATACTTAGTCAATTTTTATGTTCAAATTTCTCTTAGTATATTTCATAGAACCATAAATATGCTCCCTGTATTTCTATGCGCCTCATAATTTCATGCGTCTACTATAATCATGCGCTCATGACTCTCTGCGCCTAATTATTTTATGCGCCTAGTCCTCACTTTGCTTATTTATGATTCTATGCGCCTGATTCACACTAATTCCTTTCAATGTTTATCTTTTTCAGGATCTCAATAATTTCAGACCTGGTGAAACCTTTGATTTAAATGAGCTAGCTGCTGATCCCATGGGTGTAGATGTTATGGAATATATCAGACTTGCTGGATTCCTTCCCTTATTCACTCTGGAGCAACCTTTCTACTCACCGCTCCTAGTTGATGAATTCTTCTCCACAGCTAAATTTGTGGAAATTCCAACTGATGTAGAAGGGATGGTGCGCTATCGGATACGCGCGGTGGTTCAAGATGTTGAAATCACTATGTCTGCTGGTACTATCAAAAAGATTGTCAACTTCAACACTACTGGCCCTTTGAGTGTTGCTGGCAAAATCAGTTCTTATTCAGACGCTGCTCAAAATATTATGGCGCGCTCTCTTCTCAAGATTCCTACTCTTCAAAACAATATCAAGACTGTGGAAATTAGAGATGGTGGTGATTTACTGGCGCATATTGCGCATCTGGTTGGCACTTCCATTATCTTCAAAACTGGAAATGTCAACAGATTTACTATGGAGCAGTGGGAATTCACAGCTGCTATTATGGCAAAGACCATCCTCAACTGGCCTCATATCTTATTCACGAATCTCCAGGACCAGATTGACAAGTACAATAAAAACAAGGCTGAGGGAAAGACGAAGTTCAAGACTCACTGCCGTGTCCTAACAAAGATCTTTCTCTCCTATCCTGCTCTTGCAAATTTCCTCGCTCAGAACCCAGCCTGCCAAACCACTGATGTCCCTATTTTTGGTAAGGACAGTTTAGTGATGAAAAGGCGCAGAAAGCGCATGGCCAAGCGCGCGCCAAGGGTGAAAGGAGCTCAGTTGGTAGATGAAGCCACTGATTCTGATGAAGAAGCAGCTGGCGCAGATGGTAAAGAAGAAGCTACAGTAGCGCCACGCGCAGAATCTGGACCTATTCCTGGCGCAGTTAAAGGCAAAGGCAAAGATATTGCTGAAGAACCAAGCAGACCTGCTAAGCGCCCCAGAACCGACACTGAAGAAGAAAAGGAGCTGAAAAGCGCTAAAGAAGCCAGTAGACTGGAAGCGCGGTTGAAAAGGGATGAAGAATTCAGAATGAAACAGGCTGCTGATTTATCTAAATCTGAAAGGCGCAAAGGCGCAGGGTCTAGCGCTGATGCACGCGCGCCTGCTCCTGATGCGCCTCCAACTGTTCATGCGCCTCCATCTTCTGATCGACAACAAGTCAGAGATAAAATCTCTGCAGATTTATTTGGTGAAGATATTGAGGATCAACCTCAGGGGGAGCCAGAACCTTTAAGGCGCAAACCATCTTCTGTGCGCCCAAAGGCTCCTGCGCCTCATCCTGAAGAAATTTCTTCAAGTGCAGAATATATTCCATCTCCTCCCCGCGCTCCTACTCCGCGTCCCTCTACTCCTGCGCCTCCTCCTCCCACTCCTGATATGAGTGTGGTTATTTCTCTTCTGAAGCAACTCCAGCAAGGCCAGTCTCAAATGAACTCACAATTAGAGCTTTACACTTCAATGATTACCCAGCAGGCTGATGAGATTGCTGCCATTAAGGGGGAGATAAAGCGCATAGATGCCAACATCAAGGACAAACACTTCCTGACCCCTCAACAGTGGAATGATGCTATTGATCAAATGAACGATTTATTCAAAGGTACTCTTGCTTCTCTTCACGAGCGAATTAGCGCTGGCATCCAACTCACCGATGGCCAAGATTTTATAAACGCTATAAAGGAAGTAGAGTTGAACATAGCGGGGGATATAAGGAAATTGTTTGAAATGGTGGCTGGAGATAGCTATAAGTTTTTGAGCGTTGTTGATAAGCTCAACGAAGTTAAGGATGAGCTACAAATCCTGGGACTATCTGTCTATGGCGCAGAACCAAATGATGAACCCAGCGCTGCTCCAATTGCTCCTGATTCACATGCGCCTGGATCTCATGCGCCCTCTTCCAGCCCTGCTCCTGCTCCTAGCGCGCATGTTGACATTAATTCCCTGCTTTCAAAAATTGAAGTCTTGAAGGAGTTAGTTGTCACCCACTTCAACGTCGCACACTCCAGCGCAGACAGGCGCTCAGATAGGATTTCCTCTGACATTGTTTCAGCGCAGGCTGCTATTGAAGCAAACTTTCAGAACGTTGCTGAAAACGTCGCTCAACAGCAAGCCATTACTCAACGCACCATTGATGAATATCAAAACATCAATGTTGGTCATTTGCACTACCTCAGAGACGGCGTCACGGACACTCATGGTTTAGTAAACCGTAGTCATCAGCTTGCAAAGCAAATTCAGCGCTCTGTTTCAGAGATCATTGAAGGATTGAGGGACGATGATGCACCTCCCAACCCTTAGTTTCTATTTGTTTGTAAGTTTGTTAGAACTCTGGTTTAGTGTTTTGTAATAGAAATTTTTTTGAGTTAGTGATTTAGTGCTTACTTGTTTTAGCACATCTTTTGTCTTTGTTCTATTCAAAACTTGTAATCTGTAACTCCTACTTCCCAAGTTTTAATGAGAACGATGCATCACTTAGTATCAAACTTTGTTCACTCAAACTCCTTGTTTGTAGAACATTGAATATTGTTTAAATTCATATGCATCATATTGAATTGTTCCATACTTTCATGCATTGAGTTTAAACTTGGTTTAAACACTTTTCAAAACTAAAATTCATACATCATTTTGAATGTGTTACTGTTATTTCTATCTTTCCATATGTAATGTGTTAATCTTATTGGAACAGATTAGAAATCTATATCTTGGACTAGTGTGTGCATTAACTTGAGACATGATTTACCAATTTCATTCTTTTGGACATGTTTTTATCAAGTATAATATTTGTCCTTGATATAGTAGGTAATGGCATCAATCAAATAGGGGGAGATTGTTGGGTATGCCCACATATATCTCAGTTTTAATGTAATAGGATTTATTAGATTTGATTGATCCATCACCTAAGTTTTATTTCATGGACTTTAGACCCACATGTAAGAAGTATTTATACTTCATTTTTTTAGGTTGTCCATTGTTTAGAAATAGGGCAAGAAGATCAAGATTCAAGAAAATCACATTTTGAGTTGAGCCATGCGCCTATGCGCCATGCGCCTTATAGCGCGCGCATATAAGCAGCATATAAGCATTCTTCTAAGAAATGCTATGCGCCTCACTTTGATCATACGCGCCATGCGCCCCATATGCGTTAGCGCGCGCAGTCTCTATGCGCCTCTTGGCTCAACGCGCCTCAAAGTGTTTATTCAACACTCAGTGATTTATTAAAGACTCAAAGACTTGAAGAGAATTCAAATTACGCCAATGATCCAACAGTGGTTAAAAGATGCATATGGGCCTAATCTGTTGACACGTGTCCATAACGGTCATATTTATGTTGAGTGTCAAAGTGGCCATAATATATGCATGCTCCAATCAACGAGTGACAGCACATCTTATCCACAAGGATTTCCAACGGCTAGTTTTTTTAAGTTCACTATAAATACCCCATAACTTCAACATTTTGAAGTTGCTGAGTTTTGCTAAGAATTTCAAGAATTTCTCTCAAAGCATTTGTTGAAGATTTGAAGATTGCCTTCGTGTTTCCAGAATTTCTCAAGAACATCTTCATACCTTCATCCTTAGCCCAGATCTTCAAGCTCTAACACTTTAGTTTCATTGTGCTCTAAATCATAAAGATCTAAAGAGCCTTGATACTAAATTCACACACGCACCTCTTTAAGTTTGATCACTTAGATCCATCTTTTAGAGATACACCGGTTATTGTTTTGGATTTGTTCATTCATAGAATATTAGATCTTGAGTTAGTGTAGAAGCTCAAAAGTTGTAATTTGTAACACTCACTCATTATATAAGATCTCCATTAGAAATCCAAGACTAACCATCTTGGTAGAGGACGTAGATCTTTCATTGATCGAACCTCTCCAAATAGCTTGTGTTATTATCTTGTCATTTACTTTCAAGTTATTATCACTCACTATTTGCTTGTTTACTCATTGTAGATTGTTTGATCTGAATTGTGTTGTGTTGTTATTTCATTTGCCTTAGTTCCTTATTTCAACCACTTTGAGCCAAAATACTTAGAGTGTGTGTGCGCCCCTTTATCACACTTTGCGCCTATTTTCATTACTAAATTCCGCTGTGCATTTCACTCACTCACTTAGGGGCATTTCATAACGCTTACTTGATAAAGTGCGCATTTGCAATTGAGTTTATCAAGGGTACGAAAAGAATTTTAAAACAGCTATTCACCCCCCCTCTAGCTATTTTTCATACCCTTATTGCCCTTTGGGACCAACAGCGGGCTCGCGGGTTAAGGGTTAAGCGAGCGCAGGCTGGTGGGCCGACGGGCCGCCCGCGGGCGTGGGCCTGATATGCCCATCTCCAATTCTTTGCAATGTTGTGAGCCTTGGAGATGGGGTTTGAATACGTTGGATTTAAAGTGTACTCTATACTAGTTCATGATGGAGTAAAGTCACAAGATCAAATTTTAAGTAAAATTTATTCAATCCTTACGTGCTGCAAAGTTGTGCTCAGTGGAAAGTTTTGTTTTTCTTTGTGGTTGATTGATATGTCGAAATGCGAATCTGTTGGCATATGTAATTTTTAGGGCAACGTTTGCAAATGCGAGCCCCACTGTTTCGGTCGAACTTCTAACATTCGTGGATAGTCGACTTCTAAACATTTGTTGTTGTTAATGAAATGACTTTCTTGGTTTGAAAAATAAAAATAAAAATTTCAATCCTTATCTATTTTATATAATAATTGGACAACAAAGTTGAAAGGATGACTTTCTTGGTTTGAAAAAAAAAAATTAAAAATTTCAATCCTTATCTATTTTATATAATAATTGGACAACAAAGTTGAAAGGCTTAACCTTGGACAAATAATTATTAACTCAAATTTTCCTATTATATCTTTCTAAAACCGAGTTTTATTTTATTTTTTTAAGCAAAAATAAGTTTTTTTTTTCCATTAAATGATTTTCACACTATCGAATTTATCAAGTTGGAAGTAGCACTAAAAGGGAAATAATAAAGTTACAAAAGATGGTTACAAAATATGGCTTACAAAATGAGGTGTCATAATTGTATTAGTGTTTTTAATTAGAGTGTGCCATGTCCACTATCATTGCCCCCACTTGTATCCTTCATTTTGTAGCAATCTTTTGTAAGCCTAGCATTGCCCCACTAAAATTAGGATTTCGAACCGCTGCACCCAAGACTTAGCTCCACCAAATGGTTCTGATTGAAGCCACCTCATTTTAGCTTCATCCAACGGTTGAGATGTGTCTAAACTCGGTGGAATCCACAAAAAATTGAAATCATCTTAGCCGCACATCCAAACTGCTCGCCTATGTAACCTTGATCGGAGTCGTTGAGTGGAGGAGTGTAGCTAACTTGAGTGCAGCGGTTCCGGATCCCTAAAATTAGGTGTTATCTAGACGCGTTTTGGACGCGTACAAGTTTCACCCATAATTAATTACTCCGAGACCACGCGGAAACCACTATGAAAAGTAGGGAGGGACAGCGTGTGACACAAAGCGCGCACAAACTACAAACAGCAAACGAAACCGCCACGCTGTTGCAACCTCTTCATTGGCCACATTCCCGTTTCCCCACCCCAATCCCACTCTCCTATAATAATCCCAATTCTTTCTCCCTTCCACCCATCAAATATCAATTTTGAATCTCCAAGATTCAATCTCAAACCAATCTTCCCCTAAATCATCGGAAAATCATGAGTTACTACAATCAGAACAATCCCCCCGTAGGTGTTCCCCCACCCCAAGGTTTGTGCCTCTTTTTTTTTTTTTTTTTTTTTCGATTCAACGTTTTTTGATCAATTTTGACTTGATTTCGTTTGATTTGGGATGTGGGTTTGTTGGATCTGATGCGAATTTGGGGGTTTGATTTTAATTTTTGACAGGTTATCCACCAGAAGGGTACCCGAAAGACGCTTACCCACCACAAGGCTATCCTCAGGGTGGATACCCTCCTCAGGGGTACCCACCTCAAGGATACCCTCCTCCTCAGTACGCTCCCCAATACGGTCAACCTCCTCCTCAACAGCAAAAGCAGAGTAGCGGTATGCTTGAAGGATGGTATGTATTTCTTTCAATCTTTATCTAATTCTTTTGATCGGCATGTTTATTGATTAGATCTGTTCTTGTAAACTCTTTCCCCCTGTTCTTTGACCTTGTCGCCGGTGATTTCATTTGACGGTGTTCTCACGGTGGGGCTGTTGTTCTTTTTGTCGGTTGCTTTGACCGACCGGATTTTCTGATAAATTTTGGAGTTTTGTTTTTTGAGGTTTGGGGCTCTTTGGAAATTGGGATTATTTATTAATTTCAGTCTTGAATAACTAAATGGGTTATCTTTTTTAATGATAAGTTCAATTGTTAATTGGTCTTATCTTCTTGATTCTTGAAACTTAGGTTCTCTATCGGTTGCTTATTCTATACCATTAAAATTAGATTTGTGTGAATTCTAAAATGATGCATTTTGCCTTTTATTTTGCTGAAGTTGAAATGGATTATGTTGAGTCCAAAACTCCCCTATTTTGTTTGCCGCTCTGTGTATTACAAGTGATCCAATGAATCACGATTAATACTCCCTCCATCCCATTTGAAGCTTCACCTTTTACCCAAATGGGTGTCCCGTTAAAAGCTTCATCATTTCCTAAAATGGTAAAAAAAATGTAAGCCCCACTTGTCATACCCACTCACTTCTTCCTCTCACATACTTAAATTATAGAGCCTACTTGTCATACCCACTAACTTTCCCCTCACATATTTAAATTGGAGGCCCCACTTGTTATACCCACTAACTTTTTCCCTCTCACAACCCTTTTTACACTCATCACTTTCCTTAATTTGTGTGTCATCACCTAAATGGTGAAGCTTCAAATGGGACAGAGGGAGTATGTGACAGTATGACTATGTAATCCAAACATAGTGGATTACTAGTGGTATATAATGTGATACGCTAATGGTACAGAAGATTGTGACTCGGCTATGGTTTAATGTTCTTGTGCATTTTGAATATGGAGAATTAGAGTGGGTTGCATTGGTGAGAGTAAGTGTTATACACCCTCCGTCCCAAAATGATCTTGCCATTTTTCATTGTCCCAACAAGTTTTTCTCATTTCTACAATTTAGGCTTGGAAGTGCATAAACAAAACTTGACTAATGAAGCAAGTGTTCATATCCTTAAAAATTTGATTAGTCAAATGAGAAGATCATTTTGTGACGGAGGGAGTAATTGATAGCATTCAAAACTGAATGGTGATTGGATTATAGAACATGGTATTAGAGTTTAATGCTTGTTCAAATGTTTCATCTATTTTCATGACTCTTGGTTGTGGGACATTGCAAAATTGATTTTCATCATGTTTTCGGCTTGACTGAGTTGGGAAGAAAGGGAGGAGTTATGATGATCTGAATACCCCTTTCCCGGCCCACCCGCTCTAAGCCCTGGCTTACTTACTTGTAGCTTGTACTCAATTTACTAGACTTCCTCGTGTATATGGACTTTCTCATGTGTAATTGAATGTTGCTT
Source organism: Campanula takesimana (assembly GCA_026119855.1). NCBI lineage: Eukaryota > Viridiplantae > Streptophyta > Magnoliopsida > Asterales > Campanulaceae > Campanula > Campanula takesimana. The sequence continues at coordinate 253,285 of JAOWBW010001314.1, read as the reverse complement.
CCAGATTGGTAAACAAGCAAAGTTAGTTCTATAATCAAGCTTGATGCTTAGTTTCTAATGGTTTTGCTCTTTGATATGCAGTTTGGCTGCTCTTTGTTGTTGCTGTCTCCTGGATGCCATGTTTTGATCAAGTAAGTTTGAGAGGCATACAAATGGGCATGAAATGGGTCTACTACTTCTTGATGGATATCTCCATAGCTTCTTCCCTGAGTTGATATGGGGTTTTTTTATCATTCTCAATAATTTGGACCAAATATTCAGAAATGTACCTTCTTCTTTAGCTTATGGATATTGTTTCCGTTTGAAATTATGACTTACATTTGCTTTATTTTAAATGTGTTGTAAATTGTGAGAGATTCTGATTTATGATATGGATTTTACATTGAACCAGTATAGCCTTGACACTCTGGGTGTATGCGCGTTTGTGTGCGTTTGTGTTACGGCTTTGGTTTGAGCTTTTTGAAGAATCAATAACCCAATTAAGGTTGCCAAGTAATTCAAGAACTTCGACTTCCATTTCATTTGAGTATAGATTGAGAAGGGTACTACTGACTAACATGATTTTGTGGCTAAAGTTTCTGCCTTTCTGGTATTTTCCAGAAATGATACTATGTGATTCTGCTTTACAGCTCCATGGTGGCATAATACCTAAATTATGCACCATAGATTGTGGTTGCTTTCTCATACCTCACTGGTCTACATACCCCTATCCCCATATCTTCCTCTTTTGTCTTTTTTTTTCTTTTTTTGTGTCTCCATTCCAAGCGAAATATTCCAGTATATAAAAGAGTGGAAAAGTGCTTTCGTTGTTGTGAAATAACATGCCGTGCTAGAAATCGTTACCTTAACCGCAAGGAGGGGGATGCTGAAGGCGGGGCTAGTGACTGGAGTTTGGAGTGAAGTCGTAACAAGGTAGCCATAATGGAAGGTGCGGTTGGATTACCTCCTTTTCAGGTACAGCTAATGCTTGCTGGGTATTTTGGTTTGACACCGCTTCACACCCCAAAAGAAGGGTGCTACGTCTGACCGAGTGAAACTTGGAGATGGAAGTCTTCTTTTGTTTCTAGACGGTGAAGTAAGACCAAGCTCATGAGCTTATTATCTCAGGTCGGAACAAGTTGATAGGATCCCCTTTTTTATGTGTATACCGTCTCCGTCTAAAAAAATGTCCAATTTTTTTTTCAAGTTTAGTATTAATCAAAAGCAAATTTGAATTATTATATTTTCTTTTCAATTTTGGGACGGATGTAGTATTAAATCTCAGATGTAATAGCATTCAAAATGTCTGAAATTTTAGTTTAAGAAGGTGCCAAGTCAAAGGGGAGAGTGGAGATTATCTTGGCTGGAACATTACTTGCAGGGAAAGTGGAAATTGGTATTGTATATCTGTTGCAGGCAGGTTGTCCTATTCCTGTTGTTTATTTGGTGCCATTGTGACATAATTTAATGTACTCCAAGGAATAAAGATTGCATTATTGGTATATTCTTCATGAACTAACATTGACTGGCAGATAGTGAATTTTTGTTCTCTGTTGAAATTATTGATGAAACTAATAAAAATTTGCGCATTGAGATGCCCAAATTAATGTGAATGTTTTTTTTTTTTTTTTTACGTTAGTATGTAAGAATTTTGAACAATAATTTTGAGTTAATTTAATCATCTTAATGAGACTTTAAAAGTTGTTATTGATGATATTTATAATTGTGTATCAATAACAAGTTTTATGATTTTACTAAGACAACTAAATCAAAATAAATTTATTGCTCAATTTTTTTTTCCGTATAAACGTAACAAAAAACAACTGACATCTGTAAAAACGACATCTAAGACAAGACAGAGGGAGTATATAATTAATTAAGAAGGCTAATGGAATTTTTGGGAACAAAAGCGGACTTAATAATGTACATGTTCGGGTGTCTAAAGGAACTTTTCAACACATGGAGACGGTTTTGGAAGCATGGTCCAACTAGCTTGGCAATCTCTACATGAATGGAAGGATGCCCAGAGTTATCTTCGGAATAGTCCAAGGATAGGCTCTGTGCTGTGCAGGGAGACTTAGCTGGTAGTGGTACTAGTACTAATCCTTGCTGCAAATGGCATCCACCACCACACCATTATCTAAAACTGAACTGTGATGCTTCCTTTTCAGAATGTCTCGGTGCAACTGGCCTGGGTTTGGTTGTTCGGGATGAGCACGGTCATGTTGTCATAGCCAAAACTATTCGACTGCCTGCACTCTACAATGTGCGTGAAGGGGAAGCTATGGGGGTTTTATAGGCTTTGTCTTGGGTGAAAAGTATGGGTTGGCGTAATACTGTGATCGAGTTAGATAACTCGGTGGTGCACAATGCTATTCATTCGACAACGGAAGGAATCAACGAGTTTGGTGGTTTAATCCGTGATTGGCTAAGATCTTCCACGCATCATGAGTTGTTTTGGATTGGGAGATGAGGGAGACGAGTGGGGCGGATAGGGTTCCTGATAAGGCGGAGAGAATGAGTTTGTCTTGACGGAACCATGTTGTGTAAGCAGGGTTGAGGATTTCTTTGGGTGTATCGGTGTTGTCTGGGGAGGCAGCCGGATTTGGAATTTGTTTGGGGGGTTCGGTTAGGGTTCCGTCAAGGTAGGAAGATCATAACCGAGTAGGGAGGACTCAATTTGGGTCTTCCATGCTATGTAGTTGGTAGGGGTAAGTTTGAGAACGTGGGTGAGGGTGATGACAATTAGTTGTTTGGACGGCTCTGCCGGATTTGGGAGAAGGCTGCTTTCGGCCATGGAAAAAAAAAATTAGGGTTGGATCGTTGATGCTCTAGATACCATATAAAACAGAGAGTATAAAGAACATAAACATAATTTGGTTGATAAAATTATCACCCTTTTTGTATTGACATGAAGGACCCTATTTATACATTAATATTGCTTGAGAACTACTCTATCACTTGTATTAGGAAAGTAAAATAAAAACCTAATTAGAACAAATAACCTTACACGCAAGTCATAGTAACTTGTCGTGCAAGTCACGTCGTCTGTCTATCATCTCTTATTAAACGTGATGCACCAAAGAGCTCTAACTCAAGCGGTATCCAGTATTAGCTTCCTATATGGAGGTCACGAGTTCGAATCCTGTTAGGGACATTTGTTTCATGGCCATTTGATGTAGCCTAAAGGCAATTTATCTATCATTAATAAAAGAGTTGGTTTTGGGGGAAACTAGTTCCTCCATAAGTTATAAAAAGTCCATTTTTTAACTCTTAACTCTAAAACCCTACACCCTAAATTCTAAACCCTAAACCCTAAACCCTAAACCTTAACCCTTATAAAAACAAGACTTTTTATAACTTATGGAGAAACTAGTTTCCCCCAAATTTTCTCTTAATAAAAAACTCAATTTAAAAAAAAAAAAAGAAAAAAAACGTGATGTTAAGGGTTTAGCAGATTTTCTTTCTAGAATATCACTTGCGTCAAACGATTGTATAATTTGGAATGAGCTTCCGACATGTGTGGATAGCCATATCTTGTGGATAGCCATATCTTATTTGCGTGTCAATGCAAGTGATGTCTTTGTTGCGTTAAAAAAAAAAAACACATGGAGACGGTACGTGCGTGGACATCGAAATCTTAGACTATACGTGTTATTTGTCGTTTGGCTAGTTGGAATATGATTTGAATGGTAAAACCCCAAATTAATTATACAGTAAAAACTCTATAAATTAATAATATTAGAATTTATTAATTTAAAAAATTATTAATTTATTAATAAATTATTAATTATTAATTTAAAGAGTTTTTAACCGTTCGACGAAATTAAGTGTTAGTAAATCCGACCCAAGAGATAACAGATAATAATGAACGCAAATCAACAAATAAGAACACAGATTTTACGTGGCTCACCAACAACCTATTGGCTACGTCCACGGGCAAAGGGAAACAAATATTATTATGGCGGAGAAACAATTACAAGAAGATGATCACACTAATCTATGTTTGCATGAACTTTGATCACAAAGTTCCTACCTATGCAAAACCCTAGATCTAGAATTATTGATCTCTGTCTCTATGTCATTGAACCACGCGCAAAAAATACTAATTTACAACTAGTATTTAAAGGCTAGAGACCTAAACCAGAAGACAGAATGAGTCCTTAATTAAATCCCAAAAGGATTTAATTACTTTCCTTTTTCTTCTCAAATTTGACTTCTTTTTCAAAGTCATACTCTAACAATCTCCACCTTGACTTTGAATCTCCCCTAATAATTCAGATGCACGAGCTACCGACATAGACTCCACCTTGAGCCACATCCCTCGTACCAGAAACAGATTTTTCCACCTTTGCCTCAGTCTGTCTTTCGTCAAAGACACTAAATTTGTCATCCGGACAACCAGATTTTTCGCGCGCCATGTATCTTCAAGACACTCAGAATTTGCCTCACCAAACAAACAACTTTGTCCTCTGGACAATCAGATATTCTGCATGCATGTATCCTACAGACACCCAGACGTGCACCTACGGGCACTTAGAATCGCCCCAATGGGCAATTAACAGTCATTCAGATGTGGCCCATCCAGTCGACATTGGATCTTGCCAACCATGACCGATAAAACTGGTGTGTGTTGATCTTCTAGCAGTGGCTTGCCCAGTTCACTCCCGCCTAGAGTAAAACGCTGCTCCACCTGCTCGTCAACACCCTCACCAATCTCAGAACCTTGGAGGATAAACAAGAAACCTTTTCTTTCACCCTTCAGAATCACATCTGAACCTTTGTAGACATCCAGAACTCCACCTTCACCTTTGAAACTGTATCCCTTATTGTCCAACCGACTGAGTGATACCAGATTCTTTGCTACTTGTGGAATATGTCTCACCTTGTTCAATGTGAGATAGTTATCACCAGAAGTTCTCACATTTACGGATCCCATGCCAACTACCTCGCAGACTGATCCATTAGCCATATAAATACGGTCTCCATCTTTCTGCTCGTACGTTGTAAACTGCTCCTTGCGCGAACACATGCGATAAAAAACTCCCGAATCTAGAACCCATGCAACTTCCTTACCAGCTTCTTCTTCAGTCACTAGGGCATAATCACCATCCTCATTCATATTGTCACTGCTCGCTTCTTAGTGTTGGTGCCCTAGGCACGTTTATTTAAATGTTCTATATGTTATCATTTTATTCATATTAATAAAGAGATATTTTAATTATTATTGTTGTTCATGTTTACTTATAATAATCTCTATCCCTAGTACTTATGAAGCACTAGTATAATTCTAAATGTTCATGGGATGATCATGTTAGACTTATGGGTACTTGTTGGAGAACAAGGTACTGGACATTACCCGCTTTATGAGATTTATGTCATGGTCAATTTCATATATAGATCTCATATTAGTTATGTCATTTGAATCCTTAGACATGAAGTTATTATAGTCTTCCACTTGATGAACATTATGTTCGACATATTCAAACGCTACCTTTAACCAGGAAGTTATAAATGGTATGATTGGCATAATCGGATTCACGTAGGGAAGAATAATAAGCCAAATGGATTTGTCCCTTTTCGGAGAGATGTCAAGCTTGGGCCCCTCGTAGAATGATGTTGATGAAATGTTTGGCCAAACTCAAATGAATTGATTGGATCATTGTCATTTGGATTATCAGCATATTCGGGATCGAGAAAGTATTGAACAAATACAAGTTGACTTGATGACCATGACTTGTGTTCAATGACATCGAGGACAAAGGGATTGTGACATGTTTTATAAGGAATGCGAACTTGTATATAGTTACACTATGTGGGTAGGTATGATGGTTTGCTAGAACCTAATTATATCATATGGGTTTATGTTTAAACCCATTGCAAACTTAATGTAATCCTATAGGGTCACACATAAATAGAACGAATCCTAAAGGACTTAATTAGAATTATGGGTCGAAGGACTTTTGGAGGATTTTGGGAATTTAGAGGAGAAAACCAGAGAAATTGGATGGTCCGGTCGGACCTTGTATAGGACCCGGCTGGACCCCCTTTGTGACCCAGGCGGACTAGTTAAAGGACCTGGTCGGACCTTGCTTGGATCCGGTCGGACCCTCTTTGCTACCCGGGCGGACCAGTCGGTTTCGGCCTGGGATTTTCCTAGTCCGTTTTCTTGCGGGTTTGGTCACTTGTTACCTATTTGGAATAGGTGAAACAAGTATAAAAACATCCTCTAGTTGCCCTAATGACTACATAAGGTTGTGTAAGCCTCCAAAGAGTTTGAGAGAGTTATTTCTTGTTCTAAGATCCCTTGGATGAAGAACAAGAACATCACAACATAAATTCCATATAGTTCTATATACAATTGTGAAAGCGTGTTTCACAATTTTGGTCTAGCAACCAAGATCAAGAAGTTTCTTGATATTCGTTCGAGGTGTGGATACCAATAGAGGGTGAAGCTTATCGCCTCCATAGTTCGTGTTCCTGATGTTGTTCGTGATCAAATCTCCACCAAGATTCAAGGTTGTTAATCAAAGGCATCAAGGGTTAGTATTCTAGTATTCATTATGCAGTATTTGATTTAATTACATGAATAGATCTATGAGCTTTTGGTTTCATGAAAATTTTATTGTTTTATTCCGCTGCGCAAGATCTTAGGAAACCCAACAGTGGTATCAGAGCCCCGTTCATGTTGATTATTTCAATACATAATCATGTTGTGTGTATAAAAATTATTTATGTGTCTAGCATGATTTGAATATTGGAATTATGATGTTTATGTGGTCTATGCGTTTTATGTGGTTTATTGTTTTTGTAACTTTAATCACACTATTCAATCGCAATAAAAATTATGGTGGATTTAAAATTGCTTAGGTTATGAATTTTTGATTGGATCAAAGTTTTGATAATCTAGAGATTCATGAATAAATGGTTTATTCAAGGTTTTGATGATCATGGTGATTGGATCACCAAGAACATCAAATCCTAATTGAATCGGGGAAAAACAATTTTGAGATAATTGTGAATTTAAAAATTTTGATTTTTCGCAGAAGGTCTGACCGGACCTAAGCCTTGACCCGGCTGGACCTAGGGTTCTGGTGCGGACGGGGCTTAGGTTTTGGGGTGGATCTTGTGGTTTAAATTTCTTGTTTGTTTTAGTCTTGTGAATTCTAAGATTGGATCAAGTTTTAGATGGCTAGCCTACGTTCTCGAGACTGTGTTTCCCAAAATTGATCGCAATCAAAGATTCAAAGATAAAACGAAATTAGAATTATGAAGAGTTCATAATTGCTAAAATTGAGAAACAAAGTTCTTGATTCAAGTTTGGAGATCCATGTGAAATTGTGAATGCAATTGGCCTACGTTCATCGAGACCATCTATTGCTTAGTTTCGGCCACATGGACTACTTTCTTGGTTTCTTGAATTAGTGCGGAATTGTGGTTGCCTATGGCTTAGTTCGGTCGCACTTCTTGTTGTCTTGATTTGGAGATGATAACCAAAGTTCAAATAGTCGCATCATCATAATTATAGAGAAACTAATGACACATAAATATTATGCTTAAACTAATGGAGATTAATTTAGTGACTAAACTTGATGCTCAACATGTTTATCTTATGTGCTCATAAATGTATTGTATGCTATATGATGATGAACCTTCTTTAAAATTTTAAGTCCTTTTTGTCATGCCATGATTAAAACACTTATAAGTACATGGGTAATTTTGTGTGGGCTCGCCAAAGCGAGGTGCATTGATTTTATTCATGTATGAGCAAGATGAGTGAATAAGAGTTTCCTATGCGTTTAAAATGGTTGGACTTAATTAGGCGTCAAAACAGTTTTTGGCCTAAGGCAAAGATGAGATTAAACATGCTTTTAAAATTGGATTTCTAAAGAATCTCATAAAGGATCTAAGAGTCATATGGGATATGATTCACAAGAGTTGTCTACCTAAGTAATTTGATTTTGAGCGGTCACGCCAAAGCGGACTTGAAATTAAATTAAAGTTGGATCTTAGCCCATTTAAATTATATTATACAAATGTTGTATAAGAAGGTTATATAATTTAGTGGGAGTATTTTTTGAAAGAATACATCATTATCTCTTTAATGAAATTGGTACTTATAAAATTTTGGAAATTTTGCATAATTGTAGATAATGACATCCAACACTCAATCAATTTCATTGCAATCGATCCTTGAGAAGGATAAGCTTCAAGAGAATGGTACAAACTTAATGGATTGGATCTGAAGCCTAAGAATTGTTCTAAGACAAGAAGATAAGTTGTACATTCTTGATGGGCCTATTCCTGCAGAACCCGAAGACAACGCCCCTAGGTCAGAAAGAGACAATCACAAGAAACATCGGAATGATTCTAGAGATGTGAGTTGTCTCATGCTCGCGACCATGTGCTCAAAACTCCAACAAAGTTTGGAACATTTGGAAGCCTATGAGATAGGCGTGTAGTTAAGAGACGTGTTTCAAGAGCAAGCTAGGCAAGAGAGGTATAAGACCATTGTTGCATTCACTTCTTGCAAAATGAGTGAAGGGCAACAAGTGGGACCTCACATGCTTAAGATGAAAGGCTACGTGGAGCATCTTAAGAAACTTGGCTATCCGATTTCATTAGAGCTAGCCACGGATCTCATTCTTAATTCATTGCCTAAGAGTTATAATCACTTTGTGATGAACTATAACATGCATGGAATGGATAAGAATCTCTCCGAGTTGCATAACATGCTAAAAACTGCGGAGATGAAGATAGTGGAGAAAGGTTCTCCAGTGCTCATGGTTCATGATAGAAATGGACCAAGTGCCAAAGGAAAGGGTAAGGCAAAGGTTGCCAAACCCAAGATTAGCAAGGAAAATGTTGCCAACGCTATAGTTGCAAAACCCGATTCACAAAAGGATGCAATTTGTTTCTGTTGGTCCCAGAGGGCAACAAGGGTATAGAACCGCTAGAGGGGGTGAATAGCGGTCCAAACGTTTTTTGAAAATATCCTTAAAATTCAAACGAGTACTTATCAGTTTGGCCAACTGCGGTTCAAAGCACTGGAACCGAACTGATAAAATGCACAGCGGAGTTTTGCGATTTGGCCAAGAGGATAGTTAAAGAGTTGGGCGGTTTGACTCGGGTTGAAAAACACAATGATGCAACTGATAATCTCAACTTAAAGTTCAAAGAAAAATACAAGTCATGTTTCAAGTCATTTCGAAGATGGATTAAGTTATAAACCACAAACTAGAAAGATAAATAACAAGACAGAAAGTAAAGATCAAACACACAATTTGAAGAGGTTCGTTCTTGAATGAACTACGTCCTCTACCTAGATGGTTAGTCTAGGATTTTCTAATAGCTACTAGACTTGTATTAATTTAGAGGAGGTTTTACAAGATGAATCTAAACTCTAAACAATCAATGTAACCTAACAAAGCTATTATAACAACCGGTGTTTTTGAAATATATAATCTATGTGATTATATAAATCGGGTGTGTGTGTGGAAAAAATGAAATGCTCTAAAGATCTAAGTGATGGATGAGCAAATGAAAAACTTTCGGTGTAAAGGCTGAGTATGAATGGTTGTTTGGCTTGAAGCTTGATGAAGAATTCTGGGTTTCCCAACGGAGATGAATGAAGATTTGAATTTCTGGGTAAAATCTTCAAAACAAACTTGAACACTTGGGAATAATATCTCTTGAAGATCAGCAGCCTTCAATGTTGAGAAATGAAGGCTATTTATAGGCAGTGCACCCTTGTGACCGTTGGACAAAGATTTGAATTAAATCTGAGGGTACAACTGCTGTCGAAATCCAATTGGTTGAGCTGTCATTATCGTCCTTGGTTTTGTCTTGTAGTCCTAGGTAGTTGTAGCACCACTACCTGACATTGTCTTTTGTTGCAGAGAAAGGACTAACGGTAAACATTTCAAATTCTTGGACAAAACCGAAATTCCTTGCAGAGACTCCAAGTTAACTTGAAGTTATTTTGACAAGTCATAAAACATTCATTTACGGTCATAAAGGGAATGTTTGTCTCAAAGAATTAATGACACTTGAATTCTTCAATAAATGCTCTACGGTTCCACCAGGCACTGGAGCGGCTCCAAGGATGAACTTGATATACGGTTTCAATGAAACTGTAGAATGCGGTTCCATCAAGTTGGCATCAGAGGTTCCATAAGAAACTTTGAAGAACGGTTCATCAAAATTGTAGCATGCGGTTTTGATGAATACTCTGCGGCTCCATGCTGGTGGTTCAAAGATAGCACAAGTGCGGTTTAAAGAGCTAAACCGCTACGGTTAAACCGAATCAAAAACTCAGCCTAGACAAATAAAAATCTAGAAATGGACTTTTCTAAAAATTGAAGTATAACTTCATTACATGATTCCTAAAGTTCATAAAAAAGACACGTGATATGGATCAATCAAATCAAGTGGGTGTACTAACAATGAATCCTAACAATCTCCCCCTATTTGATTGATGCCATTACCACACTATGATAAAGCAAAACATTGTACTTGGTAATAACATGTCCAAAAGAAGTTTTCTTGAAACTTCATGCCCCAAGTCAATGCACACACTATGCTTAATCATAGATTTCTAATCTATCAAAAAAAAAAAAAAAGGAAATGAAGGAAAGATAGAAAAGAAATACATTCAGATGCATATAAAATGATATGATTTTGAAAATCAGATATGCAAGTTTAAACTGAATGTTTAGAACAAATGCACATAAAAATAATTTTCATGATGAACAAAGTGCATGAGTTTTGAAAAATGCAAGCATTGTTCCACAAACAGGCAGTTTGAATAAACAAAGTTTTGGAAACTGAAATGCAATGCATTCATTCTCATTATAATTTAATCATAAGGTTTGCATTTACAATAGAGAATTACAAGAGAATTGCAAAGAAAATCAAGTCACAAAAAGACTAAGTAAATGAAACTAGTCTACTTGATCATCTTCGGCTGGATCCCTTGTAGCTGCAGCATCCTCTGTAATATGATCCTGATCGGTTTGAGCGTCTTTAGCAGCATTCCTTGAGCTAGATGCATATGCGGTTGAGAAGATGAAATCAGCGGCATGAAGCCGAACTTTAGTTGGTTCACTTATTTTCTTCTCAATGTTTGCGGTTTTGTTGCCAATGCATGCAATTTGATTTGACACTAAGTCCAGTTTTCCTTCTAAGGATTCCACTCTAGCATCCACATCTTGCAGTTTCAATGATAATAACTCATTGTTGGTTCTTACAAGGTCATGAAGAACCATTTGGTTTTAAAAGAATACCATTTAACTTTGCATCTAACTGCTGCTGTCTGGATCTATCATCAAATCTTTCATTCACTCTCTCCCCCTTAATGGCATCAAGTTCTGACTGAATTGTAAGCAGGTGAGTGTCAAACCGAGATGTTGAAGCCTGCTGATGGAACTGAATGTTCCTAACCGCATCTATCAAATCGGCAGTGGTGGAATGAAGAGGTAGAATAGGATAGGATGGAACTGAAGTGAAGGGTTCATCAGAGGGAGTACAATCAGGAATAGAAACATCACCTTCATCATCAGAGATGGAGATGGCATCATCGGTTTGGAGGGGAGGAGAAGAAGACATTTTGGCCTTGCCTTTTAAAATGGTATGGGCATCTTCTAAAGATTCACCCATTGAAACTCTGAGGGCGGTTTCAAACTCAATAGGGTCAAACTGCAAAGAATGAGAAAATGGCATAAGATCTGCAGTTTGAACAGGAGGGGGAATTGACACAAAGTCCTCAAAAGATCTTTGGAGAGAAAAATGGAAGGTGAAGGTCTAGAAAATAATTTGAAAATAGTGAGAATAAACTTGCATTCAAAACGAAGGAAGAAATGAGAAGCAAGAGTTGGTTCATTCATAACCTGAAATGCAATTTCTGCCAATAGTTGATTAGCAGCATCAAGAATGATCTGGTCTGCTACGGCTTCACTATCGTTGGCTGGATAAATGGAGAAAGGATTAGGGCGGCCTGACTTAAGGGCTCTATCAGCGGCACGAGCAATGTCTCCAGCACGCCTTTCTCTTGAAATATCAGCCTTGGACCGTTTAAGGTAAGCCGCAATTTCACTAGCACGCTTCCTTTTCTTCAATTTCAGTTTGATTGAAGAAACCGATGGTTGAGCCAGTGGTAGAACTGGAGATGAAGGAGATGACAGAGCCGCAGATTGGGAATGACTGGACCTCGGTTGAACCGGAGATGGCGTTCTTTCAGGAGAATCAAAGTCCAGTTTTCTTTTAAGTACAAGAGAAGGAGAGTCTTCAATCAGCATCGGTTCTGTTTCAGACTGTCTCTTTGCGGCATGTTCACGCAGTTCCTTTGTAAAACTTCCTTCCTGTGGAGAATGGTCCTTCTTACCAAAAGCTTTGCTGAAATCTACTGCACCTGGTAACCTGGTTTGCCAGTGCTCTTCAAAATCACTTTCTTGATCAATCTCCTTCTCTTCTTCAAAGGTTGAACCTCAATATTTTCTTCATCTTGCTCAGGTTCATCAGCGGCTTCAGACACTTCGGTCTGCTCAGGCATATCTGCAGCCTCAAACTCTTTGGTTTGCTCAGGCTGAACCGCAGCCTCATACACTTCAGTCTGCCCAGGCTCGGTTTGGTCACTGGGTTTATGGTTTGGAAAGGCTTTGTAAATTTCAGCCAACTGTTCTTGGGTAAAATGAACAGAGGGCGGTTTGGAAGGTGATGGTTTGGCAGGGGATGAAGGTTCGGTTTGGAAAAAGTCTGAAAGAATTTTCTTAGGTGAAGGTTTAGAAGGGGATTGAGGTTTGGTTTTGGAAGCTTTAAGTGCATGAGCATCTTTAGCAAACTGCAAAGATTTATTAACGTTCGGTTTGGGAGGAGATGTAGGTTTGGAAAATATCGGTTTGGGTGAGGATGGTTTAGAAATAATTGGTTTTACAAGTGTTGGTGAAAGTTTAATGGGAGGAAATGAAGTTGAAGTAGATGAGGGTTTTGAAGGCGGTTTGGATAAGAGTTTAGGAGAAGGTTTGGCTAGATCAGCCTTGGTGATGATTGAAGGAATTTGAGCAGTTCCTTTCCTCTTCCTTGGAGATGCGGTTTCCTTGGGCTGAGCCGCAGTCTTAGACCAAACTGCAGGCTCCCCCTCCGCCGCTGACTCCTCCTCAGCCGGTGCAGCGGTTTCAGTTATACCACTCAACCCCAATCTGCTCAAAGTTTCAGTTTGACCTTCATTCCTTAATAACGTAGCATGAGCCTGATCTGCAACGACTCTTGCATACGGTTTGCCTGATTTGTTGAGCCGAGCCTCAGGGTATGGCCCCCTTTGGTTTTCAGGTAGTGAATCCTCATTCCACACGGTTTGGGCAAATCTCCATCCAAACTTGGTCAGAAAAGCATCAAACTTTGACAGACCAAAGATTGTTTTCTCAGCTGGATCCATCCAGTAGTCCTTGTTAGCTGAAGAGAACTCAAAAATGGCTGGTTCTTGATGAAGAAACCTAGTCAGCAACCTGCAGTGAGTCCTGATCTTTGATTTACCAGCGGCTTTGTCAGCTGTGTGGCGGTTCAATGCATTTATCATCTCATGCATCAGAATCTTAAGCCAGTGCAATTTCTTTCCTTTGTAAATGGCCACACGGTAGTTATACTATTCATAAGTAAAGTTATTGTGGTTTCCATTCTTGCACATAACAGCCGTGTCCACCAGATCACATAAGTGAGCCATAACCTCACCGAAATCCTTCTTGGTGGAATTTCTGGTGGAGAAGGAATTTACTCCTATTAACTCCATGGTTGTGCTATTCAGAAGCTCCGGTTTGATACTCATTATCCTAGAGAACTCAAGGCCAGCTAGCACTCCAATCTTCAATGCGGTTAGAGTTACGGTTTTGCCACAAACCTTTGACCTGATGGCATCCTCAAACTTTATCTCCCCAGTCTCCAAATCTCTAATTTATTCTCCTTTCCCATTCAACATAGCAGTGTTAGTCTTTATCCCATTTTTGAAGAATTCGGCACAGATGATTGGGACAAATTGCGGTTCATCCATGAGGAACAATGGTAGGAGCTTGAACTTCTCTAGCAGGCTCAATAGCTTTCTTCCAACCGTATCCCTTTGAAATATTCCTCTACAATTCGAGAGCCTGATACAAAGTTGGATGTATCCTGAAAAATAATCAAAGTTAGAAATAATTTGTGTAACAACGGTTTGAAACATCAACCAAACCGTGCAGTTTAACACATCTAATCAAACCTTGCGGTTCAACCAAATGTACAAACTTAGCAGTTTGAGAGAAGCTTACAAAACCATAACTAATGAATCCTAACAATGTAACCATCCGGCACAAGCAACAAAAGGGTAAAAATGTAAAAACATGAATAACAAAATAGTAGAATAAAAAACGGATCAAAGGAAAAGTTTTTGAAAAAGCGGCGTTTGAATGCACGAAGAACATGAAGAACAGAGTATAAACATGCAAAACAAAAAATTAACCAAAATATGAAAGAATTACATCAAAATGATCAAAAAGGGAAGATTCTAACAAAGTTCTAAATAAGCAAGGACAAATAACATCATATAAACCCAGAATCTGCAAAAATCACGACGAACACCGAAAAACCCAAAACACGAAATTGTTCAAAAATTGAACATAAATAACAAAATAAAACATACAATCAGTATATAAAAGAAATAACGAACACTATCCAACCAAAATAACGAAGAAAAAGCAAGAAATCAACATGGAAGATGAACAAGCTTTTGAAGCTTCAACAATGGCGGACATAAACAAAAATACTGAGTTGGGTTCAAAAAATCATACCATATCGGGCTTCGAAGGTTTAGATGATGTAGAAGCAGAAGCAATATCAGAAGATTTCTTTGGTGCCATTACAAGTTTGTTTAAGTATTATAGAAATTTTTGAGAGAGAGAAAACAGAGAGGAAGTACGGTGAGTACAGAAGAGAGAGAAAATGCATTTTCCGAATAAGGAAGAAGGTAAAAAGTTAAAATAAAAATGAAATTGTCTTTTATACTCAATTAACCACCTCGGGTAGTGGAGCGGCCATGACGGCTGAAGAAGGCTAAACGTCAGCGTACCTGTCTATCGCATTTAATACGGCAGAAATAATTGCAAAAAGGTTCTAAATAATGAACTGACATAAAGTAGGGACTAAACTGCAATTATACATACTTGAGCAGTTTGTTGACCAAACTGACATACCTTTACTCCTCTATCGGTTTTGACGAAGCCGATATCTCTTAGTTCTGTCTGCGGTTTTGCCTTGATCAAACCGATGTACTAGCTTTCACAATACGGATTGTAGAAAACCGTTGTCATCCTTCTTGACTCTGCAGTTTGACTGGAATCTTCTATTGAACCATTATTGATGCGGTTTCAATGTTGATTGAACCGCAAGCTATTTTTGCATTTTTTTTAAATAGAGCCAAAATACTTAACAAAAATTATTAGAAACAAGAAATAAATAGGCATGATATATGTTAGGTTAGTTCCAGCATACCCATTTCTCCTCGTAAATGAAAGAACCTAGAATTTTCAAGCGGTTTGGTGAGGATGTCAGCAATTTGATCATCAGTTCCCACCTTAGCTAGAAAAATGTTCTTCTTTTCAACGTGGTCTTTGAGGAAGTGATATATTATGTTAATGTGCTTGGTGTTTGAGTGCTGAACTGGATTGTTGGAGATGGATATTGCTGCAGTACTATCACAGTAGATAGGGCAGTTCTTTTCAAATACTTCATAGTCTTCCAACTGTTGTTTCATCCAGAGAATTTGAGAGCAACAGCTTCCAGCTGCAATGTATTCAGCTTCAGCGGTTGAGACTGAAACCGAAGCTTGTTTTTTGTTGGACCATGATACTAGCCGAGATCCAAGGAACTGACATGTACCACTAGTTCTCTTTCTATCAATCTTACAAGCTGCAAAGTCAGCATCTCAATAACCTAATAAATCAAATGAATATTCTTTAGAGTACCAAAGTCCAAGGTTAACAGAGCCACATAAATATCTAATAATACGTTTAACAGCTATAAGATGAGATTCTCTAGGGTCACCTTGAAATCTAGCACAAACACAAACACTGAACATGATATCTGGCCTACTTGCAGTTAAGTAAAGAAGAGAGCCAATCATACCTCGGTAGAGTGTCTGATTCACTTTCTTACCTTATTCATCTCGATCCAAACTGCAGGCCTTTGTCATTGGGGTATCAACTGGTTTTGCGGTTTTAAGCCCAAAATTCTTGATCAAGTCTTTAGTGTATTTGGCTTGGTTGATAAAGATTCCATCATGACATTGCTTTATTTAGAGTCCAAGAAAGAATGTCAACTCTCCCATTATACACATCTCAAATTTACCTTTCATTAGCTTCTCAAACTTAACACATATAGTTTCATTAGTAGAACTGAAAATAATATCATCAACATAAATATGAACTAATATTGAATGACCTTTGTGTTTAGCAATAAATAAAGTTGTATCAATTTTACCTCAAGAGAAGCCTTGTTCAATAAGAAATTTAGATAGAGTGTCATACCATGCTCTTGGAGCTTGCTTGAGTCTATACAAGGCCTTCTTGAGCTTGAAGACATGATGAGTGTATTTGTTGTCTTCAAATCCTGGCGTTTAGGCTACATAGACTTCTTCTTGTAGTACACCATTCAGAAATGCACTCTTCACATCCATTTGATATAGCTTGAATTTCTTGAAGGAGGCATATGTCAGGAACAGTCTAATGGCTTCAATTCTGGCTACATGGGCAAAGGTTTCATCATAATAGATCCCTTCTTCTTGCCTATAACCTTGAGCAACTAACCTAGCTTTGTTTCTTGTTATAGTACCATTTTCATCCATCTTGTTTCTGTATACCCATTTTGTTTCAATTACAGTGTGATCTCTGGGTCTTAGAACTAGAGTCTAAACTCTGCATCTTTCAAACTGATTAAGATCTTCTTGCATTACAGCTACCCAACTTGGATCACTTAGAGCTTCATCAACCTTCTTTGGTTCCATTTAAGATAACAGTGCAGTTGAGAACAAATTGTGGTCATCTATGAGTTAAGCTTCCTCTTGTTTGAACACCAAAATTGATAGGACCGATAACATTGGTAGTTGGATGGTCTCTATGCTCATTAATTTTTGGAGAGAGGTCTTCATGAACCACTATTTCTTGAAAATTTTCTAGAGGAGGCTCTTCTTGATAATCATTGAAATCTTCATTGAAGGTGATGACTGGAAATGGTTGAATCGCTTGAATGGGATCAGAGCGGTTCTGCAGCAACACCACCTTCGGTTTGATTGGGTGCGGCTGGAGAACCTGATGGAGTGGTTTGAGTAGATTGGTCATCTGCGGCTGAATGATTAGGATAATGTATACTTGTCTCAAAATCACTAAAATCATCAGCAAATTTGGAGCCATATGTGGCTCAAGAAAATCATGTTCATCAAATGTAACATGGACAGACTCTAGAATTTTTAATGAAGTCTTATTGAAACAACGAAAAGCTTTAGAGTTTTTAGAATAACCAACAAAAATACTTTCATCGGCCTTAGCATCAAATTTACCACGATGCTCTCTGCCATTGTATAAGATGTAACATTTGCATCCAAATATCTTGAAAAAGGAAATGTTGGGTGATCTGCCTCTCTACGATTCATACAGAGTTTTGTTGTAAACTTTGATTATGAGGGAGCGGTTCTGAGTGAAACAATCTGTATTAACTGCTTCGGCCCAAAAGTACTTGGGAAGCTTGGCTTCTGCAATCATAGTCTTCCCGGCTTTGATCAAAGTCCTCTTCTTTCTTTCCACTACTCCATTTTGTTATAGGACCCCAGCGGCAGAGAAGTTATGATCAATCCCATAATCATCACAATATTTGGCAACACTATTGTTTGTAAACTCGCTTCCATTATCTGAACGCACACTAACAATGTCATCCAATTTTTGGGTTTGGAGCTGTCTAAAGAGAGCGGTTATGATGCCATAAGTATCATCTTTGGAGGCCATCATTTCCACCTGTGTATCTTAAATAATCATCAACAACCACCAAGGTATAGCAGTTTCCTCCTATACTTGCGGTTGGGACAAGTCCAAATTGATCCATATGAAGCAATTGTAAGCAGCGGTTCGTTGAAGGCGCGGTTTTGCTGGGGAATGACTATTTGGGCTGCTTACCAAGCTGGCATGCTTTACATTTCTTATCATGATGGTCAGCCACTTTGGGAAGTCCTTTGACGAGACCGTCCCTTTGCAGTTTTGCTAGATACTTAAGTTCAAGTGGATGAGCCGCTTATGCCATAACCAGATGCTTTCACTTACATTTTTGGCTACAAAACAGAGGTCAACAATAGAAACAACATTACTCAAATCTATCATATATACATCACCTATTCTGTTGCCAGTCAGTAGAGTAACTCCGAAAGTTGCATCTTTAATGATACAGTTCGTTGAAGTGAAGTTGCAGTTCATTCCTTTGTCATAAAACTGAGATATGGAGAGAAGGTTGTGCTTGAGTCCTTCTACTAGTGACACATTTTCAATAGTCACATTTCCTCGTTTGATTGCTCCATATCCTACTGTTTCTCCTTTCTTGTTGTTACCAAACACTACTGGGGGGCGTTTCATGCTGATGGTATCACCAAGAAGTTCATTATCTTCCGCCATGTGTCGTGAGCAACCACTGTCCAAGTACCAAAGATCCTTCTTCTTCTTTGCATTACCAGCCATAAAGCATAAAATCTGAAAAATGAAACATGAAAGATTTGGTCCCCCTTATTCTTTGGGTCCTAGGGTTAGCATCTTTTTGGGACCCACACCTGTTTGACCTTAGGATTTTTACGTCCCTTGGAATTGGGTGTGAACCTTAAAAGACAATGACCAGCACCATGACCATAATCGGCACAAATAGCACAATGAATGAAACCTGGTTGAGGTTGCGGTTTTACAAACCCCTTACTAATCTTCGGTTTCTCATGTTTTACTGGGCCAGCGGTTTTGGCTTTGACAAATATCACTTTTTTGAGCTCAACCTTCCTCTTATGTGCGGCTTTAGAAAAAATGATAGGAATTTTCTTGAACCGGCTAGGAGCGGTTTCATCACTCAATACTACCTTGTCAACCTCAGCCGCTGTGGATTTTTCTTTCCACTTAGAATCTCCCCCAGTCTGATTTTTAGGATACTCAAAGAAATAATTTTGCTTCTTAATTTCTTGCTTAAAGCCCTTTTTACCAGCATGATTAACTTTGGTAGTTTCATCGGTTTGTTTAGGGGGTAACACACCACCTTCGGCACAGAGGCAAGGACACTTGCACCCATCACTGGTTTTGAACCCCAATCCACTTTTATCCGAAGTAGGAATTTGTGAATTTAGGATTTGTTCCATAGTGACACCAGACTTAGTCCACACATCAGTCACGTTTTGAAGGTCATCCCTTTATGCGGTAAGCTCATGTATTTGGGTTAAGTGTGCCTCGGCTTTGTCCTTCAGATAGCGGTTTTCTTCCACAATAGAAGATATCCCAGCAATTTGGAACTTGAGGCCTTCAATTTCCTCCTTGTGGGACTTGCATTCTTTTTAGGAATCTTCAAGTTCCGCAACCATTAATTTATATGCTCTTTTAAGCACTATGTGTTGTTGACAAATAAGATTAGCACGTTCAAGTACCTGGTCATCATGGCTTTGATCTGCTTGAACCTCAGGAAAGCAGTTTGGTGTTATAGAAGCTTTGCTTGATCTAGCCTCGGGAGTCCTTGGTGAAACTGACTTCATTTGTTGGTTTGGCAGTGGAAGGCTTTCGTCAATTTCAACCTTTTCTTCAAATCCCATGAGGCATAGATTTGCCATTTCATCTTCATCATCACTTTCATCTGAATCAGAACCCATCCATGTCAGCGGTTGATCCCCTTGATCAGCTACCATTCCTCTTCTCTTCACAAACTTTTTGTTGAACGGTTTCTTTGCTGGTGCGGCTTCATAGCGTGGTTTGGGACAACTCGAAGCAAAGTGACATGGCTGTCTGCAGTTGTAACAGACCAAGTCATCTCTTTTCTTAGGATCTACAGTCTTGCTGAATCTGGTTGGAGGGACAAACTTTGCAGGGCCTTTGGATGGAAACTGAGATCTGTTGTTCTTCCTGAACTTGGTGTATTTCTTCACATACAAAGCAAATTCTTCATCATCCATGTCATCAAAATCCACTTGACTAGATCACGAGGATTGAGATGCTACACTCTGAGAGTAGGAACTTTGAGGAGGAGTGTAGGATTGATGAGACTGCTGGTAAGGTTGATGAGATTGTGGATAGGGTTGATGAGACTGTTGATAATAATCAGATGGTGCGGTTGGAGGGTTGTATCTGGGTACATTCTGATCAGGAGGTACGGTTTATAAGTGGAGGTAAGGTACAGCTTGATGGTGATCTGGATTGTAGACTGGAGATGAGGTATTTTTGATGCGGCTAGAGAGAGAGTCTTAAATTTGTTCTCGGTTTCATAGACCTCTTAAAGCTTAAATTCAAATACCTTCAGCATGGCATATAAATGACGAAGATCAATAGCTTCCAGGTCTTTGTTGTCTTCGATATTTGTAGTCTTAATTAGCCATTTGCTACCAAGAGCTTGCATGAATCTCATGTTCAAGTCTGTGTTTGAATAGACATGTCCAATAGAAAAACATACATTAACAATATCAATGAACCTCTCATAGCATTGACGAAGAGATTCCTTAGGATTTTTAACAAAGTAGTCAAAGAGTCTTCTCTGTTGATAGAGGCGGTTCTTCTTGGTATCTGAATCTCCTTCCAGAAAATCAACTATTGCATCCCATGTTGTCTTTACGGTTTTGTAATGTAGCACTTTTGAGTGGGTTCTCAAGTCAATAGCTAACACCAGCATGGACATAGCTTTACCATCAAAGTCCACATTTACACGGTCTCCAGCAGTACCTGCACGAGGATTAGCTTTCATAGGAATGTATGGTCCATCCACAACCGCAGTCCACAGTCTACGATCACATGAAATCATGTGTTTCATCATCCTATCTTTCCAAAAGATAAAACTATCTTCATCCAGAATCGGTAAATGATTCGAATTGGATGTCTGCATCATATGGGTGTTTGTGTATACCATTGGATCAGCACCCAAGCGGTTAATCTTGTAAAAACAACTTTGGTGGATATGCTCTGATACCACTTGTTGGTCCCAGAGGGCAACAAGGGTATAGAACCGCTAGTGGGCGGGTGAATATCGGTCCAAACTTTTTTTGAAAATGCCCTTAAAATTCAACCGAGTACTTATCAGTTTGGCCAACTGCGGTTCAAAGCACTAGAACCGAACTGATAAAATGCACAGCGAAGTTTTGCGGTTTGGCAAAGAGGATAATTAAAGAGTTGGGCGGTTTGACTCGGGTTGAAAAACACAATGATGCAAATGATAATCTCAACTTAAGGATCAAAGAAAAACACAAGTCATCTTTCAAGTCATTTCGAAGATGGATTAAGTTATAGACCATAAACAAGAAAGATAAATAACAAGACAGAAAGTAAAGATCAAACACACAATTTGAAGAGGTTCGTTCTTGAATGAACTACGTCCTCTACCTAGATGGTTAGTCTAGGATTTTCTAATAGCTACTAGACTTGTATTAATTTAGAGGAGGTTTTACAAGATGAATCTAAACTCTAAACAATCAATCTAACCTAGCAAAGCTATTATAACAACCAGTGTTTTCGAAGTATATAATCTATGTGATTATATAAATCGTGTGTGTGTGTGGAAAGAAATCAAATGCTCTAAAGATCTAAGTGATGGATGAGCAAATGAAAAACTTTCGGTGTAAAGGCTGAGTATGAATGGTTGTTTGGCTTGAAGCTTGATGAAGAATTCTGGGTTTGCTAAGGAGAGGAATGAAGGTTTGAATTTCTGGGTAAAATATTCAAAGAAAACTTGAACACTTGGGAATAATATCTCTTGAAGCTCAACAACCTTCATTGTTGAGAAATGAAGGCTATTTATAGGCAGTGCACCCTTGTGACCGTTGGACAAAGATTTGAATTAAATCTGAAGGTACAACTGCTGTCGAAATCCCATTGGTTGAGCTGTCATTATCGTCTTTGGTTTTGTTTTGTAGTCCTAGGTAGTTATAGAACCACTACCTGACATTGTCCTTTGTTGCAGAGAAAGGACTAACGGTAAACATTTTAAATTCCTGGACAAAACCGAAATTCCTTGCAGAGACTCCAAGTTAACTTGAAGTTATTTTGACAAGTCATAAAACATTCCATTACGGTGATAAAGGGAATATTTGTCTCAAGGAATAAATGACACTTGAATTCTTCAATAAATGCTCTGCGGTTCCACCAGGCACTGGAGCGGTTCCAAGGATGAACTTGATATGCGGTTTCAATGAGACTGTAGAATGTGGTTTCATGAATGCGGTTCCATCAAGTTGGCATCAGAGGTTCCATAAGAAACTTTGAAGAACGGTTCATCAAAACTGTAGCATGCGGTTTTGATGAATACTCTGCGGCTCCATGCTGGCAGTTCAAAGATAGCACAAGTGCGGTTTGAAGAGCTAAACCGCTACGGTTAAACCAAATCAAAAACTCAGCCTAGACAAATAAAAATCTAGAAATGGACTTTTCTAAAAATTGAAGTATAACTTCATTACATGATTCCTAAAGTCCATAAAAAGACACGTGGCATGGATCAATCAAATCAAGTGGGTGTACTAACAATGAATCCTAACATTTTCCAGTGTCAAGAAATTGGTCATTGGAAACGTAATTGCAAGGCTTTTAAGGAAGAGCAAAATAAGAAAAAGAGCAGTGGGACTGCGTCGACTTTAGGTATCTATATGGTATATATTCTCCTTTCTATCACTAGCTCCTGTGTATTGGATACCGGATGTGGGTCTCACATTTGTTTAAATGTGCAGGCACTAAAGAATAGGAGACTACTTAAAGATGGTGAAGTAGACCTACGTGTGGGTAATGGAGCAATAGTTGCTGCATTAGCCGTATGGACTTATGAAGTCACTTTACCTTTCAGTTTAATACTTGTTTTGAACAATTGTTATTATGTACCGGATTTAAGTAGAAATATTATTTCAATTTCTTGTTTGGATAATGAAGGTTTTTAATTTCTTATTGAGAATAAGAGATTTTCTCTTTATTTAAATGATGTGCTTTATGGTATTGCAAATTCATTTAATGGCCTTTATGTCCTTGATGTCAAGAATGAAAATAATGAAGATGACTATCATATAAATAAGAAATATAAACCTAATGATGTAAATCATACTTATTTGTGGCATTATCGTCTAGGTCATATTAATGAGAAGCGTATCTCAAACTCCATGGGGACGGTCTTTTGGGTTCATGTGACCTCGAGTCATATGACACTTTCGAGTCGTGTCTTCTTGGAAAAATGACCAAGACACCTTTTACCAAGTTGGGTGAAAGGGCAAGCGACTTATTGGGGTTGATATATTCCGATGTATGCGGACCACTAAGTAGCAATGCTAGGGGAGGATTTCAATACTTCATAACCTTCACTGATGATTTTAGTAGATTTGGGTATGTTTACCTAATGAAAAATAAAAGTGAAGCATTTGAGATATTTAGAATATTTCAAAATGAAGTAGAAAAACAACTTGGAAACAGTATTAAGGCACTTTGATCAGATCGAGGTGGGGAATACTTAAGCCATGAATTTGATGATCATCGAAAGAATTGTGGAATAGTTTCATAATTGACTCCACCCGGAACACCACAATGGAATGGTGTGTCCGAGAGGAGGAATCAGACTTTGTTGGACATGGTTCGATCAATGATGAGTCAAGTTGATCTTCCGATATCATTTTGGGGTTATGTACTAGAAACCGCCGCTTTCACACTAAATCGAGTTCCAAGTAAATCGGTTCAAAAGACTCCATATGAGATATGGAGCGGAAAGAAACCTAGTCTTTATTTCATGAAGATTTGGGGTTGTGATGCTTTTGTCAAAAGACTTATCTCAGACAAACGTGCACACAAATCTGATAAATGTATTTTCGTGGGATATCCTAAAAAAAACTAAAGGATATTACTTTTATAACCGAATGGACAACAAAGTGTTTGTTGCCCGAACTGATGTCTTTTTAGAGAAAGAGTTTCTTTTCAAAAAATCAGTGGGATTAAAGTAAATCTCGAAGAGATTCGAGTACCCGAAAATGACATTGAATCGATAGTAGAACAAGAACAAATCCCACAAGGAGTTTTGGAACTGGTTCAAGATACACAAGTAACTCGCAGATCTGGTAGGTTACGATCCGAACCCGAGAGATATGGATTTCTCGTAACGGATAGTAATGAGGTGGAGATCATTGAGAATGATGAACCGACTACCTACCAAGAGGCGATGTCATCTCCTGATTCGGATAAGTGGCTTGGAGCCATGGAATCCAAATTGCAATCCATGCATGATAATCAAGTTTGGAACTTGATTGATGCACCCAAAGGTGTAAAAACCATAGGATACAAATGGGTCTTCAAGAAGAAGACTGACATGGATGGGAAGGTGCATACTTACAAAGCTAGGCTTGTAGCGAAAGGTTATAGGCAGATTCATGGTATTGACTATGATGAAACCTTTTCACCCGTAGCAATGATCAAGTCTATAAGAATTTTGATTGCCACAGCCGCATATTATGACTATGAGATATGGCAAATGGATGTCAAAACTTCTTTCCTTAATGGAAACTTAAAAGAGGATGTCTATATGACACAACCCGAGGGTTTTGCACAAAATTCTAAAGTATGCAAGTTGTAGAAATCCATCTATGGATTGAAGCAAGCTTCTAGGAGTTAGAATCTCCGTTTTGATGAATCGGTCAAAGAGTTTGGCTTCATCAAGAACGAAAATGAACCTTGTGTATACAAGAAGATTAATAGGAGCATAGTTCTATTTTTTTATTTTATATGTGGATGGCATATTGCTCATTGGAAACGACATTCCTACACTTCAGTCTGTAAAAACTTGGTTAGGAAAGTGTTTCGCAATGAAAGATATGGGTGAAGCCTCATATGTCCTTGGCATTAAGATCTATAGAGATAGATCAAAGAAGCTAATTGGTTTAAGCCAAAGTACATATACTGACAAGGTCATTAGAAGATTCCACATGGAAGAATCTAAGAGAGGACACTTGCCAGTGTTACATGGAGTTTCTCTAAGCAAGACTCAATGTCCTAAGACAAATGATGAGTGTGAGAAAATGAGTGATATTCCATATGCTTCGGCAATTGGATCCATCATGTATGCCATGATATGTACTAGGTCGGATGTATCTTATGTTTTGAGAATGACGAGTAGATATTAATCCGACCCCGGTGAGAGTCACTGGATGGCTGTTAAAACGATTCTTAAGTACTTGAGAAGGACTAAAGATTCGTTTCTAATCTATGGAGGTATGGAAGATGATCTCATTGTAAATGGTTACACGGATGCAAGCTTCCAAACCGACAAAGATGATAGTAGATCTCAATCGGGTTTTATGTTTATGTTGAATGGTGGAGCTGTAAGCTGGAAGAGTTCTAAGCAGAGTACAGTCGCTGATTCTACAACTGAAGCTGAGTATATTGCTGCATCGGATGCTGCAAAGGAAGCTGTTTGGATTAAGAAGTTCATTGGTGAACTTGAGGTGGTTCCTAGTATTGCTAATCCAATAGCCTTTATTGTGATAATAATGGTACTATTGCTCAAGCAAAGGAACCAAGGGCACATCAGAAATCCAAACACATACTTAGGCGTTTTCATATCATTCAAGAAATTGTTGATAGGGGAGACGTAAATATATGCAGAGTACCAACTGATGATAAAGTAGCGGACCCGCTAACAAAGGGACTTCCACAAGCTAAACATGATGGTCATGTTAGGTCCATGGGTATTAGATACATGGGAGATTGGGCTTAGGGTAAGTGGGAGATTGTTAGTGTTGGTGCCCTAGGCACGTTTATTTAAACGTTCTGTATGTTACCATTTTATTCATATTAATAAAGAGATGTTTTGATTATTATTGTTGTTCATGTTTACTTATAATAATCTCCATCCCTAGTACTTATGAAGCACTAGTATAAGTCTAAATGTACATGGGATGATCATGTTAGACTTATGGGTACTTGTTGGAGAACAAGGTACTGAACATGACCCACTTTATGAGATTTATGTTGTGGTCAATGTCATATATAGATCTCATATTAGTTATGTCATTTGAATCCTTAGACATAAAGTTATTATAGTCTTCCACTTGATGAACATTATGTTTGACATATTCAAATGCTACCTTTAACCAGGAAGTTATAAAGGGTATGATTGGCATAATCGGATTCACGTGGGGAAGAATAATAAGCTAAATGGATTTGTCCCTCTTCGGAGAGATGTCAAGCTTGGGCCCCTCGTAGAATGATGTTGATGAAATGCTTGGCCAAACTCAAATGAATTGATTGGATCATTGTCATTTGGATTATCAACATATTCGGGATCGAGAAAGTATTGAACAAATACAAGTTGACTTGATGACCATGACTTGTGTTCAATGATATCGAGGACAAAGGGATTGTGACATGTTCTATAAGGAATGCGAACTTGTATATAGTTACACTATTTGGGTAGGTATGACGGTTTGCTAGAACCTAATCATATCTTATGGGTTTATGTTTAAACCCATTGCCAACTTAGTGTAATCCTATAGAGTCACACACAAATAGAACGAATCCTAAAGGACTTAATTGGAATTATGGGTCGAAGGACTTTTGGAGGATTTTGGGAATTTAGAGGAGAAAATAAGAAAACCGGAGAAATTGGATGGTCCGGTCGGACCTTGTATAGGACCCGAACGGACCCCTTTTGTGACCCGGGCGGACTAGTTAAAGGACCCGGTCGGACCTTTCTTGGATCCGGCCGGACCCCCTTTGCTACCCGGGCGGACCAGTCGGTTTCGGCCTGGGATTTTCCTAGTCCGTTTTCTTGCGGGTTTGGTCACTTGTTACCTATTTGGAATAGGTGAAACAAGTATATAAACATCCTCTAGTTGCCCTAATGAGTACATAAGATTGTGTAAGCCCCCAAAGAGTTTGAGAGAGTTATTTCTTGTTCTAAGATCCCTTGGGTGAAGAACAAGAACATCACAACATAAATTCCATATAGTTCTATATACAATTGTGAAGCGTGTTTCAGAATTTTGGTCTAGGAACCAAGATCAAGAAGTTTCTTGATATTCGTTCGAGGTGTGGATACCAATAGAGGGTGAAGCTTATCGCCTCCATAGTTCGTGTTCTTGCTGTTGTTCGTGATCAAGTTTCAAATCTCCACCAAGATTCAAGGTTGTTAATCAAAGGTATCAAGGGTTAGTATTCTAGTATTCATTATGTAGTATTTGATTTAATCACATGAATGGATCTATGGGCTTTGTGTTTCATGAAAATTTTAATGCTTTATTCCGCTGCGCATGATCTTAGGAAACCCAATATCACCATCGCTGCAGCCGACTCAGGATTCTTCAGATGTGGAGTCAGGTGTACAACTCTGAAATCTAACCAGATTTATACCTCGGGCAACACAGATTTTGTATCTACTTCTCGATCACTAGAATAGACTACAACAGATGTTAGATCTTCAGATTATACCAAACAGCTAACTTCTGATCACAGAACCCTATCTTTAGATCTCTGTCTTTAGATGTAGATACCAGACACCGAAACGTTCCAGATGTGTTCTTGGATCACCAACGAACACCAGACGAACTTTCGGATTCAGATCTACCAGATTTTCTATTGCTAGCACAGATGAGCAATTACTGACTCCTCTCAAATTTATTGATTCTCGATCCTCTACATTGAAGAGCTTTAGAATAACCAGGAAAATTTCAAACTCAAATATGTCAGAGGCAACAGAATACAATACCAGATGTGTCCAACCTATAGACACCCATATTTCTGCACGGACACTGCATGCGAACTGCACGTGCGCTGCACGAAAACTGCATGCCCAATGCATAATCTTCTACCATAAAATAAATCCGTTCTTCCCGTCAGACTTGTCGATTTTCTGGTCCATCCCAGAATCCATCTCTTCTACCGAAGCGGAATGCCCTGATCTTTCTCAGCTAACCAGGCTCTGGTGCCACTTGTTAGTAAATCTGACCCAAGAGATAGTAGATAATATTTAACGCAAATCAACAAGTAAGAACACAGATTTTACGTGGTTCACCAACAACCTATTGGCTACGTCCACGGGAAAAGGGAAACAAGTATTATTATGGCGGATAAACAATTACAAGAAGATGATCACACTAATCTATGTTTGCATGAACTTTGATCACAAAGTTCCTACCTATGCAAAACCCTAGATCTAGAATTATTGATCTCTGTCTCTATATCATTGAACCACATTCAGAAAATACTAATTTACAACTAGTATTTAAAGGCTAAAGACCTAAACCAGAAGACAGAAGGAGTCCTTAATTAAATCCCAAAAGGATTTAATTACTTTCCTTTTTCTTCTCAAATTTGAGTTCTTTTTCAAAGTCATACTCTAACATTAAGATTTTCGTATAAACTAAATTCATTGTACATAATAAGTTGAAAGACACTAGAAGTTGGTGATAACTTTGAATTCATTATACGCAAGAAGAATAGCTATATTCAATATATTTTTAAAACAAATCCGGTATATAAACAACATGAAGACTTTAAAATACTCAAACATATCTTATGCAATGGCTCCTCATAAAAAAGATGTTGCATATTTTCACTAAATTGTAATAATTATTTTTTAAAATTTCTATGAATTATTAATTTTTATGATGTTTGTGGGACTTAAAATTATAAAAGGGTCTTCCAGAAAATAATTATCTTATTATTTTATCAATTTTTAGAATTTTTTTCAACTGGCCTAAGTCGGGACTGGACAACTTTATTATTTTATAGAGTTTATTAATTTATCAAGTATTAAGTTATTCATTTATGGTATATGGATCAAGTTAGAAGTCGTGAATAAATCAATCCATGTATTATCGTTGTTATCTGTTATCGCTAGAGTTAATAGCCCTTTTAGTCACTGACTTATGCAATCTTTTCCTTTTAGTCACTGAAGTATATTTTTTTTCTATTTAATCTTTATCATATGCCTTTTATGGACTTTGTAGTCGTCACATTGCCGTCTATTTTTTCCGTTAAAACTATGATGTGGCATAATAATGTCACTTACTTTGCTTATTTGGAACAATACATCGGTGATGTGAAAATGAAAAGGTTAAAATGTTAAATGTATAAACTATTTCCCTTTAAAATAATTTTCATGAAGAAAATGATTGAATAATTTTTATTTTTGTATAACCCAGGTGTAGACACCCCGATCTCGCACCCCACGACAAACCCTTTTGACCGGTCTAAACCCTAAAATTGACCTAGAACCCCAGATTTGGCTACACGGGAATGCCGTGAGACTTATCGGTGCATCAGATGGTTTAACAGAGTGTTGGGTTTTGCACAATCATGCGCAGCGAAACAAACCCAAAAGCCTAGATCCATTCAAGATGATTAAATTAATATAGAGTTGAATTTAGAATACTAACCGTGATGATGCTTTAAAATTTTATTGGAATGATCAAATATTCAAGCTTGGACCTTTGAATCTTCTAGCTTGCGCTCTTCGCGTTCTTCGTACTATGATCAAAGGAACACGAGTAATTGAGATCAACGCCCTCTACCGGTATCCACACTTCGAACGGACTCAAGAACGCTTCTTGATAGATTGCTAGATCTTGACTTGAAACCTTGAAGAAACAATATCTTCTTTAGAATTATTTTGCCTCGCAAGATTATGAGTTTTGATGATTTCAAATCATAAAACTAATAACCCTATCTCACTATATGTTATTGTTTCTCAAACAAAGGCTTTTGATTTCTAAAATCAAAGTGTAGGTTTCTCAAACCCAAATTCCCTTTTTATATAGTGAGTAGTGACCTAATTTTGGTAGGTTTTTGGACTTCTTTTCGTGTAAGAAAAGAAAACCTAGAAAATCAGTCCACGGGCGGAAGTGGCCGCGTGGCCAAAGTCAGATGTGGCCGCCTAGCCATAGTCGAATGTGGCCGCGTGGCCTAGGTCGAATGTGGCCGCATGGCCATGCCTGACCCGGGTTATTTTTCAAGTCTTTTCCAATCCGTTCTTTGTATGTGACCCAATAGTATTATATTAAGTTGGCAATGAGTCCAAAACATTTGTTCTCATAAATCATAAGCGGACTCTAGAAATCCATCATGACTACCCAATTAATATAACTTTGTCAAAGTTCGTATATCCTTTATATAACATATCACAATCCCTTTGTCCACGATGTTATTGAACGTAAGTCATGGTCTTAGGTCAACTTATAATGTCCAATACTTTTCTCGATCACGAATATTTTGATTAATTCAAATGATATTGATCTAATCAATTCAATTGACCATGGCCATGCATTTTCATCAACAATATTCATCGAGTGGCCAAAGCTTGACATCTCTCTCATAAGAGGGACAAATCCATTCTTGACTTATTACTCTTCCCTATATGATTCTGATTATGCCAATCACTTTCGTTATTGCTACCCGGTTAAGGCTAACGTTAGAATGTGTCAAACATAATGTTCATCATGTGGAAGACTGTAATAATCTCATGTCTAAGGATTCTAATGATATAACTATATGAGATTTAATTATGACATTTGACCATGACATAAATCTGATAAGGGGTCAGTCCAGTGTTTGTTCTCCAACAAATACCCATAAGTTTAATTGTATCGCATACACATAATCATCATATGACTATCCATTAAACTTATACTAGTAATTAATCATAATTACTAGGGACGGAGATTATTATAATAAACATGCAAAAGATATAATAATCTAACATTCAATATCTTTATTAAAGCATAAAGCAAATGATAACATTAATCGTTCAAACAACGTGCCTAGGGCATACACACCAACACGAACTTCAAATTCATGATCAGAGTGAAAAAACTAGTAAACAGACATTTAAAATAATAAATGTGAACTTAATTATAGTTTGACCAATAATTTGAAGAAAAATAATAATCTAAACGAAAATTTAAAAATAGTTATTGAGTTTTTTATTAATCGTGATACAATAACAATTTTTAAATTTTTATTACCGTCATTATTTTTCCTTAAATTATTGATCAAAGTATAATTTAGTTGACCAAGAATCCTATTTTGAGCAAGGATGGAGGGAGTATTCATTAGTTTGTAAGATACGAATTAATTGTCAAAATATAAAATAATAAATGTGAATTAAGGATTTAATTTTGAAATTTGTTTTTTATTTCTTCAAATCTGGTTCTTTATGAGGGTTTTTTTTTCCTGTGCAATTTATGTTTGTGTACGGGTGTTGCAGTGTGTATTGACAATTTTGTCTTCATTAGATCTTTTTTTTCACTTTGTTGAGAATTATATTATCAAATATAATCATGTCGAAGGATGAAGATGATGATGGATTAGGCTTTCGCAATTTGCAATTGTTCAATCTTGCCATGTTTAGAAAACTTGGTTAGCGATTTATATCGACCCGAATGACTTAGTTTATCGAGTACCCATCGTCCAATCTTTTCCACGAGTGTTTTTTTGTGAATGCTCACATAGGGCAATGACCAAGTTATACTTGGAGAGGTAGTTGTTCGTCTCATGTCATTGTAAAGAGATGACTGGTAGCTTGTCGATAAACTTATTTGATTACTCATAGTTCGTCATGTTAGATCAATGTGCTTGCAACACAAATAATTTGGTACCTTCCATAAATAAAATCATAACTATGACATTAATATAAAGTATGGTCAAAATAGTCAATGTGTAGAATCCCTGAAATGTTATTTATCTATCTTTGATGGGCAAGATAGTAAATCAACATTGCTTTGGAAATGAATAGGTATGGTCCCTATTTGAAGTGTCACCATGTTTACTATATAAAGGCCCCTCCATCAAGCCTTAAACATACTTGATTCTTACTTTCTCTCATCTAAATTATCTCTTCATTATTGAAAGAACTTTTGAGAGACTAAGAGACACTTTCATTTAGAAGATCATCTCCCTACATCATCTTCTACTTCATTCTTATTCTCCCTTCAAGACATCAAGATGGATTCAACAGGTATACATTTATTATATGCTTCCGCTTCATCTTTCCTCTTTCTCTTACTTAAATATGAGTGTGGCATTCAGGGATTAAAATTGTTCTATCAATTGGTATCAGAGCCCCGCTCATTATTTAGTTTGAGTTTGAGTTCTTGTTTTAAAGCTTTATGCTTTGACTATGATTCATTTTCCCTGTTGAATCTTAAGGTATTTGATGATTGATTAAGGACTCTAATTCATTCATAGAGTACTGATCATCTTCATCTAAATTAAGTAAATGGTTTGAAAAAGTTTTGTTATTTAAAAATGGTTATTGTGAGACTATCCCTTCATAACATGGTTTTATGTCTAAATGCATACCATGTGGATCTACTCACTTGATTCCACTAAGTTAAAGCAAGATTATCCCTATATAACGTGGTTTTATGTTTTAAGTACATACCATGTGGATCTACTTGCAATTCATTAATTTTGGGAAAGTTTTAAACAAAATTCAGAAGTGCAGAAAATCGCCTTGCTCGGCCGAGTCCTTTGCTTTGCTCGGCCGAGCATATGAAAAGGCGCGAACTGCTCGGCCGAGTCCTTTGTTTTGCTCGGCCGAGCAGATGAACAGGCGCCAAAATTGACATAAACCGGTTGGATCTTTGGTCGAGTCCGGTTCGGTTCTCTTGAAAACCCGGTCGGGTTTTTGGCTTTGCCCGGTCGGACCAAGACTTGCACGGCCGAGCGTTTGGATTTGCTCGGCCGCGCATTGTATGTCAACAAGGGCAAAATGTTCTGATTAAAAGTGCTCGGCCGTGTCCTCTGTTCTGCTCGGCTGAGCAGATCAATTTTCAAACAATCTGATTTAAAGTGCTCGGCCGAGCACTTTCCTTGACTCGGCCGAGAAGTCACTGTTCACAGATTTTTTGGAAAAATTCTTATTTTCTGTACAACTTTTGTTTCCCTTAGACAAAACATTAATTTTTCAAACCTTAAATCCCTGATTAATTATATGCTTAAATAATTTTATTCATTATTTAAATAATATTATCACCTAAGTGATTAACGTTATTTAAATGCAAAATTATTAAAGTGTTGAATGTTTAAGATATGAATGACTTGAATTTTCCAAAGAAGATCTTGACATTTGACTAACGATGGTATATCAGGCTGGAAACCTTGACTGGTCTCCTCAACCATCCGAACGGATTGGTGGAACGACTAAGGTTGAACAACGCCACGTACTAAGAAAGTCTTAAGCATTCTTGTGATGACATATAAAATGAACATTTGATAATTTTATTAAATGCTTAAGACTACCCAAAGGAAGATTAAGCATTTAATCAAATATTGTTCAAATTACTTGTCATCTAAAGTAGTTATTTATGAGTCAATTCGCAATCCAAAGATTAGTATTGATGTCATGTTAATTGCTTTATCGATGGATTTCATTTGATATAATTAATCTTTTAATTCATAATGTAGTTACTTATTATTGTTTTGTATTCATTCTTGTTCTCGATTCCCAGATTTACTTAACGCTTCTTCTATTACTGCTGCGATGAGCACAATTCCGATGCTTAATGGGACAAACTTTAAAACTTGGAAAAACAAAATTACTATGATCTTGGGCTGCATGGACATACACCTCGCATTTAGGGAGCCTATTACTCTTCCTCTTAGTGAAGATAGCACCGCTGAGGACCGCTTGAACTCTGAGAAGTGGAAACGCTCTAATCGCGTAAGTCTTATGATCATGAAAAATGTCTTCCCGGAGGCATTTCTTAACAGTGTCCCCGAGGACGTTGATGCTAAAACTTTTCTTGAGACCCTTGAAAGGCGCTTTGCTAAAAGCGAAAAGTCGGAAACAAGTTCTTGTTTAAGAAAACTTGTTTCCATGAAGTACAAGGGTACCGGGAACTTAAGGGAGTATATTTTAGAAATGCTTCACTTATCAACTAAACTAAAAGGACTTAAGTTAGAGATATCGGAAGATCTTCTCGTCCATTTAGTGTTGATTTCTCTTCCTCCTCAGTTTGGTCACTTTGAGGTGACCTATAATTGTCAAAAAGACAAGTGGGATATTAATGAATTAATCTCACATGTGACACAAGAGGAAGATAGGTTGAAGCAACCTAAAATTGAAGGTGCTCATTTAGCATCCACCTCTTCTCATGGGACTAAGAGAAGAGGGAAGGAAATTGCGGTAACAAGCAATAAGAAGCCTAAAGGATCATCTGATGATCGTAAGGAAAAGAAGTGCTTCTTTTGCAAGGACCCGAGTCATATGAAGTACGACTGCCCTAAGTATCACGCTTGGCGTGCTAAGAAAGGTATGTCATTTGGTCTTGTTTGTACTGAGGCTAATTTAGTTTCAATTCCTACATATACATGGTGGTTGGATTCTGGTGCAACAACTCACATTAGTATGTCTATGCAGGGTTGCCTGAATTACCGAAGACCCAGTGAAGGTGAAAGGTTCATCTATATGGGAGCTGGGAACCCGGTAGAAGTCATAGGCATTGGAACCTTTAGATTGTTGTTAAGTACAGGATATTATTTTGTATTAAATAATACTTTTATTGTACCTTCGTTTAGAAGGAATTTAATATCTATCACTGTTTTGGACAAAGAAGGTTACTCTTGTTCATTTGGTAATAATAGATGTGATTTATATTTCAATTCCATTATTGTTGGTACTAGTACTTTATCGAGTAGTGATAATCTTTATTTGCTTAACACTACTCAAACAATCAATGAGTCCCACAACAATGAAACTAAATCTAAGAAGCGAAAGTTTTCAAGTGAAAATTCTTATACCTTATGGCATAGGCGTTTGGGTCATATCTCCAAAAGGAGAATTGATAAGCTTGTGTCAAAAGGAATCATAAATAAACTTGATGTTCCTGAAAGGGACTTTTGCATTGAATGCCTAAAAGGAAAGTTTACAAACTCGAAAAGAAAGGTATCCTCGAGAGCCTCAAGCGTCTTAGAACTAATACATACGGATATTTGTGGGCCATTCCCTTCTCCTTCTTGGAATGGTCAACAATATTTTATTACGTTCATAGACGACTACTCTCGATATGGATACATTTATTTGCTTCATGAAAAGTCTCAATCTTTGGACGTTTTCAAGTCTTTTAAGGCCGAAGTTGAAAATCAACTAGGTAAGACTATTAAGAACGTTAGATCCGATCGTGGTGGTGAATACTATGGTCGGAATGACGGTTCGGGAGAACAACGTCCGGGTCCTTTTGCTCGCTATTTGGAAGAGTGTGGGATTGTCCCTCACTACACTATGCCGGGTTCACCTAGCATGAATGGTGTAGCTGAGAGACGTAATAGAACCCTTCAGTATATGGTAAGAAGTATGGTTTCTAATACTTCTTTACCTCACTCATTATGGGGCGATGCATTAAAAACCGCAACTTATCTTCTAAATAGGGCTCCCTCTAAGGCCACTAACAATAAAATCCCTTATGAATTATGGACGAATAAGAAACCGTCCCTAAATCATCTTCATGTATGGGGTTGTCGAGCAGAAGCTAGGCCTTATAAGCCTAACGAAGGAAAACTGGACGCTAAGACAGTTAGTTGCTACTTTGTGGGGTATGCCGAAAGATCAAGGGGCTATAAATTTTACAACCCGAAAACTAGAACCTTTTTTGAAACGGGAAATGCTAGGTTCTTTGAGGATGTTGAATTTAGAGGGGAAATTAGGAATAATAATTTTGAATTTAAGGAAGAGGAATCCTTTTCTATACCTCTTCCCTTAGTAGTCCCAATTGAAAATCAAGTACTTGTACCTGAAATTCAAGAGGAACAAATTCAAAATATTGACTCCCCTATAAATATTGAACAACATGAAAATGTTGATCAAAATGAGGAAATTCAACAACCTCAAAATGAGGAAGAACCAGTGCCTTTAAGGAGATCCAATAGAGTTAGAAGAAGTGCCATTTCGGATGATTATGAGGTGTATCTTGCAGAGAATGAAGGACACCTAGGTTTAGTGGGAGATGAGCCTCTCACCTTTCATGAAGCCATTAAAGGTCCTAATTCTCATAAGTGGATCAATGCCATTAATGAAGAGTTAAAATCTATGAAAGACAACGACGTTTGGGATCTTGTCTCATTACCGAAGGATGTGAAACCGATTGGTTGTAAATGGATATTTAAAACCAAAAGGGATTCACAAGGTAATGTGGAAAGACATAAGGCTCGTCTTGTTGCCAAAGGTTTCACTCAAAAGGAAGGTATTGACTACAAAGAAACATTCTCTCCGGTGTCTTCTAAAAACTCCTTTAGGATCATTATGGCTTTAGTGGCACATTATGACCTTGAGCTTCATCAAATGGATGTAAAAACTGCTTTTCTCAATGGAGACATTGAGGAAACCATTTATATGAAGAAACCAGAAATGGTGGATGATTTGGAACAAACTAATCATTTAGTTTGTAAACTTAAGAAATACATTTATGGGCTCAAGCAAGCTTCCCGTCAATGGTATCTCAAATTTAATCAAGTAATTCTTTCATTTGGCTTTGAAATGAATATTGGTGAAGATTGTATATACCATAAGTTCAGTAGGAGTAAGTTTATATTCTTAGTCTTATATGTGGATGATATTTTGCTAGCTAGTAATGATATAAACCTTCTAAAAGAAACTAAGAAATTTCTTTCAAACAAATTTGAAATGAAAGATCTTGGTGAGGCATCTTTTGTATTAGGAATCCAAATACACCATGATCGCTCACGAGGTACTTTAGGATTATCACAAAAGGCCTATATAGAGAAGGTATTACAAAGATTTAGCATGCAAAACTGTAAACCACATGACACCCCTGTCTCTAAAGGAGATAAATTTAGTCTTAATCAATGTCCCAAAAACAATTTTGAAACCAAGTATATGGAAAACATCCCTTACGCATCAGCAGTAGGAAGCTTAATGTATGCTCAAGTCTGTACTCGTCCAGACTTAGCTTTTATTGTTGGGATGCTTGGTCGATACCAAATCAATCCGGGGAGAGAACATTGGGTCGCAGCCAAAAGAGTGATGCGGTACTTACAAAACACCAAGGACTACATGCTTACATATTCAAAGTCGGATCATCTTGAGATCATTGGGTATTCCGATTCCGACTTTGCTGGATGCCAAGACAGCCGTAAATCAACGTCTGGTTATGTCTTCACATTAGCCGGTGGAGCCATTTCTTGGAGAAGTGCCAAGCAGACACTCGTTACTTCCTCCACCATGGAAGCCGAGTTCGTTGCTTGTTTCGAGGCATCCAATCAAGTTATATGGCTGCGTAAATTCACTGAGGGACTGCGTATTGTTGATAGTGTCGAAAGACCTATTAAGCTTTATTGTGACAATAGGGCAGCGGTCTTGTACTCCAACAATAACAAGAGCTCGTCAAAGTCTAAACACATTGACATTAAATTTCTTGTTGTAAGAGAGAGGGTACAAAATGAACAAATAGAAATACAACTTATTGGTACAAACTCTATGTTAGCGGATCCGTTTACTAAGGCGTTATCACCTTTAGTGTTTCACGAGCATGTTGCTCATATTGGTGTAACAACTTTTGATAACATTTAATATAGTGGGAGTTTATATTGTTTTCTTCAATTTTATTGTTCTATTATTATTATTGATCTCAATTGGTTAAAGTTGGACTAGTTGGAAGAATATGTATATATTCATTAAGATCCATGCTACACATCCATACTTTTGATCTATGTCATTTAGTTGAATTAGTATATGTAATTATAGTGGGTTTAGTTGCGAATCAATTACAACGACTGCCCCTTTAGTTCTATACTTGTATGGCTAATGGACGAGATTGTTATAAGTGATAACAAAGTGCACATTTGGGTTATCATTTATGTTGTACTTATGATTTAAATGAAGAAATTTGTTTTGCAACCCAAGTGGGAGATTGTTAGATCAATGTGCTTGCAACACAAATAATTTGGTACCTTCCATAAATAAAATCATAACTATGACATTAATATAAAGTATGGTCAAAATAGTCAATGTGTAGAATCCCTGAAATGTTATTTATCTATCTTTGATTGGCAAGATGGTAAATCAACATTGCTTTGGAAATGAATAGGTATGGTCCCTATTTGAAGTGTCACCATGTTTACTATATAAAGGCCCCTCCATCAAGCCTTAAACATACTTGATTCTTACTTTCTCTCATCTAAATTATCTCTTCATTATTGAAAGAACTTTTGAGAGACTAAGAGACACTTTCATTTAGAAGATCATCTCCCTACATCATCTTCTACTTCATTCTTATTCTCCCTTCAAGACATCAAGATGGATTCAACAGGTATACATTTATTATATGCTTCCGCTTCATCTTTCCTCTTTCTCTTACTTAAATATGAGTGTGGCATTCAGGGATTAAAATTGTTCTATCACGTCACGCACTGCTATATTATTTAGTAGCCCCAACGTTTGGGTTGAGCCTCCAATCGGTGTGGAGAGCCTTCTCATCACTCTTTGTTTGTGATATTAATCTAAAATTATTATCTTTCAAAAAAAAACTTTAGTTAATTATTCACATAGGCCAATCAAGTTCCAAAATATTTAATTCCACTCAACTTTACCATATTAGTCATATAGGCCCTTTTTTTTTTCTTTAATTTAGAAATTAAAATATTCAACCTTGTCACTCAAATATTAAAATTATGCTAATAAACACCCAATAAATGAATGATCGTTAGCTTTTTCCATTTGTTGGGCTCCAAAATCTCCTTTATGCCTCTCAATAAAGTAAAAAATGAATTACAAATTTGAATTATAAATTGTTGGGCACAATTTTAATTTATAAATAGTACATACGAAGAGCAACTTTAAGATTTTGTAAATATAAACATGTTCATGAAAATTAAACAAATTCAATACAGTATAAAGCTAATAGAAGTTGAAGAAATGAAAATTTTCAATTGCAACTTCAGGTTTAGGCTGCCTAATGATTATGTTTTGGTAATATTTGTAATCTCTCATTTTTAATAGGTAGTCAACAATTTTTTAAACCACTCAATTGTTTTTCTTAGAATTATAATTTTTTTCTAGTTAAATTTTGATTAGCATATTTATGCTTATAAAATTTTTAAATTTATAAATCATGACTCGTAAAAATATTAAAATGCAACACGACACTTATTATTATTTTTTAAAATATATAATAATATTTTTAAAATTGTAATTTTATATTTAAAAGTGCATATTGGTGTTTGTTGCGTATGAAAATCTTTATATTTAAAGTTCTTATTTAATTTTTCGTTGAAACAGTTCAACTTTCATGAACTTTTATATATTTTAATAATTATAAATTTATATTTTATAGCTACTATATATAAATTAAAATTGCAACAAGTAAATCAAAATTAAAAATATTAGTTCATGTTATTATGAGATTTTAGTGGCCTATTTGAATTCTGTGATAAAATTAGATGTCAAGGTTGAATGTTTTATGAATTAGGTGGCCTATGTTAAAAATATGTCAAAATTGGGTGACTCAAATATTAATTTTGTCTGATAAATTAATTCCATCTGTCTCAAAATAAATATTTAAATATACTATTCAAGTGCAAATTTAGACATTCATTGATATTTTTTTATTTATCCTTCCAACCTTGTTTTGCTAGTCCAACATGGTTTATTAATGTGATGAACAACTCACAAAGCGGGAGTAGGGACATACAAGCTTGCCCATTCTTCCTTTGATGACTTCCATTGAGTGAGTTATATCAATCACATGTCCGCTATTATATTTTATTTTATTTTTGAAAGCAAACAACACAAAATTTCATTAATAAAATTTAATAAGACGGCGCTCTACAACTGTCAGAGGCTCGTCCAAAGTATATTGAATGCAATTAAGATTAACACATAAAAAGCTTAACACATCTCGAGTAGTGATGGCCAATCCCAAACCAAATCTGCAACAAAATGTATTTATTTATGTACATGTATAAGCAAAAAATAATGTTATTTTAATTTATTTTAAAAATATTTATAAAGACATACCATGAAGAAACACCATCCATTTTATCACAACAAAAATGATTGGATGGAAGCAATCAAAATCCAAAATCTATTTATATATATATTAAAGTTGGTGAGGAGAGCTAAGGTGTTGCCATGTGGACAAGTCATGAAAGAAGCTTGAATTTGGTGATGCCACATCAACACTACCATCTTAATAAGTGATTTTTCAATT
The DNA here is from genome assembly GCA_026119855.1 of Campanula takesimana. Lineage (NCBI taxonomy): Eukaryota > Viridiplantae > Streptophyta > Magnoliopsida > Asterales > Campanulaceae > Campanula > Campanula takesimana. The sequence continues at coordinate 212,901 of JAOWBW010001314.1, read as the reverse complement.
TTTTTCTATTAGCTAATAGTATTAGTTACTATATAGGGTAACTATTATAGTTAACTATAATAGTAACTATTACTAATAATAGTAATAGTTAACTATAGTTACTACTATAGTTAACTATTACTATTATTAGTAATAGTTACTATTATAGTTAACTATAATAGTTACCCTATATAGTAATTATTACTATTATTAGTAATAGTTACTATAATAATTACTTTATATAGTAATTAATATAATTAGTTAATATTTTTAAGCAAATAACAATTGACTATTAATAGTTAACTATCATTATAATTAACATTTATATTTAACAATTATAATTAACTATTAAATAAACTAAAAATTACTATTAATAGTATTAGTTACTATATATATTAATTATTACTATTAATAGTATTATTAGTTAATCATAATAGTTGCTATATAAGTTAACTATTATTATTAATAGTATTAGTTAATCATTGTACAATAAATGTTAATATTTAATATTAATAGTACTCGTTCCGTTCGAGAGTAAGAGTCATACTTTCTATTTTTGTACGTCCCACTAAAAGTCTATTTCTTAAAAGGACAAATGATGAGAAATAATGAATAGTGTTTTGGACAATTATACCCTCAACACACTTTCAATGTTTACCAATTTTCTATTGTGTCTTTAATAAGTGTGCACAAACAAGGTAGGACTCTTACTCTAGGGCGTAAGGAGTATTAATTAATTATAATAGTTAATATATAGGTTAATTATAACTATTAGTATTATTAATGAATAATAATAGTTATTATATATGTTAAAAAGTACAATTAATAATATTAGTTAATTATAATAATTATTTTAATTATTACTAAAAAATTAACACAGTTTTCCTAATTTATAAGCAAACATTTTAATTCATATACAATATAGTTATATTAAAAATGTTATTATGTTACATTTCAAAAAAAACAAAATACGAAAAAAAAAAAAAATAGTAAATTAGTTTCCCGTGCAAAAGCACATGTTACCCACTAGTCTAAATGGAAATAGGAAGCGAAAACCAATTTATCCTAGTTATGGAACACGCCAACGGATCTAACGAAAATAGTAACGTCACCCACAGAATAACCCTAGAACACGTCAGTGGATTAACAAAAATAGTAACGTTACCCACCGTCAAATACACACCATCAGCTACCATCCTTCCCCATCAGTTAAAATGGACATGTGTTGTCTCCTCACTCAATGAAGAACCCAGGTGGGAACAAATTTTCTTCTACTCCAAGCTCATAATCCCCTCACGCACCAATTTCACATAATCGTGTGTGTGTGTATATATATATATATATCGCTCACGAGGAAAAGGTCGATACTTGACAGGAAATTGAGCCGTTTTAATTTAATCAAAGGTTCAAGCGGGAGACGAGAGTCGATCAATCTTCAAATCACACCCCCTTTCTGGTGAATTTCTGTAATTCTCTTCCCCAAATGTGTTTGCTGATCCAAATTCTAGGTTTTAATTTGATTTTCATTTGTACGAGTTGTGTGTGTGAGAACGGGCATTGATTTGGAGAAATTTAGGGTTTTGATGTATGTTAGGGAATTTTGTTTTAGAGAAGATTGCATGTGCTTGATTATCCTTGATAACACGCAGCTTGATTTCATCTGAGGTAAAGTACCAGTTAGATTTATGTGCGGATAATGTTTGTCTGATTTAACTCTTGAATATTTTTGGTGTAAGAGCTTATTATGGTCCCTTTCTGAGTAGTGGTAAAGGATAGGTTTGGGGAATGCGAAATTTTAATCAATTTAGATTGTGATTTACATTTATTATTCCGTCTGTTCGTCCAAACTGAGTGTATTTTTGTTCATGCTCACGTCTAGATGGATACTTATTTTGGATAGAGGTAGTGCATTTTTTGGGCGGAATGCTATTGGTTAGCCTTTTGAATTTTATAAACACTGTTGGTCCCAGAGGGCAACAAGGGTATAGAACCGCTAGAGGGGGGGGGTGAATAGCGGTCCAAAACTTTTTCAAAAATACCCTTAAAATCAACCGAGTACTTATCAGTTTGGCCAACTGCGGTTCAAAGCACAAGAACCGAACTGATAAAATGCACAACGAAGTTTGCGGTTTGGCCAAATTGGTTAGTTAAAGAGTTGGGAGGTTTGACTCAGGTTGAGAAAACACTATGATGCAACTGAATAGTTAAACTTAAAGTTCAAAGGAAAACACAATTCATCTTTCAAGTCATTTCGTATATGGAGACAAGTTAAAGACCACAAACAAGAAAGATAAATATCAAGACAGAAAATAAAGATCAAACACACAAATTGAAGAGGTTCGTTCTTAAATGAACTACGTCCTCTACCTAGATGGTTAGTTTAGGATTTTCTAATAGCTATGAGACTTGTATTAATTTAGAGGAGGTTTTACAAGATGAATCTAAACTCTAAACAATAAGTCTATCCTAAGCTATAATAACAACCGGTGTATTCGAAGTATATAATCTATGTGATCATATAAATCGGGTGTGTGTGTGTGAAAAGAAATCAAATGCTCTAAGTATCTAAATGATGGTTGAGCAAATGGAAGTCTTTCGGTGTAAAGGCTGAGTATGAAAGGTTGTTAGGCTTGAAGCTTTGATGAAGAAATCTGGGTTTGCTGAGGAGATGGTTTGAAGATATGAATATCTGGGTTTGAATCTTCAAAGCAAACTTGAACACTTGGGAATGAATCTCTTGAAGCTCATCAACCTTCATTGTTGAATAATGGAGGCTATTTATAGGCAGAGTACCCTTGTGACTGTTGGGTAAAGATTTAAATCAAATCTGAAGGGTATAGTGCTGTCGAAATCCCATTGGTTGAGCTGTCATTTTCGTCCTTGGTTTTGTCTTGTAGTCCTAAGTAGTTGTTGCACCACTACCTGACATTTGTCCTTTGTTGCAGAAAGGACTAACGGTAAACTGTTCAAACTGATAGACAAACCGACATTCCTTGCAGAAACTCCAAGTTAACTTAGAGTTATTTTGACACGACATAACAACATCCCTTTACGGTTAAAAAGAGAATGTTTGTCTAAGGAATAAATGACATATCTTTAATTCTTCAATAACTGCTCTGCGGTTTCACCAAGCATAGGAGCGGTTTGAAGGATGATCTTGATGGGCGGTTTCATCAAACATGCAGACTGCAGTTTGATGAAAACTGAAGGACTCCATGCTGGCGGTCTCAAGATGACGGCTTGAAGCACTAAACCGCTAAGGTATGAAACCGAACTATACTCAGCCAAGACAATCAAAAATCTAGAAATGGACTTATCTAAAAATTGAAGTAGAACTTCATTACATGCGGTCCTAAAGTCCATAAAAACACACGTGGCATGGATCAATCAAATTAAGGTGGGTGTACTAACAATGAATCCTAACAAACACACAAGGGGATGTTGTTTTAAAGTTTAATTACGGATTAGTTTATTCTTTATTTTCCTTTCTTTGTCATTTGTCACTCAGCTTTATGGAGTAAATGAGTGGAGGAAATAGAGCAGAATAGTTGTCAAATAGAGCAGAATAGTTGTCATTCTCATTATAATTCAATCATAAAGGTTTGAAGCTTACAAAGTACATGAATTATAAGAGAAAACACAAAAGACTTTGAAAATACAATCTAGTCTATCTCATCACCGGCAGCAGGAGCTATAACTTCTTCAGCATTTTCAGCAATATTGGCCTGCGCGGCTTGATCATCAAATGCAGCTTGATCTGGGGCGGCTTGATCAACATTGGCATTATCGGATGGAACAGCATTTCCTGAACTGGAGGCATGAACGGTTTCAACAATCAAATCTGCTGCACGAAGCCGAACCACAGTAGGTTCGTTGATTCTAGTTTCAATAGCAGCAGTTTGTCTGACTAATCTGCCGGTTCTAAGCATTAAGTGCTCAGTGCTGTCAAAAGAATGTTGAGCCAGAATGTCAAACTTTCCTTCTATAGAGTCCATCCTGGTTTCAACTGCCTTCTGCTTTAAGGAATAAATCTCATGGTTGGTTCTGACCATGTCTTGAAGGGCAAGTTGATTCTCCAAAACTCCTTTCAGCATATTTTTGATCTCAAAAATAACATTCACTCTCTCCCCCTTAATGGCATCAAGATCAGACTGAATAGTGAGGAGATGAGTGTCAAACCGAGAAGTGGCGGCTTGCTGATGAAACTGAATGTTCCTAACCGCATCTATCAAATCGACGGTTGAGGCACGAAGTGGTAAAACAGGATAGGAAGAAACTGAAGGAGGAGGTTCATCAGAAGGAGTGTAATCAGGTATTGGCTCATCATCATCATCATCAGAGATGGAGATGGCATCATCAGATGAAGGCATTTTGGCTTTGCCTTTGACTTTAGTACGAGCCTCCTCAAAAGATTCACCCATTGAAACTCTAAGGGCAATCTCAAATTCAATGGGATCAAACTGAGCAGCAGAATGAATAGGAATAATGGCAGTTTGAGAGGGAGGTGAAGGAACAGGATACCTCATGAAATCATTATAAAGAAAAATGGAAGGGGAAGGAACAATGAATATGCGGTATAGGTTTGGAATGCAATGACAATTAAAGTATAGAAAGAATTGAGAGGCAAGAGAAGGATCCAAGAGAACCTGATAAGCAATCTCAGCCATTATCTGATCTGCAGCTGAAAGAATGGTTTGATCAACAACAGCCTCCATTTCTTCTTTTGGAAAGATGGCATAAGGATTAGGGCGGCCAGCCTTCAAAAATCTGTCTTCGGCTTTTGCGGCGGCACGGGCACGAGCTCCATCCCTTCTATCCCTTGAAGTCTCTGATTTGAATTTCTTCAAGTAGGAGGCCAGTTCTGCAGCACTCTTCCTCTTTCTAGTCTTCGGTTTAATGATTGAAACCGATGGCGGAGCAGATGGTGAAACTGAAGACAGAGCCATCGGTTGGACCGACGTATATGGTTTAACTGGAGATGGCAAAACCGTCGTTGAATCATAAGGAAGATCTGGAGATGAAGTACTGGAACCTGGTTGAGCCGGAGGTGATTGAACTGGAGAAGGAGTGTGATCGGGAGAGTTAAAGTCCAGTTTTCTCTGAATTGAAGGGGGAGCGGTTTCAACCATCATCGGTTCTACTTCAGATAAAATAGCAGCGGCTTGATCACGCAATTTCCTTGAAAAATTTCCTTCAACAGGAGAATGATCTTTCTTACCGAAGGCATTGCTGAAGTCGGTTTCGCCTGCATGCCTTGTCTGCCAATGAATTTCATAATCACTTTTCTTGATCAGTCTTCCCCTCTTCTTCTTTGGTTGAACCTCAAGAATTTCAAAATCTTGTTCAGGTTCAAGTAGTGCCTCAGACACATCAGTCTGTTCAGGCAAAATTTCAGTCTCAAACACCTCGGTTTGATCAATCTGAACTGCAGCCTCAGACACTTTGGTCTGTTCAAGCTCGGTTTGAGAGGAGGGTTTAAGGTTTGGAAGGGCATTATAAATGTCAGCCAACTGTTCATCAGTGAACTGAACAGATGGCGGTTTAGAGGTTGGAGGTTTAGGAGGAGAGGAGATAGGAATGAAAAGATGAGGTGAAGGAATAAGTTCAGGGATGTACAGTTTAGAAGTAGAAGAAGAAGGAGGTTTTGAAAGAGTTGGAGAAAGTTTAAATGGAGGAAATGAGGTTGAAGAAGATGAAGGTTTTGATGAGGGTTTAGATGAGGGTTTAGGGGCGGTTTGGATAAGTCGGCTTTTGTAATAATTGTAGGGATTTGAGCGATTCCCTTTCTCTTCCTTGTAGCAGCGGTTTCCTTGGGACGAGCCGCAGGTTTAGACTGAACTGCAGGCTCCCCCTCAACCGTAGGCTCCCCCTCAGCCTGTACCGCGGTTTGAACTAACTGACTCAACCCCAATCGGTTTAAAGTAGCGGTTTGACCTTCAGTTCTCAACCTTGTAGCGTGGGCCTGATCAGCAATGGCACCAGCATACGGTTTTCCTGATTTATTGAGCCGAGCCTCAGGGAAAGGGTCTCGTTCGGATTCAGGCAATGAGTCAGCATTCTAAATAGCCTGTGCATACCGCCATCCAAACGCGGTTCTGAATGCATCGAGCTTTGACAACCCAAACACTGACTTCTCAATTGGATCCAACCAATATTCTTTGTTATCTGAACTGAATTTAAAGATATCCACATCTTGATGCAAGAACTTGGTCAGAAGCCTGCAGTGGGTCCTGATCTTAGACTTCCCAGCGACTTTAGCGGCATGGAGGCGGTTTAAGGCATTGATGATCTCCTTCATCACAACCTTGGGCCAGTGTAGATTCTTCCCTTTAAGAATTGCCACACAGTAAGCGTACTGTTCACTTGTAAAGTTATTGTGGTTCCCATTTTTGCACATTACTCCAGAATCAACTAATTCACATAAATGAGCCATTACTTCTCCAAAGTCCTTTTTGGAGGAATTCTTGGTGGAGAAAGAATTAACTCCAATTAACTCCATAGTTGTATTGCTCAGAACCTCCGGTTTAATCCCCAAAACACCAGAATTCTCAAGTCCTGCTAGGACTGCAATTTTGGAAGCGGTTAAGATCACTTCTTTGCCACAGACGGTGGACTTGATAGCATCTTCAAATTTCACTTCTCCGGTTTCCAGATCCCTTATTGGTTCTCCTCTTACATCCAGCAAGACAGCATTTGTGGAGATCCCATTCTCAAAAAATTCAGCACAGATGATAGTCACGAACTGAGGTTCGTCCATGAGAAATAAAGGGAGCAGCTTCGCATCATTCAGCAGTTTAAGGAGCTTCCTTCCAACTGCATCTTGTTTAACTTCCTCTTCTAGTATCCTAGAGCCGGGTACAAAGTTTGAAGGATCCTGAAAGATATTCTAAGTTAGAAATAATTTGAAAAATGGCAGTTTGAAACCTTAAGCAAACCACGGTTTGAGTAAGATTTACAAACTATAACGAGGAATCCTAACAATGAAAATATGCGATTCAAGGAGAGTAAGGGTAAAAATGTAAAAACAAAAAATGAGAGAACAGTAAAAAGAAAACGGATCAAAGAGGGAAATTTTGGAAAAAGAGTTTGAATGCACGAAGAACAGAGTATGAATATGCAAAACAAAATCTTAACCAAAATGTGAAAGAATTATACCAAAATAACCACAAAGGGCAAATCCTAACAAAGTTCTAAATAAACTAAGACAAATAACAACACATGAACCCAGAATCTGCACAACTGCGCAAGAACACCAAATAACCCCAAAATCGATGTTGCCCAAGAATTGAACACAAATCACAAAATAAAGTAATCAAACAGTATATATATGACAATGCGAGTTCAGGCCAACCAAAAATTTGAAGAAAAAGCATAAAATGATCAAAGGAAGATGAACAAGCTTTTAAGCTTCAACAATGGCGGACAAATGAAATAAACTGAGTTAGGGTTCAGAAATTCATACCATATCAGGCTTCGAAGGTTTGGAAAATGTAGAAGTAGAAGCAAGATCGATCGATTTCTTTGGTGCCATTTAAAGAAAAATCGTTTAAGTAAGAAAATTTTGAGTGAGAACAGAGAGTGGAGAGTGCGAGCAGAGGAGACAGAAGGGATTTTTGCTAAAAAGAGTAAGAAGTTAAAAAGTTAAATTGAAAAAATGGTTTGTCTTTTATACTCAATTAACCACCTCGGGTAGTGGAGCGGTCATGACGGCTGAAGGAAACTTAACCGTCAGTGTACCTGTCGATTCGCATTTAATGCGGCAGAGATAATTGCATAAAGATCCTTAAAGAATGAAGTGACATAAAGTGGGGACTAAATTGCAATATCATACCTGAGCGGTTTGAGTAAACCGACTTACCTTTTCTCATTCTCGGTTTTTATGAAACCGATCTCTCTCAGATGTGCTTCGGTTTCACTAGATTAAACCGATAGTTTGCTTTCTCCTTACGGTATGGATCAAACTGACATTATTCTTCTTGACTCTTCGGTTTGACCGGAATCTTCAACCGAACTTATATAGCGGTTTCGAATTTTATAGAACCGAACACTATTTCCTTTTTCTTAATAGAGCCAAAATACTTAACAAATATTATTAGACTAAGAAATAAATAGGCATGAAATATATTAAGTTAGTTCCAGCATACCCATTTCTCCTCGTAAATGAAAGAACCTTGAATTTTGAAGCGGTTTGGTGAGAATATCAGCAATTTGATCATCGGTTCCCACCTTTGCTAGAAAAATATTCTTCTTTTCAACATGATCTTTGAGGAAATGATATCTTATGTCAATGTGCTTGGTTTTTGAATGTTGAACTGGATTGTTGGAGATAGAAATTGCTGCAGTACTATCACAGTAGATAGGGCAATTCTTTTCAAATACTTCATAGTCTTCCAACTGCTGTTTTATCCAGAGAATTTGAGAGCAACAGCTTCCAGCTGCTATGTATTCAGCTTCAGCGGTTGAGACTGAAACCGATGCTTGTTTCTTGCTGGACCATGATAGAAGCCGAGATCCAAGGAACTGACATGTACCACTAGTGCTCTTTCTATCAATCTTACATGCTGCAAAGTCAGCATCTGAATAATCTAACAAATCAAATGAAGATTCTTTGGAGTACCAAAGTCCAAGGTTAACAGATCCACATAAATATCTAATAATACGTTTAACAGCTATAAGATGAGATTCTCTAGGGTCAGCTTGAAATCTAGCACAAATACACACACTGAACATTATATCTGGCCTACTTGCAATTAAGTAAAGAAGAGAGCCAATCATACCTCGGTAGAGTGTCTGATTCACTTTCTTACCTTGTTCATCTCGATCCAAACTGCAGGCCTTTTCCATTGGGGTATCAACTGGCTTAGCGGTTTCAAGCCCAAATTTATTGATCACGTCTTTGGTGTATTTGGCTTGGTTGATAAAGATTCCATCATGACATTACTTGATTTGGAGTCCAAGAAAGAATGTCAACTCTCCTATCATACTCATCTCAAATTTACCTTTCATAAGCTTCTAAAACTTAACACACATAGTTTCATTAGTAGAACCGAAAATAATATCATCAACATATATTTGAACTAATAATGAATGACCTTTGTGTTTAGCAATAAATAAGGTTGTATCAATTTTACCTCTAGAGAAGCCTTGTTCAATAAGAAATTTAGACAGAGTGTCATACCATGCTCTTGGAGCTTGTTTGAGTCCATACAAGGCCTTCTTGAGCTTGAAGACATGATTAGGATATTTGTTGTCTTCAAATCCTGGCGGTTGAGCTACATAAACTTCTTCTTGTAGTTCACCATTCAGAAATGCACTCTTCACATCCATCTGATATAACTTGAATTTCTTGAAGGAGGCATAGGCCAGGAACAATCTAATGGCTTCAAGTCTGGCTACAGGGGCAAAGGTTTCATCATAATCAATTCATTCTTCTTGCCTATAACCTTGAGCAACCAACCTTGTTTTGTTTCTTGTTATAGTACCATTTTCATCTATCTTATTTCTGTATACCCATTTTGTTCCAATTACAGTGTGATTCCTAGGCCTTGGAACTAGAGTCCAAACTCTGCATCTTTCAAACTGATTGAGCTCTTCTTGCATTGCAGCTACCCAACTTGGATCACTAAGAGCTTCATCTACCTTCTTCGGTTCCATCTGAGATAACAGTGCGGTTGAGAACAAACTGTGGTTATCTCTATGAGTTAAGCTTCCTCTTGTTTGAACACCAGAACTGATAGGACCTATAACATTGGTTGTTGGATGGTCTCTATGCTCATTGATTTCTGGAGGGAGGTCTTCATGGACCACTATTTCTTGAAGATTTTCTAGAGGAGGCTCTTCTTGATAATCATTAAAATCTTCATTGAAGGTGATGTTTGGAACTGGATCAACGGTTTGAATGGGATCAGAAGAGTGCGGTTCTACAACAACACCTTCGGTTTGATTTGGAGGGGCTGGAGAACCTAATGGAGCGGTTTGAGTAGGTTGGTCATTTGCGGTTGCATGATTAGGGTAAGATGTACCTGTCTCAAAACCACTAAAATCATCAGCAACATTTGGAGCCATATGTGGCTCAAGAAGATCATGTTCATCAAATGTAGCATGGACTGACTCTATAATTTTTAATGAAGTTTTATTGAAACAACAAAAAGCTTTAGAGTGTTTTGAATAACCAACAAAAATACCTTCATCGGCCTTAGCATCAAATTTACCTCGATGCTCTCTGCCATTGTATAAGATGTAGCATTTGCATTCAAATATTTTAAAGAAGGCAATGTTGGGTGATCTGCCTCTCCACAATTCATAAGGAGTCTTGTTGTAAACTTTGATGATTAGGGAGCGGTTCTGGGTGAAACATGCGGTATTGACAGCTTCGGCCCAAAAGTATTTGGGAAGCTTTGCTTCTGCAATCATGGTCTTCCCGGCTTCAATCAAAGTCCTATTCTTTCTTTCTACAACTCCATTCTGTTGTGGAACCCCAGCGACAGAGAAGTTATGATCAATTCCATGATCATCACAATATTGGGCAACACCATTGTTTGTAAATTCGGTTCCATTATCTGAACGCACAGCAACAATGTCATCCAATTTCTGAGTTTGGAGCTGTCTAAATAGAGCGGTTACGATGCCATAAGTATCATCTTTTGAGGCCATCATTTCCACCCAAGTATATCTTGAAAAGTCATCAACAACCACCAAGGTATAGCGGTTTCCTCCTATACTGGCGGTTGGGACATGTCTAAATAAATCCATGTGAAGCAGTTGTAAGCAACGGTTCGTTGAAGAAGCGGTTTTTGCTTGGAAATGACTGTTTGGGCTGCTTACCAAGCTGCCATGCTTTACATTTCTTATCAAGATGGTCAGCCACTTTGGGTAGTCCTTTGACAAGACCATCTCTTTGCAGTTTTGCTAGATACTTGAAGTTCAAGTGGCTGAGCCGCTTACGCCATAACCAGCTGCTTTCACTAACATTTTTTTGCTACAAAACAGAGGTCAGCAATAGAAACAACATTACTCAAATCTATCATATATACATCACCTGTTCTGTTGCCAGTCAGTAGAGTAACTCCGGAAGTTGCATCTTTGATGAAACAATTAGTTGAAGTAAAGTTGCAGTTCATTCCTTTGTCACAAAACTGAGATATGGAGAGAAGGTTGTGCTTGAGTCCTTCTACTAGTGACACATTTTCAATGGTCACCTTTCCACGTTTGATTGCCCCATATCCTATTGTTTCTCCTTTCTTGTTATTTCCAAACACTACTGGGGGGCCTCTCATACTGATGAAATCACAAAGAAGTTCATTATCTCCGGTCATGTGTCGTGAGCAACCACTATCCAAGTACCAAAGATCCTTATTCTTCTTTGCGGTTCCAGTCATAAAGCATAAGATCTGAAAAATAAACATTAAAGATTTTGGTCTCCCTTATTCTTTTGGGTCCTAGGGTTAGCAGCTTTTTGGGACCCACACCTGTTTGACCTTAGGATTTTTACGTCCCTTGGCATTGGGTGTGAGCCTCAAAAGACAATGACCAGCACCATGACTATAATCAGCACAAATAGCACAATGAATAAATCCAAGTTTTGGTTGCGGTTTTACAAACCCTTTACTGTCCTTCGGTTTCTCATGTTTTACTGGGTCAGCGGTTTTGGCTTTAACAAAGATTACCTTCTTGAGCTCAACCTTCCTCTTAGGTGCGGTTTTAGGGAAAATGATAGGAATTTCCTTAAACCGACTATGAGTGGTTTCATCACTCAATACTTCCTTGGTTGCCTCAGCCACTGTGGATTTCTCTTTCCACTTTGAATCTCTCCCAGTCTGGTTTTTAGGATACTCAAAGAAATAATTTTGCCTTTTAATTTCTTGTTTTGAGCCTTTTTTACCGGCATGATTAACCTTAGGAATTTCTTTGGTTTGTTCAGTAGGTTTCACACCACCTTCGCCACAGAGATAAGGACACTTACACCCATCATCGGTTTTAAACCCCAATCCACTTTTATCCTAAGTAGGAATTTGTGAATTTAGGATTTGTTCCACGGTGACACCAGACTTAGTCCATACATCGGTCACTTTTTGAAGGTCATCCCTTTGTACGGTAAGTTCATGGATTTGGGTGAAAAGTACCTCGGTTCTGTCCTTCAGATAGCGGTTTTCATCCACAATAGTAGATATCCCAGCAATTTGAAGCTTGAGGTTTTCAATTTCCTCCTTGTGGGATTTACATACACGTTGGGATTCTTCAAGTTCCGCAGCCATTAGCTTATATGCCTTTTTAAGCACAGTGGGTTGTTGACATATAATATTAGCACGTTCTAGTACCTGGTCATCATGACTTTGGTCTGCTTGAACCTCAGGAATGTAGTTTGGTGTTGTAGGAGCTTTTCTTAATCTAGCCTCAGGGGTCTTAGGTGAAACCGACTTCATTTGTTGATTTGGCAGTGGAAGACTTTCGTCAATTTCAATTCTTTCTTCAAATCCCATGAGACAGAGATTAGCAGTTTCTTCATCATCACTTTCATCTGAGTCTGAACCCATCCATGTCAGCGGTTGATCTCCTTGGTCAGCTACCATTCCTCTTCTTTTCACGAACTTCTTGTTGAATGGTTTCTTTGCTGGCGCGGCTTCATAACGTGGTTTGGGACAACTTGAAGCAAAATGGCCTGGTTGTCTGCAGTTATAACAGACCAAGTCATCCCTTGTCTTGGGATCTGCAGTTTTGTTGAATCTGGTTGAAGGGACAAACTTTGCTGGGCCTTTGGATGGAAATTGAGATCTATTGTTTTTCCTGAACTTGGTGTATTTCTTCATATACAAAGCAAATTCTTCATCATCCATTTCATCAAAATCAACTTGAGTAGAACTTGAGGATTGTGATCCTACACTCTGAGCATAAGAACTTTGAGGAGGAGTGTAAGGTTGATGAGACTGCTGATAAGATTGATAAGGTTGAGGATATGGTTGATGTGATTGAGGATATGATTGGTGAGACTGCTGGTAATACTCAGGAGGTGCGGTTTGAGGATTGAATCTAGGAGCATTTTGGTCAGGAGTAGCGGTTTGCAAGTGGAGGTGAGGAGCGGTTTGATGATGGTCTGGATTGTAGATGGGAGATGAGGTATTATTGAATGTAGCTAGAGAGAGTGTCTTAAATCTGCTTTCTGTTTCATGGACCTCTTCAAGCTTGAATTCAAAAACCTTCAGCATGGCATACAAGTGTCGAAGATCAAGAGCTTCCAAGTCCTTGTTGTCTTCAATGTTAGTAGTTTTGATCAGCCATTTGCTTCCAAGTGCTTGCATGAATCTCATGTTCAAATCTGTATTAGAATAGACATGTCCAAGAGAAAAACACACATTAACAATATCAATAAACCTCTCATAGCATTGTCTAAGAGATTCCTTAGGATCTTTAACAAAATAGTCAAAGAGTCTTCTCTGTTGATAGAGGCGGTTCTTCTTGGTATCTGAATCTCCTTCCAGAAAGTCAACTATGGCATCCCAGGTAGCCTTTATGGTTGTGCAATGAAGCACCTTAGAATGAGTCCTCAAGTCAATAGCTGACACTAGCATGGACATAGCTCTTCCATCAAAATCCACATTGATGCGGTCTGCATCAGTCCATTCACTTTCTAACTTCTTAACTTCAGCTTCTTCTCTTGCGGTTCCTGCACGTGGATTAGCTTTCATAGGAACATATGGTCTATCAGTAACTGCGGTCCACAGTCTACGATCACATGAAATCATGTGTTTCATCATCCTATCTTTTCAAAAGATAAAACTATCTTCATCCAGAATCGGTAAGTGATTCGAATTGGATGTTTGCATCATATGGGTGTTTGTGTTTGCCATTGGATCAGCACCCAAGCGGTTAAGCTTGTAAAAACAAGTTTGGTGGATATGCTCTGATACCACTTGTTGGTCCCAGAGGGAAACAAGGGTATAGAACCTCTAGAGGGGGGGGGTGAATAGCGGTCCAAAACTTTTTCAAAAATACCCTTAAAATCAACCGAGTACTTATCAGTTTGGCCAACTGCGGTTCAAAGCACAAGAACCGAACTGATAAAATGCACAGCGGAGTTTGCGGTTTGGCCAAATTGGTTAGTTAAAGAGTTGGGAGGTTTGACTCAGGTTGAGAAAACACTATGATGCAACTGAATAGTTAAACTTAAAGTTCAAAGGAAAACACAATTCATCTTTCAAGTCATTTCGTATATGGAGACAAGTTAAAGACCACAAACAAGAAAGATAAATATCAAGACAGAAAATAAAGATCAAACACACAAATTGAAGATGTTCGTTCTTAAATGAACTACGTCCTCTACCTAGATGGTTAGTCTAGGATTTTCTAATAGTTATGAGACTTGTATTAATTTAGAGGAGGTTTTACAAGATGAATCTAAACTCTAAACAATAAGTCTATCCTAAGCTATAATAACAACCGGTGTATTCAAAGTATATAATCTATGTGATCATATAAATCGGGTGTGTGTGTGAAAAGAAATCAAATGCTCTAAGTATCTAAATGATGGTTGAGCAAATGGAAGTCTTTCGGTGTAAAGGCTGAGTATGAAAGGTTGTTAGGCTTGAAGCTTTGATGAAGAAAACTGGGTTTGCTGAGGAGATGGTTTGAAGATATGAATATCTGGGTTTGAATCTTCAAAGCAAACTTGAACACTTGGGAATGAATCTCTTGAAGCTCAGCAACCTTCATTGTTGAATAATGGAGGCTATTTATAGGCAGAGCACCCTTGTGACCGTTGGGTAAAGATTTGAATCAAATCTGAAGGGTATAGTGCTGTCGAAATCCCATTGGTTGAGCTGTCATTTTCGTCCTTGGTTTTGTCTTGCAGTCCTAAGTAGTTGTTGCACCACTACCTGACATTTGTCCTTTGTTGCAGAAAGGACTAACGGTAAACTATTCAAACTGATAGACAAACCGACATTCCTTGCAGAAACTCCAAGTTAACTTAGAGTTATTTTGACACGACATAACAACATCCCTTTACGGTTAAAAAGAGAATGTTTGTCTAAGGAATAAATGACATATCTTTAATTCTTCAATAACTGCTCTGCGGTTTCACCAAGCATAGGAGCGGTTTGAAGGATGATCTTGATGGGCGGTTTCATTAAACATGCAAACTGCAGTTTGATGAAAACTGAAGGACTCCATGCTGGCGGTCTCAAGATGACGGCTTGAAGCACTAAACCGCTAAGGTATGAAACCGAACTATACTCAGCCAAGACAATCAAAAATCTAGAAATGGACTTATCTAAAAATTGAAGTAGAACTTCATTACATGCGGTCCTAAAGTCCATAAAAAGACACGTGGCATGGATCAATCAAATTAAGGTGGGTGTACTAACAATGAATCCTAACAAACACACAAGGGGATGTTGTTTTAAAGTTTAATTACGGATTAGTTTATTCTTTATTTTCCTTTCTTTGTCATTTGTCACTCAGCTTTATGGAGTAAACGAGTGGAGGAAATAGAGCAGAATAGTTGTCAAAGGCGAAAGGCGAGAGGCGGGCGAAATGTACTTAAGAAAGGCGAAAAGCGAGGCGAGAGGCGGGCGGGCGGCGTAAAGGCGAGCAAGGAGGAAAATAAAACTAAAAAATAGTAACTCGTGCTCTACACGTGCTTTGCACGGAATACTAATTTTCTATTTTTTTATTATTATTTTTCTCTTTTTATATTTTATATTCAATAAAGTAGGATAACATTTATTTGTAATATAAATATATTATATATAAAAAATAATTTTCTAATTATAGTTAACTAAAATAGTAACCATCATCTTAACTAATACTATTAATAGTAATAATTAATCAATATTATAACTATAATAATTAATTAATACTATTAATAGTACTTATTAATATCTATAATAACTATTATAATTAACTAATTTTATTAATAACAATGATAACCTAATATAGTAACTATTATGATTAACTAATATTATTAATAGTAAAAATTAACATATATTGTAACTGTCATGATTAACTAATAATATTAATAGTAATAATTAACTTATAGAGTAAATATTATACTTAACTAATACTATTAATAGTAATAGTTAAATTATATAGTAACTATTATTGTTAACTAATAATATTAATAATAATAGTTAACTAATATTGTTAACAAATACTATTAATAGTAATAGTTAACTAATATAGTAACTATTATAGTTAACTAATACTAACAATAGTAATAGTTAACTTGTATAGTACTCCCTCCGTTCCAATTTAAAGTTCTTAGTTTGATTTTGCACAGAGATTAAGAAAAAATAAATGTTGTGAGTGTGAAAAGTAAAGTAGAAAAAAGAAAGTGGTAGGGAGTTTTTGTTGTGAGAATGACAAGTGGGTTCCATTGTCCATTTTAGGTAATAAAGTAAAGTAAGAACCTTAAATTGGGACAGACAAAAAAAGAAAGTAAGAACCTTAAAGCTGGACAGAGGGAGTAACTATTATAGTTAACTAATACAACAATAGTAATAGTTAACTAGTATAATACTCCCTCCGTCCCAATTTAAAGTTTTAGTTTGACTTTGCACAGAGATTAAGAAAAAATAAATGTTGTGAGTGTGAAAAGTATAGTAGGAAAAAGAAAGTGGGTAGGGAGTTTTTGTTGTGAGAATGACAAGTGGGTCACATTGTCCATTTTAAGTAATAATGTAAAGTAAGAACCTTAAATTGGGACAGACAAAAAAAAAAGTAAGAACCTTAAAGCTGGACAGAGAGAGTAACTATTATAGTTAACTAATCTTCTATCTATATATTATATGAAAGCAGAAGCAATTCTAGGCACCACAGACCGCCATGTGGCATTAAGACGTGGAAAGCCACGTGGCGGCTTTCAAGCTCCCAGCAAAATTTTGTTGATTCTAAAAAAAAAAAAAAAAAAAAAAAAAATAAAAATTAATTCAGCCTAACAAGTTTATTTTAAAACCTTAACATGAATCTAGGAGTTTGTTGATTTAATTGGTCAATTCAAATTTCAAAAATTTCATTTTAAGAAAGAATTGAATTTTAATTGCTATCCTAATTTAACCACAAATTTACAGCCATTTTAAATTGCAATTCAATCTAACACAAGAAAATAATATACTATTTGATTGTCTGTATTAAAATCAACGTTTGTTTAAATATCCTTCTTGATGATTCCAAAATTAAATTTATTTTTATTGTCCATAGAGTCATGGAAAAGTATAAAGAGAATGATAGATGCAGAAGAAGTTAATTTGCAATTTGCAATTCAATCTAAATTAGTAAGTGATGATTTAATGCATTTTTAAATATTTGTTTAATAGTTCTATTCTAACTTCTCCAAAAGCATCTCATTCTCAGTTAATTTTCCATTGATGACTTAAATATATTCTTTTGATTTGTATGCAGAAGAATATGATGAAGCTTGAAGATCGGCTCATGAATTTGATATGGATGGCAGATTTATGTTTTAGAATACTAATAAGGAATGAGTCAAGTAATATATAACTATATTGTTTATGTTCATATTTATACCTAAATGACTACTAATTTCAACCTCTTCCTTGTATCTAAAAATCTGCGTGAAGTCGATTTGGTTGAAATAAAATTGAAAATTCATTTTGGGACAGAGGAAGTAATGAAGATCAAAGCACTCTCTATACATACCAACATAGTCTTGCATTTACCAGCTAGCATAAATTATCATATTGGTTCGTTTTGTGGTGCTTAGTACCGCTGAAGATGTTCTTTAGGTTTATTAAAGTATCAAGTACTCTATTTGTAAGAAGAATAATAAAGTGTTTGTTATTTTTAATGCCCATGTTTATAACTTTATAATGTTTGAAAGCATTGGAAAATTAAATTTTGTTATTTCAATGAGTTCAATTTTGCTCTATCAACTAAAGTGACGAAATAATTGATACCAACATAATCGATTGAGTAAGTATCTCCTGAAAGAATTCAAATACATCAAATATGTTAATTAGCAAGTTCATGTCCAACATAAATGAATGCATATTTATATCACTACCGTGGAGGAGATACGTAAATTCACAAATGAAACTAATATCTAGCACAAAAAAGTATATACCCCCTATTTTAAAAAAGCAATATCTATTTTGTAATTAATTAAAATCAAAGTGTGACATTTATTAATCAACAGACCGAATATAATGTACTTAGACAATATAATCTATCTTTATAATATTATAATAGCAGATTTTTTATCGATTATCATTTAATTGGCTTATTCAAACATGTTCAATTTTTTATTTTTATTTTTGAAACCAAACACGTTTAATTTAAATTTCAAATATTTCAAATGTTTGGTATGAAATCTGTTTATTTTAAATATGTATAAATACAATTTGAATTTCAAAAACTACTTATAGGATTTATAGAGAAACCGATTATAATATTATAGTTGATTGAAAAAAAAATCCTTATTTTATTTTAGGTATGATTTGAATTTCAAAATCTAAATTTAAATTTAAGAAAAAGAAACGGATTCCCTTTTATAGCATTTTTCCTTATAAATTTATTAAATATTATTTTATTATTAAAAATTCATAACTAAAAATGCTTATAAAGTTAATTCCACATGGCTGTAAAATTTGAGGGTGAGATCTGATAAAGCGTGGTTCAATATGGTATTGTTTTGTGAAAACTATAAAACTAAAAAAAGTCACAAATGGAGATAATAAATGATTAACATTGCAAAATCATTTCCATATTGGTACTAAGAAGTGATGGCAATTATGTCAATATGTTGAATGATTCTCTAATATTTTATTGAGTTTAGTGAATAAATACAATATGTAGAGGAGATAGCCCCTCCCTATAAATCTAGCAAATTTGTTGATGCCATGTTTAAAGCTACCAAAATAAATTAAAAGGTCAAACACACCACAAATTAATCTATACATTTGCTGTAACATCTCAAAAATCAAGTAGGACAAGCATTAGTCTTATTTTGCTTTACCTCTCATACAAAAATAGTACTTCCTCTATCCCGGAAATATAGTCTTATTTTGACTTTTTATAGTAAACAAAAATGAATTTTGACCAAGCATTAGTGACGATTTATTCATTTTAGTTAAAGTCTAAAATTTGTAATTGCTAAAATATTAAATGATTTATCAATAACAATTTTTAGAATTTCATTGCCTCTTTTGATTTGCACCAATGTTTGATCAAATTTATTTTTGTTGATCATAAAAAATTAAAATGAGATTATCTTTCTGGGACAGAGGGAGTAGAATTCTTTGATCATGAATTGTTGATTAAACATAATAATGTCCCTGAGAAAACACAAGTTGACTTGGATATTGACAAGGTGGTTAGAGCTGATTCAACTGTTAAGGAAGTTGACTTGGATATTAACAAGGTTGTCAGAGCTAATATTGTTACAGAGAATGAGCCTCTACCAAGAAGATCTGTGAATAGTGAATCGCCAAGTTGTTCTGAGAGTGTCGAAGGCAGTATTATTGGATTGGAGGATAGTGGAACTTCTCAAATGGAGAAACATTTATTGAAGGTAAGATAATTTTCTTTATTTCGAATGATTATTGTGTTTATTTGTACAGTATGATGTGTATATTTCAACTGACCTTTTCTCTTTCTCCATACAACAACATTTGAAATTTACTCAGGATGTTCCGCCATCTGCAAGAAAGATAAATCAAGTACTTTCTTCCATTAGGTCGTCAGTTTTTCGTAAATCATATAAAGTTCCAACTTCACCAGCAACATTTGAAATTGACCCATGAATGTAAAACACATGCCCCTTTTTTCCTGTTTCTGAGCGAGCAAGGCGTCCCTCTTTCATTTGATATCATCTTGATATTTTTTCCCTTTGCTTATTGAACTACATTTACATCATATGATAAAGATCTTCATGTGGTGATTTCAGGTTTACTTATTGAATTTTTCTGCTGACGGAAATAAATCAGTAACAAAATGGGCCGTTATCCCATCTGGATCTGCTGACTCAATGTCTAAAGGTGCGGCAACAGTGTGTTATTTTTGCACGTGCCCTCGAAAATCTTTCAACTATCTTCTAATTCGCTATTGTTATTGGCAGAGTATTGTTTCACGGATAGCAAATGATGATTGAGGCTGATCCTGGGAATTCGCTTTTGCTTAGCAATTATGCAAGTTCCTGAAAAAGGTAAGGCATCAAATTTTATTCCCATTTGGAGCATATGTTTAAATTTGTTATGGAAATGGATTTGTTCAAAGAATAATTTGGAGTCACTTTAAAGGAACTGCTTTTAGCGTTATCAAAATGGAGAAAACATCTTCCGTTGTGTGTTTGTTTGTGTGTGTGTGCGCGCGCGTATGTGTCTGCCTTCAACAATAATTTTTTTGTAGATGCAAATTCTAACCTAATATTTATATGTTTTGTATAGTTAAATTCTAGTCTCAAGGCTTTTGAGATGCCAATAAAATTACTTTATTGACTGTAAATAAAATTTTGGCAGAAGTAACAATTTATGAGATTTAAACATGTGTGTCTATCAAACCTAATGAAAATAATATTTTGATCACTCAAGCTCTTTTCCTATTTTAATACTAAGTTATATTTAGTTTTTAAAACAGGTTCGTGGGGATTTTACTAAGGCTGAAGAATACTGCGGAAGAGAAATATTAGCTAATCTGAATGATGGAAATGTTCTCTCTTTATATGCCGATATAATCTGGCAAACTCATAAGGATGCCCGACGTGCTGAGAATTACTTCGATCGAGCAGTACAAGCTGCTCCCGATGACTGGTATAACTTGAGTCAGTGTTTGCTTCACTCTTTTCAATATCACCTCCAAAAATGCATTTTGATCCTTTTTTTTTCTTTTTTTTTTTTTTTTTTTTTTTTTTTTTTGCAGCCACGGGAATTCAATCCATTTCAGTTCTCTGATCGATTTCAATCTCTCTATGATTCAACAAAGTTTGAACGATGGCTACAGCTAAGATTATTGGTAATCTTGTGGGGGCATTTGTAGTTGCATTTAGAGCTGCCCATATTATGTCCGACCGCAAGCTTTTTGGAGGTACCACCCCAATCACTGTTTTGATCAAGGAATAGTTGGCAGAGACGAAAAGGAAGTTCCAGGCATGGCCACGCACCGCTGGCCCTCCACTGGTGATGAACCCCATTAGCTGTCAAAATTTCATTGTCAAGTCCCGTTTTGATTTTTGAAGCTCTGGCCATTCTTCTTGAAAAATTTATTAAGGTGGCATAAATTGTAGACAAGAATGAATGAATGCTCTTGGACTCAAATTACCGGTTTCTGTGGAACTTAAATAGTTTTTTTTTTCTGGTGTACTTGGCTGCATTTTAACTATTTTGCCTATTGGCAAAGCTAATTGTAAGAAATATTGATTCCTCTTATTATTATTCCATATTTTTGTTTTTAAAAAAAGAGGAAACTCATGCAGCTTTGGATATCTTAACAGCTCATTTAATACTTAGAGCAAGATTAGCATATCCATGTATACAATTATGTTATTTTGTAATAACTTTTCATTAAAAATTTATTCTATAATCAAAACAATTCAGTGTTACCAATTTTCTTTGACAATTTTGAATATATCGAGTATGGATTTGCCTTCTTTGTACTTCTTGGAAGGATTATTCTGATTGTTCGTATTTCCAGTCCAAGAGCTCGCGGCAATCAGCGCAATGTATGTTGGCAACTGTGTGAAGCCCCAATTATGAGATGCCTCTCTTTTTTGGTACCCATCACAATGAAAATAAAATTTTTATGGGCCAAAGATTGATATCAATCGTTTTTTTCTCTCTCAGTATGAGCATAACTTGCATAAGTTTTTCTTAACAAATTAGCCTTATATTCGACGGGTTATTCACTAGTACTATTAGTAGTAATAGTTAACTTGTATATTAACTATTATAATTAACTAATATTATTAGTACTAATAGTTAAATTATATCATAACCACAAGGGCGGATCTTGCATGTAAATAGGGGGTACACGTGAACTCAGTCAACCCAATTTTTAACTTTTTTTTTACTAAGTGCACCGCAAAAAATAATAATTAGAGTGGTAATTTAACTAAAAGGAATGTGAACTTAGTAGAAGGAAAATTTAACGACAACGCTAACCTAAACGAAGCGGAGCCGCGGATTCCCGAAATCAGGAAAAAAAAACACAAAACTTACCGACTGGTGTGGCGACCTTTGCTCCGTGGAAGAGAGAAAGAAAGAGCGCAGATCCGCTCGATCTTCATCACCAAGCTTCTTAATCCTTTGCACAATGGCACTCTTCACTCTTGTAAGCATCCTCAAGTCTCTCATCTATTTTCTCTCTCCGAATTGAAGTAAATTGACATCTAGGGTTTGAATATAAATTTGGGGCTTTGATATTTCTTTTCAAATTTCATGGGTGATTTCAATATAATTGTTGATTAAATGTTTGAATTTAAATATATATATATATATATGTGTGTGTGTGTGTGTGTTTGAATGGTTATTCCATTGATGTTTTTTTAGGATTGTTGGTGTTTTTGGTTGATTATTGAATATTGACAAATTTCTTATCAAAAGGAAAAAAATTGGGCATGGTGAAACTAGTTTTGGGGTGGGTAATTCCTAGTCAACAATCAGTCCTTGTGATGGCTTCTGCTAGTAAAGAATTTGTTGATATGAGTACTCTTCCTTCGGATCCTGCATTTAGAAAAAGCATTTATGAAAACGCGTAAGGGACAAATTTAATTTGTTAGTTGTATTGTTTTCTTTTATGAGACAATTGTTTTGAACTTATGTACTTAATTATGTACTTGAATATAATTGCGTTTTGAAATTTTTTGGTATGAAGTTATTTAGTGTAAATTGTGCACCCGGTATTTGGAAATCCTAGATCCGCCACTGATCATAACTATTATTATTAGCTAATAATATTAGCTAATATTGGGAATATCATAGGTCACACATATTTAGGATGGTGATGATGTGGCTTCAAAACTAATAATTCTAAAAGAAAGGCGCATGAATTAAAATTACGAAGTTCAAATTAACAAAACAAGTACTAGTTTAAGCAAGTGAAATAAACTTAAGCCCTTAAATATTATCAAGAAAAGAAATCAAGCTCTAAAGTCATCCAAAAGTAAATGAAAATTTGTAAAACATGGGAAAAAGAAAAGAAAAGAAGAGATAAAAAATGCAAAAGGGCGAGAGGTGGGCGGGTAAAAGGCGAGCAAGGCGAACGCCTTGTGAAAAAAGGCGTACATCCGCCTGCCTGGCTACAAAAAGGCGACCGACCCCCCAAGGCGCCAAAAAGGCGAGGCGGGCGGTCGCCTTTGACAACTGCAGAACTTCCTTAAAGATGCTTTAATTGCTTGCTCGCGCCCTTCCATTTAAATTTACCCTAGAGGAGGGGTTGTCATTGGTGATAGTTAACTTGTGAGGATATGAACTTAGTTTAACACATTACCTAGACTCATGTGCCGATCGGGGACATGAGACCCATGTCATTTCATGTCAATATGGTACTGTGGCAAAAATGAAGAGTCCATGTAATATGAAGCTACCAATCGAATCATAGTTGGATTTTTGAAAGCAGAAATCTATTTATCAGACATAAAGGACACACTTACTGGTTGAGGAACCAAACTGTTGTAATGTCATAATATTATCAAATGCTGGAATGCTTCCCCAGTATAGTAAGAAACTCTCTGTAACGTAATGGAGGCATTGCGCTTCCTGAACAGAATATATTGAAGTTCATGAATCCCCCCCTCCATATCTACTTCCCCTCTCCCACACGTGCAGACAGACAGACACACACGCACACACAAACTCTAACACACAAAAAACACAAACACATAATACAAGCATGTGCTGACCCACTTCATGTCATTGGGCACAAGCAGTTGATTGCTCAATTGATTTTAGTGAAGAGAAGGAATTTTCACGGGTTCAAGTCCGGGAAGCAACCTCTTGCATGTATGCAAGGTAAGGTTTGCCCACATTTCACCCTTGTGGTGGGGACCCTTCCCCGGACCCTCGCTACGCGGGGGTGCTTCGTGCACCAGGCCGCCCTTTTTTTCTATTCTTGCTGGAGATGTATGTGCATCAATTAAGCATTTCCAATTTAATGGATTTTTCTCCCATTTGAGATATTTATAGTTATTGATATTTGTCATATATATGGGTACATTTGTATGTTGAAGACCAAAACTTTCTAAAGTTCTTTTTACTAGAATAGAACTCCAATGATTTGTTTTGTGTAGTTCATATTAGAGAAGATACTTCTGTTAACAAACCTTTGCTAAAAATGATCAAGTAATAGAATATTTTTTCAAGGTTAAAGGGTGACGGTTAGTCAACTAGTCCAAATCTGGAATATATTCAGACCTGTGATAATTCAGCCAGATGTACGCTAGGAATTATTTCTGTTTCCATTAAGCAAAAGCATTGCCACATGTCCATTCTCTCTGCTCTCCTCAAGCATTATACTCCCTCATTTGGAAAATAAAGCACTCTTTCCGTTTCAGTTTGTTTCAAAAAACATCCAGCTGTATAAAATGCTTTCATTTTAGTGATATTTCAGGAAGGTACATGCAATTAAATCTACATTCTTAAATAATTTCACTTTTCAAATGGGGATATTTCTTCTTCGTCATTTATTTTTTTGTAGGCGGGAGATGAGGAACGATTGCTGTCTATTTTGGTTTGAGAAAATAAATGTTTAAACATATTTTATGAGTTTCCAAGTTCCCTTTCCCTTGCCAAGGTAGATTTTAAATTGCCAAAAAATAAATAAAAAAAATCTTATTTTAGATGAAAAATGATCATCATTTATGCTTGACTTATTAAAATTGGAGAGAAAATTTGTAGCATATAAAAGTCAAAGGGTGACTCGTTGTTTAAGATGAAAGTGGTAACTTACTCCACTGACACCATGTCGATGAGGCGAGGTTTGGTGAGTATTTACTTCTTAAATAGGGTGTATAAATGTAAATATAAGATTGCACATGACCATGCGCCCATGCATTTAGTCAGTGTCCTCTCAGTTAAGCGCTTCAATATTTTAAGTGCTGATTCTTTTGACTGAAGATTGTGTATGTAATGATATATGTATGCTTTTTTATTTTTCTCTTTCAACTGTCACTATGTCTCCATATTCTATCTCTGCTTTCTCCACATTATTTTTATTCCTGTTTCATTACATCCCTTTCAAGTTTCATTTTCATCATTCGCTACCTCGTCTTTTCTTTCTCATCTTATCTTCCTTGATGCAGTATATTGTGGAGTTTTCTAGTATAAAATTATAAAATAAATAATCTAAAAACTTATTGGTTATATGCTGCTAGTAATCCCTGTTGTAGCTTTTACTAGGAAGGTCTTCGTGGTGTACATGAATGATTCCATAAAACCTGCCATAATTTTTTTACTGTAACATGAATCAGCTATATAAGTCAGTCATTGTTTTATCCTCTTGTGTATGTTTACGCTCCTCAACTTGGCTGAACTCCAGTCAGTGTTTCTCCCATTACCTGGAGTCGTGTATCCTTGTTCTACGATTCCATCTATTTTGGCTCATTTATTTACCTTTAGATCTTGGTCTATCCATGTCAGGGTCTGTATGGGTTCTTCATAGTATGATCGCAAGGCTGTTAATGTCAATTGTACTTGTTATGCAAAGATTAATTATGAAGCAATATGCATCTCTCCAATTGGAGGTGTGAACACAATATTAAAGAAAATATAATAAGAAAGTAAATTAAAAAAAAAAAAAGGAAAGTAAGTAATGGAAATATTTTCTTATCAATTGATTCTATGAAGTTTTGGTTTCTCCTCTCTAAAATCGGGTGGACCAACCAAAAGGTCTTTTCTATATTTGGAATAGTTAGTGATCTAAACAATTATGGTATATTAAATATAATTGATAATTAAGGATATTAAATAGTCTTCATGCAGTTCTGAAGTTGTCTAGAGTTGTCTACATTACACGTAGTGACTTCGCTTACGCACTTGCACTTATATACACACTGGTGGTTCTGCTTTTACTACCAGTATCTAGCTGTGTGTACCCTGATTTTGGTGTCTAATCATGTTCTCCCAGGTGCATAATTGTATTTCTCGTATGCATTCACTGATTTTGTTTACTGATTTTATTTCGATAGCTTCTGCAGTAGAGTCTCGCTATGGGTGCTCCTAAACAAAAATGGACATCAGAAGAAGAAGCAGCCCTTAAAGCTGGAGTGGTTAAGCATGGGGCAGGCAAGTGGCGTACAATTCTCAAAGATCCAGAATTTAGCAGTGTACTGTACCTTCGCTCGAATGTGGATCTCAAGGTATTAATCTTCTTTCGCTGTGTAGTGTCTTATATTTTGTTTCTTACAAATAATTTAAATTTGGACAAGATTAGTTCTTATAGAGCAGGGGACTTGTAATACTTGTTATATTTAGAACACCAGGAGAACCCCCTTCAGCTGTTTGAGTGGAGTAGTTGTCCTTAAGGGGGTTCTTTGATCGCAAATTTGGTCCTCGAGTACATTTGAATAACTAAGCTTGTTACACTACTGAAAATGGTCCCTTTGCTGTTTAGTTGAAATATTTCCTTTTTTGTGTACTCAATGACATAGTGTATGTTATGGTCTTAACTCTTACTTCTAACAGTACCTAGAACGTTGGTCATTTTTGTTATCAGGCTTATGCTCATCTGTGTTGAAAAGTTTGTCCTTCCAAGAAACTTTTAAAGTCAATTATATTAATGGGCCACAGAACATTTAATATCTCACTATGAATCTAGGGCTGTTATTTGTCGCAAGCTGCTCGAGCTTGACTCGGGCTCGATACAACTAGAACTCGAGCTAGCTCGAGTATTGACTCGTCTCGAGCTCAAACTAAATTTCAAATCTCTTTTTGTTATTTAGTCGATCCATGTTCGACGCGTTTGTTTGACGAGTCTCGTTTGAGCTCGACTCGATAAGCTCATAAAAAACACAAATGCTTCTTTGTTTGCGATCAGCTCGAACTCGATTTGATAAGCTCGTTTAAAACTTGAATTTATTTTTAATAGTCATTGCCTAGAACTCGAGATAGACTCCGGATTGTTCAGAACTCAAAATTTAGTTTTGATTTCGTTAATATAGCTCATATTACCTGAGTTCGACTAGAAAAAGCTTGAGCTCAACTTGGAAAAGCTCGAGCTCGGCTTAAGGCCATTTTTCAAGAAAAAAATAACATGGCTCGAACTCGGCTTGTTAAGACTCGACTCTCGAGTTCGATAACGACTAGAGAAATAGTTGTATTTGGCCATATACACGAGAAATGAACTGAGCAGTCTCTGACAAGTCTATTCAAGGCTGCCAAAGACTTATGCCACTAAGCTATAAAGGCCGAGCAATTACCAAGTGACGTGAATATGAAGGTTCAACTCTTGAGAAGTCTTGTATCAATATTCAGTATGATTCAAGCGCACCAAAGAACATGAAATACTTTCACCTCCAAGGAGACTTCAGCATTTTCTCTTTCTTGTGAATCCCCACCAAATGGCTAATCTAAGACTGACTCGCTGCAGAGAGCACCACCATGAGTGCTATTGAGACTATTGTAACTATGCGATAGAGCTACTGATATTGCTATAAGACTCGTGGCATACCACAGTCATTTGAGTTTAAAGCTTTACAAGAACTTTGTCATTACCTGTAATCATTTATATTAATATTCCATGAACAAGCGTCCTGGCAATGCCTCTGTTTTAAGACTATTGTAACTACACGATAGTGCTAGTGATATAGCAATAATAACACATCAATCTTCTGATCATTTTGACAGATAGATGCATGAATGCTTTTCTTGTTTGCTATATTCTCCAAATAAAGGGCTAAAAAGATACGTTTTAGCATACACGATGGTATAAAAATGTAGCTGTAGGATTAAGTAAAAAAGAAAACAGTATGGTGTTTGTGTAAGTTTATCTGTTATTTTGTTCAACTCTTGACTGTTTTGTTGAACAATTTTCATGTTTCAGGTAGTATATTTACGATGATATATCAACACGCTGATACATTTTAGTCTTTTCAGCATGGATTGAATTATGGGTATAGGAGTCCACCTCAAACTTTTTGAGGCAGTTGTAATGTCATTTGTCACTAGCGTTTTGGCATGTTGAACTTGCTACCATATTTCTCAGTAGAATGTTATGCTGTTGTCTTGTCCTTCATTGATCGTATTATGTTCTGTATTTTTTCTCTCGCAATATTTGTCCAGACTTAAATCTAATATCAAACAATCCTTGACTGCATATGTAGCTCTGTATTTTGTCATATATGTCATGTTCTAATTTATTGGTGCCTATGTTTATAAGGACAAGTGGAGGAACATGAGTGTTATGGCAAATGGATGGGGATCACGGGAGAAGGCGAGGTTAGCACTAAAAAGGGTGCATCATGTCCCTAAACAGAATGAGAACCCAAAGGCTCTTAGTACTGAGGAAGATCAAAGTGATGAAGAAATGGCTGATGCTAAGCCTGTTGCAGCCTCTAGTGGTTCTCCGCAGCAGACTGGTGCTTCGAAAAGGTCTATGATAAGGTTAGTAAGAGTGATGTAATTGTTTTTTGTCGTTCTATTATTATTGGTAATTTTGTGTAATTCAACTTCTTGTGCAGTTTACTGGTCATAAAATATGGAAATGAATGCAATGATAGTGTTAGAGTTGAACCATTTTACCGGTAAAAGGTTGATAATGAGTAGGCTAGTTGTAACATTATCTATTAGTTTGTATTATTAGTAGCTAAATGTTTGAATCGTAGTGCATTTGTGAACTCTCCGCCAAACTTAAATTCTTTTCAAGTTTTAAGAGAGATCATTAGTATTATAATGAGAGAGATGAGTGGTGTAAATAAAAAAGAGTTGCAGAAGTGAACATTCATCATTTTTATATAGGTGAACTGCTGAGCCACTCCACATGGATATGTAGGTAGAAAACAAATCATTTATCTTGAACTTTCGAAATCGCTACTATACAATTTCCACTTTTGCAAGAATATGAGGACGAACAAGGTTTCTGTAGCAGGTGTGTGTACGCACAATAAATAAAAAGTGACAGTACTTGCCGAAGATGATAAAATATTAAATGTGATTGTGACATTGTGCTGAGGGAAGTTAGCTTGCGGTGGTAATTCTGCTGCCTTTACTATTCGGTACGTGCGAGGTTTTCTTTTTTCATCTCTACAATTTTTGTTATTGGACAGCGCAAAGACTTGATTGGAAGAGTAAAATTTTCAATTTTCAAGTTTGGTCCTTATGTCGAAGTGCTATAGGAGTTGGGCACTCCAATTGTGTACCAAATGACAGATGTGGTCCAAAACATTATGAGCTTGATTAGCAGAGTACACATTATTGTGGTTGAACTAATGTCATGTCTGTTTCACATGCAATCCAGTTAACATAATGGATCTTTTATTGGTAAATTTAACTTGACCCAAGTATGATGAAACACTTGTCTATTGATTGTGAGAGCGGAAAGCTAGCAGCAAATACATCTTTACAAATGTTGGTCTGTTCTCTGTTGAATTGTTTCTACACCATAAGAATATCCTTTCTTTGTAACATTTGTTTCCCTCTCAATTTTTGTAGGCTGGACAATCTTATAATGGAGGCTATAAACAACTTGAAGGAGCCTGGCGGTTCTAATAAAACTACTATTGGCACATACATAGAGGTATCTAAATTCTTATAAAAAAAGTATTAATATAGCTTTTAGGGAAGAATGATGATGACATCCAGTGTTACTAATATCTACTAGGATTTGACTAGCGGGGCAGGATGGTACAATAACAATTTCAAATAGCTAATTGGCCTTGGTTAGCTGGGCATGCTTTATGTCCTCAATTTAAAGTGGTCTTTCCTAGGACCAAGTGAAGAATGAGTGGGTTAAGTCTCCCCGTATATTTTTTCCTGTCAACTGGATGAAAGAAAGTTTATAGTGGATACGTTCAAGATATTAGGAGTGTGATTAAGTATAGCATGTAGAGAATACTGCATATGTTCAGAATAAATAGAAAAAGAAAAGAAAGAAAGAAAGAAGATGATGATTTCTGGCATTTCATTGAAATCAAGAAACTGACAATTATTAAATTGGACAAACCTCGTTCACATATCCAGCAGTTTCTAGGATCAAGCATATGTTGATTTGGCAATTGTATGCAATTGAGTGGAAAGGAACAAGCCTATCTAACTTCATAGAGTAATATCCCACAATCTCTTTTCTGCTGTCCATTTTCAAAATTCATTAGAAATTGTTTAAATGCATATTTTGTAGCCTACTTACTTTAACTTTGAGGTGACTTCCTACCAAAACAAATAAATTAAAAAGGTGACTGTGGGAAGCTCAATGTTGTAGACCTTATTTTCTAATACACCAAATGCTTATATGTAATCTATATAGTTGTCTAAATAGGGAACACAGTATGGTAGATTTTTATGGTTGAATCTCACCATGGAAACCTTTTAAATTTGATGAAGATAGTTCTTGTCATTGTTTTCATGCTGTGGTTTCTGTACATCAATTAAACTATTTGAGTTACTTTTTTTTGAACAATAAAGTGAACCAGACTCTGTTTTGTAGGAGCAATACTGGGCGCCTCCGAACTTTAAAAGACTATTGTCTATGAAATTGAAGTTTTTGACCTCAAGTGGTAAACTTGTCAAGGTAATTGTTTTCCATTAATTACCTAGAGGTTTGTCTGCAAACAGAATCTTTACAATATACTCCCTCCGTCCCGAAATGATCTTCTCATTTGCCATTTTTCATTGTCCCAAAAAATTCTTCACATTTCTACAATTTAGGTTTAAATGTGCATAAACACAACATGGCTAGTGAAGCAAGTGTTCATATCCTTAAAAAGTTTGAATAGTCAAATGTGAAGATCATTTTGGGACGGAGGGAGTATTGCTTTCTTATTATGCAGTAGTACGATATCTTCTATGGTGACCTTTATAAATCTAACCTCTTTGTGTTGATGGGCCATGCCAATTTGTTACTTTCTGCTGAGAAGTCGGGGCTATTCAGTATTAAATAAGTGATACACGAATCTGGATGTTCGAAGGAGTGAATTTCTCTGCCCACCTAAGTAAATGTTTTTGAGTCTAGAAGATTCCTAGTTTGTGTTCTCCTTTTGTTTGAAAGCATATTTTATTTTGTGATCGTTATGGTTAGATTTTACTTTGCTGGACGTAGATTGAGGATTATCGTTAATTATGATAGAGTAAGTCTTCTGTAAAACGCGTTTTACACTAGGCTTAGTGTAAAACGTGTTTTATTAATAACGGCAAGTAGGGTTTAAGAGACGCGGTGGCATAAGTGTAAATATTTGAAACTTATGAAATCTCAGGAGGCATATTTTAAAACTGCAAGAGGCATATTATGAAACTGGAGGAGACATGTTTTAAAACTGGAGTTTGAAACTGGAGGAGACATGTTTTAAAACTGGAGTTTGAACTGGAGCAAGCATGTTTTAAAACTGGAGGAGGCATATTTTTATACTGCAGGAGGCACATTTTTAAACTAGAGCAGGCTTTTTTTTTCTTTAAAAAAGACAATGTTAAAAGTTCAAAAAAATCTCAGGAGGCATGTTTTGAAACTGGAGGAGGCATGTTTTGAAACTGCATGAGACACATTTTTCAACTAGAGCAGGCACTTATTTTTTCTCAAAAAAGGCACTGTTAAAAGTTAAAAAAAAGTGCCTCCTCTAGAGTTAAAACATGCCTGCTCTAAAAAAGTGTCTCCTCTAGAGTTAAAATATGCCTGCTGTGAAGTATTGAAAAATGCCTCCTCTTGTTTTAAAATGTGCCTGCTGAGATTTTCATGAGTTCCACTTATTTACAAAATTGCCACCGCGTCTTTTAATCCCTCTTAAGCCGTTATTTGAAAAACACATTTTACACACAGTTAGTGTAAAACACGTTTTTTACAAGATTTTGTGATTATGATAAGGCTTCGCGTACCCAGTTATTTGTTATATCGTGCTAATAGAGGTAGGCTTGAGAATAAGAACACCAAAAGATGCCTATACTTCAGGGGCTATCTTTCTCCAGTAATGAATTTAAAGAAATAACAACTTAGTTGATAGCCTCAAATTTACGTCTGTTTTGTGTTACTTGAAGGCATAACTATGCATTTTGGTTGAACATTAGGTGTTCACAACAGTCAGTCAGGAGTCACATTTGGTCATCGCCAGTGGTCTCTACATTTTTGTCTTGGAACTTGAAAGTAACTGAAGAATCAAGTTTCAACTGGAATACTGTATTTAATGTGCAGTTTATTGATGCCTGAATGTAGTGAAGTGTTGGAGTCAACATATTGGTAGTTCATCACATTATTTTATCAGGACGTTCTTGTATTATCCCTAGGCCTGGCAATTGGGGCCGGTTGGGTTCAGTGGCGGATCTAGGATTTCCAAACACCGGGTGCACAATTTACACTAAATAACTTCATACCAAAAAAATTCAAAACGCAATTATATTCAAGTACATAATTAAGTACATAAGTTCAAAACAATTGTCTCATAAAAGAAAACAATACAACTAACAAATTAAATTTGTCCCTTCTACTAAGTTCACATCTCTTCTAGTAAAATTACCCCACTAATTATTTTTTTGGCGGTGCACTTAGTAAAAAAAAAAATAAAAAATTGGGTTGACCGGGTGCACGTGTACCCCCTACTTGCATGCAAGATCCGCCCATGGTTGGGTTGGGTCGGGTCACGGGTTGTGGCGGGTATGACCCAGCTCAACCCGGTAACTTAACGGGTCGGGTCGGATCAACCCGGTAATTTGAAGAGAAAAAGTTTTTTTTTCCTATGCTCCAGCAAATTACATTCCTGCCCCTGAATGCATTTCACATAAAAGAAAAATAATGTATTCTTCTTTTTTGTGGCCTATACTCAATCAAATTTTCACTACAGCCACTAGATTCACATAACAAAAATAATGTATTTTTTTTTTGGCAGCTACACTCCAGCAAATTACATTACTGCCCCCGAAGGTTTTTCACATAACAAAAATAGAATTAGTTTAGTCCAAAATAACAAACAACTTTTTTTTTAAAAAAAAAAAAATTGACAAACAACTCTTTATCCCAGCTACTGTACCTTCATCCAACTTCTCCAACTGTTTCTTGGAACCTGATCAAGAACAACAAATAGTTACAAAAAATTCAACAGCACATCATTTACTCCCTCCGTCCCAAAATATTGTTCTAAATAAAGAAAAAGACTTAGCCCAATTTAATCATTGTACAAAGTACAAACTATGTTAGTAGACAAGCCAAATGCGATATTTATTTTGAGAAGGAGGGAGTATATATAGTTACTAGAACATCATTATCATTCCAAGATTCATTGTTACAACAAAAAGCTCTCAAATCATTTGAGAGGCCACAACATTCACTGTACCTGGGAGGCCACAACAAATAGCCATAATTCCATAAGATTTGAAAGTCACGCCACTAAAATCGCGATCCACAGGGACTCAAATCAGTAACTTCGATGAACTCAA
Organism: Campanula takesimana; assembly: GCA_026119855.1. NCBI lineage: Eukaryota > Viridiplantae > Streptophyta > Magnoliopsida > Asterales > Campanulaceae > Campanula > Campanula takesimana. The sequence continues at coordinate 179,413 of JAOWBW010001314.1, read as the reverse complement.
AACTGATTATTTGACTAAAAAAGGAAAATGAAAATGAAAACCTAACAAACAACTGGATAAAAATGAAGAGAGAAAGCAGCAGTGGAGCCTTTTTTTTTTCTTGACATAAATTGGGGCATTTAGTACTAAAATCCCTGAATTTAATACAAATGCTCTCTTTGTTCCCAGATGATAGTCTCATTTCTCATTTTTGTTTTTCCCAAAAATGTACATATCCAAAATTAAGGCTTAAAAAATGGGACATAAGAAAGTACCTATTGAGAGTTATTCGGCAATGTGTTGCTTGCAAAGCTCAAGTTCCCCAAGTCTTCGATGAGGGACTCTTCACCATCTCCATCAGAATCATATTTCACTGCCAAGTAGATCAAGACCAAAAGAAAATTAGTTTAGTCCAAAGAACATCAATAACCATCAAATTAATTCAGTTTAAGTATACCATTTAACCAATCTCGTGTGCATATCAACGCCTCAGCATTTGATGGCAATAGTGAATTCCAATACTTCCCAAATATTTGACCTCCAATGCTAAAAGCAGACTCTGAAGCTACTGATGTTATGGGGACACTTAGAATATCCCGTGCCATCATAGACAACTCCGGATATCTAAGTGTATTCCCTTTCCAGTAGCTCAAAATGTCTAATTTAGCATGTAACTTTCTGTCAAGGGGTTTCTCCTCCGAATACTAATCCAACTGAGACTTGTTTATATTTGGTGCGTGGTGTTGGCTTTGGTACGAATCAAAATCCTAATAAAAAAAATCAATTAAAACATTAGAAAAAAAAATAGTCTTTTAATCTTAAACTACTTAATACACAAATAAAAAAATAATCTTCAATGAGAAAATATAAACTTACATCCAATAAATCCATATCTTCACCAACATCCATACTACTCTTACTCGTCGATTGACACGGTGGGGAATATGTTGGGACATGTTTGTACTCTTCAAAAAGACGATACAACTTATCTCGTACACCTGTCACCAATTTTTCAACTTCATCACTTGCGTAGCCAAGCTTCGAATAACAATACTCTACCATCTTGAGCTTGTAACGTGGATCGAATAGCTAATGATAGTACCACACTATCTTTCTCCCAATATTTATCAAATTTGATCATCATGTCTGTTGCCATTTCACTCAATAAAAGATCCCAACTTTCCATTTGATCTTTGATAACCATCTCAATTTTCCACATGTGCAAAAAATATAGATTCGATGTGGGATATTTGCAACCGGAGAAAAGTGTTGTGGTTTCATAAAAAGGCTTCAAGAACTTAGCAACTTTATCACCTTCCAACCATTCCTCTTCTGTTGGATAACACTTGAAGTTGGAATCAACCAACTCCATTTGAGAAAATGCTTGACGATGCTGCAACACAGTCTCTAGCATAAGAAAAGTTGAGTTCCATCTCGTTGATACATCTTAACACACCTTTTTACCTCCGGTAGGAGAGAATTGGGAAACCAGTTCTACAAATGCAACCTTTCTAGATTCCCACCTAATATACTTTACACATTCTCTGATTTTTTTCGAGAGCGACATTAACCACTTTTAGCCCTTCTTGAACTATAAGATTTAAAATATGTGCCACATAACGAACATGTAAAAATTCACCCCTACATACGAGAGCATTTTTCAACAAAAGATGGCAATTCAACACACCCACAACTCCATCATTATGTGAAGCATTATCTAAAGTTATGCTGAATATCTTTTTATCAATACCCCAATCCTTCAAGAAAGTAATTAGTCTATCACCAATAAAGCTACCATTGTGAGGTGGAGGAACAGGCCTAATATTCAAGATTCTCTTTTGTAACTTCCAATCTTCATCCACAAAATGAGTTGTTAGTGTCATGTAACCATTACCACAAGGAGAGCTCCAAATATCTGAAGTTAAACACACTCTACTTCTAATCATTTCAATTTCGAGTTTCACTCTCTCTTTCTCTTTCTCTTTCTTATACATTTTAAGCACATCACCCTTCACCGTGTTCCTTGTAATATTTTTCACTCCAGGATTCAAAAACTTAAGCAACTCCCTTGTTCCCTCATGTTCTACAAAGCTAAACGGGTAATTATGCCTAATAATGGCGGCAGACAATTTTTCTCGATATAATTCTTGGTCTAGTGGAGCATAAGACCCTTCCTCAAACTCTTTTACCCCCAAATCATGTTTCTCCAAATGTCGATTCAGATTTTTTGTACCATATGAAGAGAGATCAGTTATACCTTCGTATTGGTGGGTACATAATGTACATGTCAGCACATACTTGCCATCCGGACCTTTTGATTGGTCAAAATATTTCCATGCTTCGGCAGTTCTTTTCCTTGGTGCAGACTTTCGAGCCTTTTTCGCATGACTAGCTGAAGAACCTTCACTATTTATACTACTTGCATCCATCTAAAAAAGAATGAAATAAATAATTAAAGCTCCCAATATATGACAAAATCACATACTAATAGGTAACCGTATAAATTTTCTAAGCACATGTTTACTATTCAAACACAAAATATGGAAAAATGATAGCCACAATTCCAATTCAAATCCACAGAATTTGGGTTCCAGCACACCCTTAATTCTATTTCGTTGATTACTATCACCAGAAAACGATATTACACATTACCATAATTGGATCAGTAGCTATTCAAGATAACATCAAAGCAACCATGTCTACACTATCATTAACGTTCATGAATCATGAGCAACAAACTTTAGTAAAAAAATTCATTCTACACCAATAAGTGAAAACTTCATGCTTGTACTGAATCAAAACTGAAATTCACTAATCTCTTCAAAACGAATGAACTAAATACCCAGATAAAAACACGCAAATTTACAAAATCAAAACTCAATGCAGATGGATTTAAGATAAATTAGCACAAAGAGAAAGAAAGAAATAATAGGGTGTTCAATTCATCTCATACCTTCAATCGTTGAGTTTTTTCGTCTATGAACAGCTAAAATGAGAAATACGCCAAATCTTTCGTGGGTTCAGGTTAAATTACGCCGTCGTCCTCTGTAAATTGAAGAAGGGGAAGGTCCGATTGAGACTTTAGACTCCACCGCCGTCTCGATTTCTGCCGGTGATAGAGTGAGAAGGGAGACGATTAGGGCTTGGTTCGTGATTTCATCTTTTGTGAGATTGCAATCTGTTTATGCGGGTTGAACGGGTTGATGGGTATAACCTAGTTTAACCCGCGAGTTTGAGTGGGTTAATTGGGTTACCCGTTTCAACCTGTTCCAACCCATTCATTTTATTGGGTTGGGTTGGATCAGGTCGGGTATTTGGCGGGTTGGGTTGGGCGGGTTCATGGGTAATGAGGCTATATTGCCAGGCCTAATTATCCCGCTCATTTATGTTGGAGTGGGCATGTCGGGGCTTTTACGAAGCATATTTATGCTTCCTTGTTTATGTCTGGTTTTCTCGGACTGTCTACTTTCCTATAGTAGTTCAATTCGGGTGGGAAGTTGATGTTCAATCTGTTTATCTTCCTTGGGTGATTTTATTTTCTTTTCTTTATGTTGGGGTGAGTGTTGGGAAATTTGTGCTTTATTTGAGGATGAGTACAAATGGCAAATAGCTAGCTTTACATGTATGATAGAAAGTATATGAAATGAAAAAGGTCTTCACTTGGATTGTTTATAACATGTAAGCTCATTGGGATTTCAAACGAATTCACAACCTGGCATACGACGGATCAGCCTCTCTTAAATTGTTGGAAAATGTTTTAGGCCTGTCAATGCAATTTGATCACTGAAACAGTTCTCAATTAAGTTGCACGATATTTTTTTACTTTTTCCGTAAATGATTATATGAGGTTTGACAAATTCTTGTGTGAAGGTTGAACGTCCAAGTTTCCTGTTAACAAAACTAAGCTCTTGTACTAGTCGCGCGCAGATTGCAATACTTATCTATTCTCATTAGCCCCCAAGAACGCTTCATGCACACTTGCATTCCTTGTACTGACATAATACTCTAATACCCTGCTTTGGCATACTTGAGGATAAGAATGTTTTTTCATGACCCTTCTCATTACCGTGAGATCCAGACTAAATTTGGCCGGAGTTGAGAAGAGTGTGAATTTCCGATGAAGTATTAATTCACCTTTGCGAACATGTCCCATTGTCGAAATGCAATATACTCCCTTTGTCCCCAATGATGTTCCCTCTTTTCTAGTTGTTACTATAAACATACTTTGCGCAATAATTTTTTAGGTTAATTGAATGATCTTAATGAACAGTAATGCTCCATCCTTCCCAGAAAGATAGTCCACTTTTGACTTTTGATGGTCAATACAAGTGAACTTTGACTAAATACAAATATCAATCCAGTCATCCTTGTGAAATTCTAAAACTTGTGATTGATTAATCATCAAGTGATTTATCAATGACAAATTTTAAAATTTTATTGGGATGATTGGATTGATAATAATCTTGGTCAAAGTTCACATGTGTTGATCGTCAAAAATCCAAAGTGGACTATCTTTCTGGGACAGAGGGAGTATATTTTAAAGTTTCATTAGGATAATTAAATTAACCTAAAATTATTATTCGAGGTTCATTTGTAGTAACAACCAAAAAAGAGGGAACATCATTCCAGGACAGGGAGTATAAGGCAGACATACTTAGGTTACTTACGTATATGTGATACTAGATTTTCGTTTGTCAAAATGATAATGATGATGATGATAATAATTAAAAATGTATACTCCCTCCGTCCCACCATAAGTTACAAAAGTTCCATATTGGGCGTCCCACTCATATTTATGAAGTCCCCAAGTGGAAATCTTTTTTTACTTCTCAAATAATGAGGCCCACTAGTCATACTCGCAACAACTACCCGTTTACTATTCCCTACCCACTTTCTTTCTCCTACCCCACTATCTTTACTCACAACACTTTAATATTATACACTTTTTCCTAATTTCGATTGCCTCCCTTTTTTTTGTATCTTAAGCTGTGACGGAGGGAGTATCTGCTACTAAAGTATTTAAAAGAAGACTTTCTTAACTTTTTTGTAAACTAAAAAATGTACCCTCATTAAGGGGGAGTAGAAACCCAGGCCATTTGGGTTGTGTTTGAACATTAATTGCATATGTATTTTTCTAGCGGGTATTTACTTATTTATTTACGTTTTTACTTTCTAGACGAAACGCAAGTACAGAATAGTCTCGAGTCCAGCACCATCTGACAAAAGAAGACTTCCATCCATGTTACTCCTGGAGGGAAGGCAGAGAGTCCCTCCTAAAGTTAATAATAATAGGGATGATATCATCATTACTCCAACAACCAAATCCCAAATTGATGTAGAGTTAGCAAAGATGAGGAATATGACCCCACAGGAGGCAGCTGCTGCTGCTGCTCTTGCTGTTGCTGAGGCTGAAGCTGCTATTGCTGAAGCTGAAGAGGCTGCAAGGGAGGCTGAGGCTGCTGAAGCTGATGCTGAAGCCGCTCAAGCTTTTGCTGAAGCGGCTATGAAGACATTGAAAGGGAGAAGCACCTCTAGAATGGTAACTAACCCTTTCTCTCTTCGTCCCTCATATTTCTTATTCAGTTTCTTCTGTTGTGTGTGATAAGCGTATCGCTCAAGTATTTAAGTTTAGTTTCTTAAATCTTTAGTCAATGTTTTTCTGTTGCCTCATCTCGCACTCTTTTATTTCTATGGGAAGCATACCTCCCTCCTCCTGCTTTTAATATTAGTAGACAAACCCACATCACGAAAGCATGCCCCATCTTCATGTTTTTATGATGATGAGCCTTTGGCTCAATGGAATAGGCTCTTGCCTTCTCTTGGGGAGGGTCAACGGTTCAAACCCTCTTCCCTGCGTTGTATAATGTTGTAATTGGCCAAACGAAAATAAAATAAAAATATCTTCCTGTTTTATTTATCCTGAATAATGCCCCTATTTGTAAATTAAGGTATCAAAACAAATTTACTTCCATGTCCGCCTTCCACAATCCTCCAACCAGTTTCAAGACTGGCCAGCAGTCTGTCAGATTTTGGTCACCGACAGCCAAACTCTTCGTGGAAATTTTCTGGTTACAGAATATTTTTCTCTCAACTCTTAATAGTCTGTCCTTGCTTTGGCAACTTTTACTGCTTTTGTTTTCATTCTAGTTACTTCTGATTTTAATTGTTGTCTGGATAACATGCAGATGATCCGTGCTTGACATAAAATCAATAAGGAAATCAAATGCAATGGGATAGAAGCTTACTGGACCTACAACCTCCAGATATTTTAATTTCTTCACCGGCCTCTGATAGTTGTATATATGCAAATCTAAGGCAGTGAACTCCGAGAGGTCAAGTGGAGACTATATGCCTATTAGATGAAACTTTGGGTTGACTTTTCGGAGTATTGCCAGGAAAAGAGATTGGAAAGAGAGTAGCATGTTTGTTGTTCAGATTTCATCTTCCTGTATTCCTTCAGTATTTCATATGGAGTAGAGCTAAGACTTCTTAGGACACATTTTTTGTTATACTGTTGGGATTCCATGTAGATGCCGTGTTGCTTTCTGTTGTTGTCTGTCAACACATAATATGCGTTTAAATATATTAATTCCTTGAAAACTTTGACGAGTCAACTGTCACATTTATTACAAGATAGAGGGAGAAGTACAGTAACATATTTATTAATCGATAACTTTACTCATTTCTTTGAACTTTTTTTTTCTTACGTCTTTTCTTTCACGATCACATATGAACGATGACATATGACGTTTCATGTTAGCAGACTTCAAATTATTTTGGAACTAAAGGCTTTGTTGTTATTGTAATTGTTGTTGCACATTTTGTGGAAGTTGATTCAGCTGTGGGTGTAGCCATTTTCTATACTAGTTCGATTTATGGTTCTAACTTCTAACTATGGTGTAGATTCGAAGGGTCTCCATTTTTTTTTTTTGGATTTTTTACATAGTGTGCGCAAAACAAAAATTACGGCACAATATTAAATTATTGATGGCGTGATCATAGAAATATGTATGACACGACAAAAATATAAAACAATGAGAATGAAACATGTGACCTACACAAAATGTGTAACGTCAATGGCATATTAACAAAAACTTTTACTTGAATTGTAAACATCTATTCTATGATGTAGTCCCTTTGTCCCAAAAAATCGTTTCATTTTAATTTTTTATAGTCAAAGTTTATTTGTTTTAACCATAAAATTTAAATGAGATAATTTTTTCTAGACAAAAAGAGTATATTTCCCGTTTGTGCCATAGTAGCAAGGACAAGGATGATTTTTCAACTTCATGATTTGTCTTACTCCCTCCTTTCTAAATATCCATTTTCCGTTTTGGAGAAATTTTAAAACTAACTTCTTGTAAATTTTGATATGAAAGTGTATCAAAATCTTTACTATCTACTTTCTAATTTTTTTATTTTGTAAGTCTACAGTGAATGGTATAACAATTTGTTAAAAAAAATGAAGACAAATTTTTAAAAATATGTCTTTCATTTTGGAACAATTTTTTTTTAAATAAAATAATCATTCATTTTAAGACAGCAGGAGTACATGTTTTCAATTTATGGACATTTTGAAAAAGTAAATGTACATATGTAAATAACAATCTATAATTTTTTCTTTTTTTATATAAAACTAATAGGAAAAATTATAACAATAAATAAAGCCTTTCTTGAATTTAACGAATGACAAATAACATAAATGAAACAAAACATATTTAACGAATCATGAAATTAAGATAAACTAAAAATGCGGAAATTAAATCAAACCGAGCAAATAAGGAAGTCGAGTCTTGTGTTGGACACAAGTTCCGCAAGAAGATATTGCCCCGCACTGGTACTAACGGTTCTGTGGCAATCTTCTCACAAAATGAAACGACTTTTCAATCGTCAATAGAAGCACTTCAAATTGATGACTTCGGCGAACATAACTGTGCTTGACACTTCCAGACTTTTAAGAAGACTCTATGCAACAAGATGATTCTGTCTTCTAACAGATGCAATGAGAATTCCTCTGAATTTTGTGACTGAATTTCATAATTCAATTAAATATCTAACCGAGTTCGTTAATTCAGTTAAATACGTGATTCTCTAATTATGATATGAAGAGAGAATGAATTGTGTGTTGAATGAATGAGATATGTCAATCTGGTGGAGGCTATATATAGATATTGAAGGATGCGACCCCGCTGATCCATCCATACGCCCCAAGGCACATCTAACCAAACCAAGCCCAAACGCCACCAGCCAAGTTCTTAACGGGACCGAGCCGACCAAACCACGGGTTGGACCGCCATCGAGCCCAACTTTGTCAAAAGTTTAAGGCTCCATACCGAAGTGCATAGTGCACCCTAAACCGCCCATTTCGCCCTTCGCGGGTCATGTGTCAATTTTGAGCTAGTCCAAAATTAGCACAATTGGGCCACTAGTTGAATGGATCGCACAATGGTCCACTTGGTTGGCCTAAGGAAGGAACCACTTGATGAATCCTCCTTAGATAGATCCACTTAAACACTCTCATTACTTCCATTCTTAAAGCAATGTGGGATAACCATTTCATATCCCGTAAACTCTTCATATACCCATATCATTTGCCTGCTTTGAACATTAATTTCTCATTCACCTGGAATTGGTTTTTAGAAAGTAAATATATCACAATAATCTACTCCAAACGTAGGTTACAAATATGAAATTAATTTCCGTTTACACAAAATGAAACTTTATGGAATTCTTGGTCAAAAGTCGGTCAAACACCACTTTTCCAAAACCAAAATTCCAACAAAAACAACAGGAACAAAATCCTTTAGATAGGTATTTTGAAATAAAAATTTCTATTTTGGCACTATTATTTATCTATGACAGACCAAATCAGTGGCGGACCTAGGATTTTTTTTGAAGGGGGGCCAAAATAATTTTTACTAGTATAAAGGGGCAAGAAAAAAACTAGTGTATTTTTTCCCCCTAAAAGGGGGCAAAGTTTAATTTATTGCACTTATCTAATTAAAATTTACAAAAAATGCACTAGTAATTTTTATCTTTTTTTACAAACGGGGGCCGCGGCCCCCTTAATCATGTATGTAGGTCCGCCAGTGGACCAAATCCCATGTAACATTCTTATGTACCATATTGTAAACTGTTGATATTGATGATCTAACGGTTATGTATCATTATTAATAATAATCATCATAATGTCAGTCTTAATACGTCATAGTTGTTGGATCATCAATGATAAATAATATATTACGCTAAGTGGTATAGAGATTCGAGATAAAACTACATGCACCACTTTCTCAAACGTTTTCTTAAAAGATTTCATTGTTTTCTTCTTCTTCTTCCTTAATCAATTAATTAAGACACATTTTTTTTTTAGAATTTCAATCTATTGAAATTATAAAAATTGTTATGTAATAATTTTCTCTCTTTTGTTGCTTCAATTTTCAACTCCGTTGAGAGTACGTTTATTTGTTTGTCTGTTGTTTTCTTCATTTTAGAATTGCATATGACGAATCTCATACTATATCACAACAAAAAAGTGGTTATAGTTCTTATTCCACAATTTTATTTAATTTTAAGATTTTGGGATGTATGGTGGCATGTAGACGTGGCCAACCCGGAACAGTACCCATTAAGGGTATGTCTCTCACAAAACCGCTACCTGGCGGGTACAACCCGTATAACCGTAACCCTTCAACCCGTGACCAACCCGTGCTAAAACTGCCAAGAATCGCCGGAATGCGCGTGCAAACAGTCAGAATCGGCCCCACTCTGTCGCTCTGTGCTGTGTTGTCGTCGTCGGCCCAACAGCGTCCTTGGCACACTGACTGGCCCAGTCTGCACTCCTGTATTGCATCAGACGGTCCAGACCAGGAGCAGGAGGCAGTGTTCTAAAAGACCCCCGTCTAGGTCGCCTAGGCCCCGCCTAGGTGCTAGGCGTTCATAAAATGCCTAGGCGCTAGGCGTTCATGAAACGCCTAGGTCCCGTCTAGAATATTGTAGTTATTTCTGAATTCTCGGCCCCGCCTAGATCCCGCCTAGGCGCTAGGCGGCCCTGCGGCGCCTAGCGACCGCCTAGCGTTTTTTAGAACCTTGGCAGGAGGTCCAATCCAGTGGCCATCGTCCATCAGTGCCACTGTGCAGATGCGCCCCCCCCCCCCAGGCCCATCGCCCCATCCGTTTAAAATTTAATTTTATGACCGTTAAGTCTCGTTAACTAACGGGAGTTTGATCGAAGTATAGCCTTTTTAACTTTAACTGCATTTTGATGACTTTTCAAACTTAAAAAAAATTGTAATCCTGATTAAATTATCTAAATATAAATACCATTTCCCTCCCCAAATAAATTACTTCACAAAAACTCAGTTATCTCTCTCTACTCTCTCAAACGAAAATTGTTGATTCTAGCATTTCTAAAGCTCCAATCTGATCATCCTTCAATATTTCCATCCAACATTAATATATTAATCCTTCACATCATTTTTTCATCCTTCATATCACATATTCATTCATTTCACATATTTCCATTTCTTTTTCTTATTTTCAAACATGAATATGCTTAAAACATGGTAGCAAGAAGGGTAAGGATAACTCATCATCATCCTCCCAAGCACCACCACCACCACCACCATTTAACGAAGAAGAAGGCCCTTATTTTGATGGGGGAATTTTGGGCTAAAACGTATGGCAACGTGAATAAAATGATAATGATGATGATGATGAAGTGCGAGAGCTTCCTAATATGGGTACTCCTAATACTCACGAAAGTGTCGCCAATACTATGGACGTGGAGGCCACAAGAGGAGGAGGTCGAGGAGGACGGCGTTGTAAAGCAACAAGTGATGCTCCTAGACCCACAAGGGCCAAACAATCATCCATTTTCACAAAACACTTCAAGAGGGTTCAAGGTGACCAAAATGGCGAAAATCTCCAGCAAACATCTGGAAAATGCAACTTTGAAATGTAAGATATGCATGGTATCCCCGTGATGGATACAAGAGTTATACTAGCCATATGAAATCCAAACATCCTGGCGAATATGGAATCGTTACGACTCAAACGCTATTGCAATTCACGATTCTGTCACAAAGAAGTGACGTAGGTACATCTTCTTCTAATCTATTTACATATTCCGAGAATGTTCATAGGAAAAATGGCTAAATTTGTTTGTTTGAAAAGTCTTCCCTTTAGTTTACCCGATAATCCGTCGTATGAAAATTTTGCTAAATTTTCTCTTAATCCCTCCGACAAAATAATACCACGTACGACTCTCACACGTGATAATAAAATTATGGTTGGAGAATATAAATTGCATTTAGTTGAATTATTTGGTGATTTGTCATCTAAAGTTTCTATTTGCTCCGATATATGGAGTGACCCGGGTAAAAAACATTTTTATATGAGTGTAACATGTCATTGGATTGATGATTCTTGGAGAATCCAAAAGAGGTTACTTGCATATAGGGTTTTTGATTTATCCCACACGCACATAATATTGATCTTAAATTACAATCAATTTTGCAATAATATAATCTTGTTACAAAAGTGTTTTCAATGTCTTTTGAAGATGCTAGCGCTAATACCGCTAGTTTACCCAAATTAATTTAAATTTGCCAACCATCATTGGGTGGTAGATTTTTTCATATAACATGTTATTGCTATTTTTTAATCTGCTAGAATAAATTACAACAATATTGAAGAAAAAACATAATACAAATATAAAACAAAAACTGGAAATGTCTTTTTTGGGTTTGTCCGAGTTGTGTGAGAACACTTCTTAAGACAAATTCGCCCCCTCACCGAGTTGTGCTTAAGGTGTTTTTGGACGTTTGCCTCCCAGTATACAACGGACTGACCGGACAATTTCGCACACTAAAATCTCCGGCGAACTAAACTAATATGCCTGGTCGATGTCACCACGAAATTGCAAAGAGAGCCAAGGAAAACGCTAACAACAAGAGAGAGAGAGAGAGAGAGAGAGAGAGAGAGAGAGAGAGAGAGACTATTGAAAACTGTGTTAAAAATGGCTGTGGAATCCTCAATATAAACTGCTCAGGAAATCTCCATTTAATTGTGACAATCAAACTGGAATAATGGGCATTCATTTTAGGCTGTTACACAATCACAGAATTAACTGGGAATTAATTCGGCTGTTACAAAACATACTTTGGATGTGACGACCCGTCCCAAGTTCATATAAATTTTACACAGAATATTATTTTATAATTTAATTTGTGTTAGTTTAATTATTTTAAAAGACTTATTTGATTTATTAAGTTATTAAATAAAAGTATTTGAGTTGCAAAATGATTAACTAGTATGAGTAGAAGCTAAAAATAGTGGAGTTAATATTTATAAATAATGATAAGGGGGTTAAATGTTAAAGTTGAAACTTTGGGGTTTAAATGTAAGTAATTAACTTAGAGGGGTTTAAGTGGAAATGGCCAAAAGCATAGCATGATTGGTTTTGTTTCTTTCTTATCCTTTCTTCCTCTCTCTCTGCGCAGAAGACTTTCCCATTTCTCTCTCTCTGCTCTCTCTCTTGCGAAGCCATTTTTACTCCTTCTGTTCTACGAGTTCTTCCCACAAAAATCATTTTATCTCGTTCATTATTCTTCCGTTCTAAAATCCGACTTCACCAAAATGTTCGTGGCGTCGAGTAGATCAAATCTAGCAGATCAGAAAATTATGTCATCGGTACTATTTTCGGTACTATTTTCGTAGCAAGTAAGTTACTATTCCCCTTTAACTATAATATTGCTCATGCATATTATATGTGATATTTTTTTGATAATTGTTATTTTGTGAAAGTATTGGAGATAATTGTATTTGGGCTATTTTGTGAGTATTCTCACTGTTAGAATCATTTTATGGCTTTATATAAATATTTGGGGGAAGTTGTAATAGTACTTTTGAGACGGTAAATTATAGTTAGAATGTTAAATAAATATTTGGGGGAAGTTCTAATAGTACTTTTGAGACGGTGAATTATAGTTAGAATGTTAAATAAATATTTGGGGGAAGTTGTAATAGTACTTTTGAGACGGTGAATTATAGTTAGAATGTTAAATAAATATTTGGGGGAAGTTGTGATAGTTCTTCTAAGACGGTGAATTAGAGTTAGAATGTTAAATAAATATTTGAGGAAAGTTGTAATAGTACTTTTGAGACGGTGAAATAGAGTTAGAGTAAAATAATTTAGTTTGGCTGGCGGAGGTGTGTGGGCGGCCGCCCAAATAGGGCGTGCGGCCGCACATCTTTCTGGATGGTTTTGGTCGTGGTCAGAGTGGATTTTGGGCGACCGCACATCACGTTTTGGGCGGCCGCACAATTGACTGGAAAAACTGAGTTGTTCCAATTTAATTGATTTAAGGTTCAATCTTTGTCTAGGCTTTGAGTCCTACTCTAGGGTACCTAGATAGGCGTTGTGGAACATAAGAGTGTTAGGATTGGGTTCGGTTATGAACGTATACAAGGTGTAAAATGGTGGTTAAGTTACCCTACGGATTTGTGTAGCATCTTAATGGTGTATTTATTCGTATTCCCTACTTGGGAATCATAAGCATAAAGAAATAATTGGGTTCATAGTTATCGTACTCTTTATGAGTAACTCGTGATTATCATCTTTCTGATGTGTTTGGCATGATTCCCTACTTTGGAATCATAATGTGTTAAAAGTTCACTGTTGTTGGGCTCTTTATGAGCAACTCCTGTTTATCGTTGTTGGGCTCTTTATGAGTAGTTTGTCATCTTTATGATGTACTTGGTATGGTTCCCTATTTTGGAATCATATACTGATTGTGCTTTCGTTTAATGTCCAGCTGGTCATACTTGGTTGAGTCAGGCAGTGGTAGGAGATTATAATGGCACCCGAGTCAAGTTCATTATAATGTTCCCACTTGTACCTTTTCTTTTTCCCCAGTCTAGATTGGCCTTGGATGGGACGAGCTAGCTCCCTTGTGTGAGCATTGGGTTATGACTTTGTGTCATATTCCCCCCGTTGTTACTTTGGTTCTTATGGTTATGGTTTGGTTTTCGGAACCCCTGCTTCAGCTCTTCGATGCTGCTTGTTGATGCTGCTCTTCGATGCGGCCCGGTTGATATGGTTCAGTTTGTTATATCCTTTTTGGGGAAACATTGGCTCAGTATCCTTTGTAACGTGTTTATTTCAGCCTTGTATGCTGCATGATGAGTTGGTCGTTATTTCCAACCGGTATGGGATGGTTGTGTTGGTAGTGGTGCCCTAGGCACGTTTAATAAACGTTGTAATTGTTATCATATCAATCCATTTATGGATTGAAGCAAGCTTCTAGGAGTTGGAATCTCCGTTTTGATGAATCGGTCAAAGAGTTTGGTTTTTCATCAAGAACGAAGATGAGCCTTGTGTATACAAGAAGATTAGTGGGAGCATAGTGTTATTCCTTATTTTATATGTGGATGACATATTACTCATTGGAAACGATATTCCTACACTTCAGTCCGTGAAGACTTGGTTAGGAAAATGCTTCGCAATGAAAGATATGGGTGAAGCCGCATATATACTTGGCATTAAGATCTATAGAGATAGATCAAGGAGGCTACTTGGTTTAAGCCAAAGTGCATACATTGACAAGGTCATTAGAAGATTCCCTATGGAAAATTCTAAAAGAGGAACCTTACCAGTGTTACATGGAATTTCTCTAAGCAAGACTCAATGTCCTAAGACAAAAGATGAGCGTGAGAAAATGAATGATGTTCCATATGCTTCGGCAATTGGGTCCATCATGTATGCCATGATTTGTACTAGGCCGGATGTAACTTATGCTTTAAGCATGACAAGTAGATACCAATCCGACCCCGGTGAAAATCACTGGATGGCTGTAAAAGCGATTCTTAAGTACTTGAGAAGAACTAAAGATTCGTTTTTGGTCTATGGAGGAATGGAAGATGATCTCGTGGTAAATGCTTACACGGATGCAAGCTTCCAGACCGACAAAGATGATAGTCGATCGCAATCGGGTTTTTTGTTTATGTTAAATGGTGGAGCTGTAAGCTGGAAGAGTTCCAAGCAAAGTACAACCGCTGATTCTACAACGGAAGCTGAGTATATTGCTGCATCAGATGCTGCAAAGGAAGCTGTTTGGATTAAGAAGTTCGTTACTGAACTTGAAGTGGTTCCTAGTATTGCTAATCCAATAGACCTTTATTGTGATAATAATGGTGCTATTGCTCAAGCAAAGAAACCAAGAGCACACCAGAAATCCAAACACATACTTAGGCGTTTTCATATCATTCGAGAAATCGTTGATAGAGGAGACGTAAATATATGCAGAGTACCTACTGATGACAATGTCGCGGACCCGCTAACAAAGGGACTTCCACAAGCTTAACATGAAGGTCATGTTAGGTCCATGGGTATTAGATACATGGGAGATTGGGCCTAGGGCAAGTGGGAGATTGTTGGTAGTGGTGCCCTAGGCACGTTTAATAAACGTTGTAATTGTTATGATATCAATAAAGAGATGTTTTGATTATTATTGTTGTTCATGTTTACTTATAATAATCTCCGTCCCTAGTACTTGTTAAGCACTAGTATAAAGACTAAATGATCATGAGATGATCATGTTAGATTTATGGGTACTTGTTTGGAACAAGGTACTGGACATGACCCGCTGTATGAGATTTATGTCATGGTCTATGTCGTACATATATCTTATATTAGTTATGTCATACGAATCCTTAGACATGGAGTTATTATAGTCTTCCACTTGATGAACATTATGTTTGACATATTCAAACGCTACCTTTAACCGGGTAGTTATAAAGGGTATGATTGACATAATCGGATTCACGTAGGGAAGAGTAATAAGCTAAATAGATTTGTCCCTCTTCGGAGATATGTCAAGCTTAGGCCTCTCGTAGGAATGATGTTGATGAAAATGTTCGGCCGGACTCAAATGAATTGATTAGATCAATGTCATTTGTATTATCAACATATTCGGAATCGAGAAAGTATTGAACAAAACAAGTTGACTTGTTGACCATGAATTGTGTTCAATGACATCGTGGACAAAGGGATTGTGACATGTTCTAAAAGAATGCGAACTTGTATCTAGTTATACTATTTGGGTAGGTATGACGGTTTGCTAGAACCTAATCATATCTTATGGTTTCATATTTGAACCCATTGCCAGCTTAGTGTAATCCTAGAGGGTCACACACAATAGAACGAATCTTAAATAAGGACTATATCGGAATATTGAGTAGAAGGACTATGGAGGAATTTGGAAATTAGGGAAATCTGGGGCAGGTGTGCGACCGCACAAAAGGGTTTGGGCGGCCGCACATCTTGGCTCAAAAAGTACCAGAAACCTTTTAGATAGATGTGCGGCCGCACAGGTGGTTTTGGGCGGCCACACACCATGTCGGGACTGGTTTCCTAATTTGATTTGGAAAAGAATTTTGGACGGGTTTAGACACAAGTTTTCTATTTGGAATAGGTCTAACTTGTATATAAACAGCAAAATTCGGTCAGAATCAATGCTAATGCTTTTGTGCAAATTCTAAAGAGTTTGAGAGAGTTTTATTTTGTTCTAAGACATCCTAGATTGAAGAACAAAATAATACACAAACTAAAATTCCATATAGTTCATATTAATTGTGAAAACGTGTTTCACAATATTGGTCTAGCAACCAAGATCAAGTGTTCTTGATATTCGTTCAAGGTGTGGATACCGCTAGAGGGTGAAGCTCATCATCTTCAAAGTTCGTGTTCTTACTTGTTTGTGATTAAAGCTTCAATTTCTCCACCAAGATCAAAGACCAAATTCAAAGTCATCAATGGTTAGTTTTTCTCGTATTCATATTGCAAGTATTTGATTTAATCATATGAATGGATCTATGGTCTTTGGGTTTCATAAAATTTTAAATGCTAATTTTCGCTGCGCATGTTACTACGAAACCCAACAGGTTAGCGATAGGGAGCCTCTCATTTGTTGTTATATGTTTCAGATATTCAGTTGATATATATGATCGCATGCCATGTAGCTGCATTAGTAACTTACTGAGATTTATCTCACCCCGTTCCTTTCAAATTTGTTTTCCTTAGTTTACAGGAAAGCTAGAGGTAATAAGCTGTGAG
Source organism: Campanula takesimana (assembly GCA_026119855.1). NCBI lineage: Eukaryota > Viridiplantae > Streptophyta > Magnoliopsida > Asterales > Campanulaceae > Campanula > Campanula takesimana. The sequence goes on along the minus strand of JAOWBW010001314.1, from coordinate 162,321 downwards.
AGCTGATATCGTTGTGGGACTATTCTGAACAGGTTATACTCTTTTGGGGTAGTTGCTCTACGGAGCCTTTGTGTATTCTTGTTGTGAGGCCGTGGTTGTATAGTGTTATGTAAGTACTGTTGATTTTATATCAGAGTTCGCGCACCTGGTTTGATATTTAGCATTTTGGAAATGTAAATTATACTATTTTGATATTTATGGAATTTAGAATTTTCGGGGTGCGACAGTTGGTATCAGAGCAATGGTTTTATATCTTGAAAGGGAATAGGAACTCTGATATTGAATAGGTTTTGATACTTGAGTGTTACGATGTGGAGCAGTTTAGAACACTAAGTTTTCTTGAAGTCAATTAGCTTCATTGGTCATGGAAAAGTTTGTGCAATAGAAGCATAATGAATTAGTGGATGAGGTTAAGATAGAAGTTGGTTGGGTTAAGGGTGTGATATTGACGTCGAGTGTTTCTTCTCTTGTGGTATACCAGACATAGGACTGGTGTTAATAGTATTGGTTCCCTTGTGGTTAGATGGTTTGAGAATCAAGGGTGCAAGTCTTTGAAGATGTAGGCGTATCTACTTTGTAAGTGGATGCATCTCTTGTGATGAGTTACATTAATCTTCTTGGAAGAAAAGTGTTTCAGAGATTAAGGGAAAGCTTGAAGATGAGTATTTTCAGATATTTCATTTTGGTCACTGGGTTTGTAAATGTTTCAGAGGAAGCTTGATTGAATTGTGATTAGTCATAACTTATTCAGTTTAAACCGGATTCAAGTGATTTTGAGCCTAAATTGATTAACTTTTTGAGAGCTTTCCGTTTGATTAATTTTGTAATTCTAGATATGCGTTGAACTGCCTCAGAATCTCGGTTTTTTTGCTATTGAATTGTTTACAATTTTGGGGAAATTAGTAAATTAAAATGATCGCAAGTTATTCATTTTAAATTGGAATTGGATGATTTAAGTGTCTAATTTGACTATATTTTCAAGACCTTTCCAATGATCTTATTTTCATAAGATGATTTTATGTATCTTGTTCCCAAAATTCGAGTCTGGGTTCTGTAGAACCATAGAGATATATTGAATAGTGTGAATTTTAGATATATCGTAAGAAATACATCCGAGCTCGTAATAGACTGATTCTTTAGGCTAAATTGTATGTTTTTATGCGAAATTCTTAAATATCATATTTTGGCAGCAGTTCATGATTTATAACTCAAGTGTGGATTGAGTTTTAATAAATTCTTATCTAATTCATCGAACTCCGAATTGAGTGATTTTGGGTCTAAATTGGATTTTCAAAGAGCTCAACTAGGTCACTATGATGAATTAGTACTTGTTATCTTATATTGGTGAATTAGTAAATTCCTGAAGTTGATCAGTGGTTTAGTCGGTGTTTGATTGATAAGTGGCTATTATTGGTCGAAGGTCAAATATGAGAATATATCGAAGACAATTTCTCATATTAGGTATGCTCATCATGAATTCGTGGTTATGTCATTTAGATGAATAAATGGTCTAGTGGTATTGATGGATTTGAGGAATGATATTTCCAAATTATATAATTTGATTTTGGTAGTGAATTGATAAAGGATATGACCATTGTTATTGTTTTCTTGGGGACATGTCAAGTTTCACCATTATAGTAAAAATGATAAATTTATTATCTATAGTAGTATTTCCAAATAGAGATTGAGGGGTATATTGATTCAAGATGATAAAGTATTTGTATATGTTTCGAGGATTAACTCCCTATGAATAGAATCATCTATGACTCAGGATTGAATGTAACTTTATTGATATTGTTTTAGCAGATTATATTTTTCAATGGACTAAGTTTGAAATGTTATGTTAATAGACTATCAATATTTGATGGATATATTTTCTTAGAAGAACTAAATATGAGATAAAGCAAGTGGGTAGAGGAATTCAAAGATCATGACTGTATTATGTTTTATCATATAAGGAAGATCAGTGTAGTAGTGGAATCATATTTGATCGAGTGGTTGATAACGGTAAATTTTCGTGTATATAATTGAATTCTTGGGTTGGCAATAATCGGAAGTGGCACATCAATGATTAGAGGATTACCTTAAGAGATCCCTAAAGGTGTAGGAATATATGATGATGAATTTTGCGGTATGATTATCATATAATTGACAACGCCTCAATAGTGTTCTGTTATAGTGGATTGAGTAACCCAGTCTACCTTCCTAATATGTGCTTCTATGTTATAATTGTTGGTGCTATTCCTTCCCTTATTTGTTCAGGTAGTAGTATGATTATGCGGGATGTTTGTGGAAATAATATATGATAGGGATGAACCGGAAAAGTAAAACTTATGGGTGTTAATGAATTAAGGGTTGATTGAGAGCGTAAAGCTAATCAGAAATAGATCATTTATGATTCAGAATTGGTAAACAAGTGATGCTGATAACCGAAATCGAGATCTTAAGATCAAGTAGGGGATTTAGTTTTCTTGAAGGAATTACCTAAGAGTGACAGACATGAACTGAAAAGAGTGATAGTCATGAGAATTTGAAATTCTGAAAGAAAGAGGAAGTTGATCATAGAATGATATTTTCGACACATTTACCATATATCTCTGATTTTATATGAAATATGAGTCGTATATGCTTGATTTGGAATCTACTTCATTATAACCTGACTTTGGTTGTGAGGAATTATTTGTAAATATAGTTGATTCAAAGGAACAAGTTGTGAGTAAAACTATCTCTTGTGAAAGTATTAAGGAAAATCGTGAAATTGATGTGATTATAGGAGAAACAGACAAGAAGTGGGAAAATAAACACCCACAGTGGTTTGATGGATTTCATGAATTCTCTTGGGCATATTTTCTCTAGTTAAGGATGGGAGTTTCTGAGTTTGTAAAAGTGAGAAATGTGTTAGGAAGAAATGTGTATTTCTATCTACTGTTCCGTTGGCATATAATGTTTAATATGGGATTTAAGTGTGATTTATGGAGACTATGTCTGAAATATTTAATAGGTCCTTGATCGTGGTTAGTACTTGCTATATAAGAATCGATATATATGTAGCTTCGATATGACTACGTGTTATAATTTTGGTAAGTAAATTCGCGGGCGAATTTCTTTTAAGGAGGAGAGAATATGACAACCCGTCCTAAGTTCATATAAATTTTACGCAGAATATTATTTTATAATTTAATTTGTGTTAGTTTAATTATTTTAAAAGACTTATTTGATTTATTAAGTTATTAAATAAAAGTATTTGAGTTGCAAAATGATTAACTAGCATAAGTAGAAGCTAAAAATAGTGGAGTTAATATTTATAAATAATGATAAGGGGGGTTAAGTGTTAAAGTTGAAACTTTGGGATTTAAATGTAAGTAATTAACTTAGAGGGGCCTAAGTGGAAATGGCCAAAAGCATAGCATGATTGGTTTTGTTTCTTTCTTATCCTTTCTTCCTCTCTCTCTCTCCGGAGAAGACTTTCCCATTTCTCTCTCTCTGTTCTACGAGTTCTTCCCACAAAAATCATTTTATCTCGTTCATTATTCTTCCGTTCTAAAATCCGACTTCACCAAAATGTTCGTGGCGTCGAGTAGATCAAATCTAGCTGATCAGAAAATTATGTCATCGGTACTATTTTCGGTACTATTTTCGTAGCAAATAAGTTACTATTCCCCTTTTACTATAATATTGCTCATGCATATTATATGTGATATTTTCTTGATAATTGTTATTTTGTGAAAGTATTGGAGATAATTATATTTGGGCTATTTTGTGAGTATTCTCACTGTTAGAATCATTTTATGGGTTTATATAATATTTGGGGGAAGTTGTAATAGTACTTTTGAGACGGTAAATTATAGTTAGAATGTTAAATAAATATTTGGGGGAAGTTGTAATAGTACTTTTGAGACAGTGAATTATAGTTAGAATGTTAAATAAATATTTGGGGGAAGTTGTAATAGTACTTTTGAGACGGTGAATTATAGTTAGAATGTTAAATAAATATTTGGGGGAAGTTGTGATAGTACTTCTGAGACGGTGAATTATAGTTAGAATGTTAAATAAATATTTGGGGAAATTTGTAATAGTACTTTTGAGACGGTGAAATAGACTTAGAGTAAAATAATTTAGTTTGGCTGACGGAGGTGTGTGGGCGGCCGCCCAAATAGGGCGTGCGGCCGCACATCTTTCTGGATGGTTTTGGTCGTGGTCAGAGTGGATTTTGGGTGACCGCACATCACGTTTTGGGCGGCCGCACAGTTGACTGGAAAAACTGAGTTGTTCCAATTTAATTGATTTAAGGTTCAATCTTTGTCTAGGCTTTGGGTCCTACTCTAGGGTACCTAGATAGGCGTTGTGGAACACAAGAGTGTTAGGATTGGGTTCGGTTATGAACGTATACAAGGTGTAAAATGGTGGTTAAGTTACCCTACGGATTTGTGTAGCATCTTGATGGTGTATTTATTCGTATTCCCTACTTGGGAATCATAAGCATAAAGAAATGATTGGGTTCATAGTTATCGTACTCTTTATGAGTAACTCGTGATTATCATCTTTCTGATGTGTTTGGCATGATTCCCTACTTTGGAATCATAATGTGTTAAAAGTTCACTGTTGTTGGGCTCTTTATGAGCAACTCCTGTTTATCGTTGTTGGGTTCTTTAAGAGTAGTTTATCATCTTTATGATGTACTTGGTATGGTTCCCTATTTTGTAATCATATACTGATTGTGCTTTCGTTTAAAGTCCAGCTGGTCATACTTGGTTGAGTCAGGCAGTGGTAGGAGATTATAATGGCACCCGAGTCAAGTTCATTATAATGTTCCCACTGGTACCTTTTCTTTTTCCCCAGTCCAGATTGGCCTTGGATGGGATGAGCTAGCTCCCTTGTGTGAGCATTGGGTTATGACTTTGTGTCATATTCCCCCCGTTGTTACTTTGGTTCTTATGGTTATGGTTTGGTTTTCGGAACCCCTGCTTCAGATCTTCGATGCTGCTTGTTGATGCTGCTCTTCGATGCGGCCCGGTTGATATGGTTCAGTTTGTTATATCCATTTTGGGGAAACCTTGGCTCAGTATCATTTGTAATGTGTTTATTTCAGCCTTGTGTGCTGCATGATGAGTTGGTCGTTATTTCCAACCGGTATGGGACGGTTGGCGATAGGGAGCCTCTCATTTGTTGTTATATGTTTCAGATATTCAGTTGATATATATGATCGCATGCCATGTAGCTTCATTAGTAACTTACTGAGATTTTTCTCACCCCGTTCCTTTCAAATTTGTTTTCCTTAGTTTACAGGAAAGCTAGAGGTAATAAGCTGTGAGAGCTGATATCGTTGTGGGACTGTTCTGAACAGGTTATACTCTTATGGGGTAGTTTCTTTACGGAGCCTTTGTGTATTCTTGTTGTGAGGCTGTGGTTGTATAGTGTTATGTAAGTATTGTTGGTTTTATATCAGAGTTCGCGCGTCTGGTTTGATATTTAGCATTTTGGAAATGTAAATTATACTATTTTGATATTTATGGAATTTAAAATTTTCGGGGCGCGACATTGGAAATCAAAACACAAATCTGTTTTTGGGGACGGAAAAAATAAACAAAGGTTGTCTTGTATAGCCTGGCTATTTCGAAGCCACATTCGTGTCCGTAGGACGCGCACACATGAGTCCGATGGTATGAGGCACAAATTGTCAAATTTGAACTGAAATTTACACCCCCCCCCCTGCGCACCCGGGCGCGAGGGAGAGCCTCTAATCTTTACAATCTTAACCCATACAAATGGTTTATTGTATTTAAACTAGCTCAACTTTTTATTCCAAACCAATATGGGATAAGTTCTCAAGACTTACCCACCACCAATGGTCTTTTTCATTATTTCCTTCCTTATCCCATTTGGGAAGCTTCCTTTAAAGCCAAGGTTCCTAGGAAGCCTTCCCTTCCTTTTCCATGTGGGATACCAACCCACTTCCCAACTTACTCATTTCCTTTTGATCCTTTATTTTCCAACAATCCAAGATTTAAATTGGACACACCAATTTATTATTCACATGTAGGAAAATAATCATCCACATTAATGTTTTAAAATCGACAAACGGTTTTTCTAAGTAAACGCGCGCAATTTCCTTCACACATTTACACATTTTTCCAGCATAAACTTATGTGTATAATATGGTTTATCTGCATTACATTCATCTGTGTTTCCAGTTAAACCCGCAGTTTATACAAGAATGCAAAAATAAAATATAAAATCCCAATGGAAAAATATTTAAAAGATAATGGCAAAAAATACAGAAAATTATCAACGGATGTGGCAACTAGATGGAATTTCACCCTTAAACTTATAAAAGATTCTTTTGATTATAGAGGTGATATTTGCTTGTTTTTTGGTTCCATTGGTTATATATAATGTTCTGTTTTATGCAAGTTTATGGGAAGATGATACTGCCAAAAACGTACCGGATCAGCCTTCGTCTAGCAGTTCGGATAAATCCAGCAATGAGAGCTTCCTCGTATGGATCTGCACACAATGAGCAAACGTAAACTACGCCGGGGCTTCACCGGCGAAGGCCCTCCGGCATGAGAATAAGAATACAGATTGTGTATGAAATGAAGAGAAATCAATTGACTATAGTTTAGAGCCAAAAGAGTTCATTACCCGTTTCCTGTATGGAGGACCTGTTTATATAGGCGTGGGCGAATGATTCCTGACTTGCCAAGTAAGCCAGAATGCCCGTGTTGATCTAGGACTCGTATTCCTTGGAGATAGACTCCTGATAAGGATGAAATGATATCATGTTTGTATTATAATAAAGATCTCCTTGTTCAGATAAGGTTAGACTCTGTGAGTAGCCTCCCGTTGATACAAGGGATGTAACACTTCTGATGGTAGTCGGCCCGTCCTCCAACTCGGCTCGTCATAGAGGCCGACTGGGGATTAGGCTCTTAGATCTCGGTCTAGGCGAGGCCCGCCTGCTCGGTTCAGATATGTCGGCCTTTAATGTGGTCCTCTAGAATATAGGCCCAAATTCCATGGAACCCAATGCCCAAGTCGGGTCATATCGTTCAGTGGCCCCCCGAGTTTCTATCTCGGCTTGCCGAGTAGGAACTGAGCTGTTGGTTTTTGCTTCATTTATGTTGATTTGACAGCCCGCCGCCAAATCCATATACCTTTCGATATTCTGACCACCTCCGGATTTGTTTCAGGCGAAATCATTATTATTCCTTTTGGAAATTGGGAGTCATTATTTGTAACCCATTATGGCCTCTATAAATACTCCAACCCTCCATATTCCGCTTGATTTTTGAAAGAAAACCAGTCCACCAGAATTTTCTCCTTTGTCTTCAAGAATCCCTCAAGAAAATCAAGAAAATTAAGAAAATCAAAATGGTGCCAAAGAGATCGTATGATGATGCCTTTCCAGAGGAAATTGATTCCGACTCCAAAAACCGCGATGAGCGTTCTTCCTATGACAGTAGTAGTGATTCCACAGTGCCTTCGAAGCCACGTTTGTCTTTCCCGGGGGAAGAATCTCCGACCGATAGTAATGGAGAATACAAATTCCCAGCTCCCATGGAAAGCGATGATGAAGAATCTTATGATAGCAGTGATGACAGTGGCGATGGCAACGGCGGAGATGACGAAGATGAAGATGATGATGATGAAGAGGAGGCCTATGGCATGGATGATACTGAGATGGGCTATGATGGAGATATTGAGTAGGAAGAAACTAGGGCTCTTTGTTATGTTGATGTAATTGCTTTTCTTGTTATTTTTTTCTTCGTACTTGTAAAGACCAAGCCACCAGACCTTACTATGTGGCTTTTTGTTTGTTGTAATGGACTCTCTTTTCTTGTGTATCAACAATGTACAAATTTTCTGCTCGTATCCATGCTTCCATATCTTGATTTGTGCCACAGCGAGCTTCCTTGAATGCATTGTCTCGGTACGTACTTTTCTATTGCCCCCGAGTCCTTAATTCACCTCGGCGGCTTATGATAAGTCAGCATCGTCGAGCACATTTAACAATCCTCCCCAATTTCGACGGTTGGGTCACATCAAAGGTCTTGTCTTTATGTCAGACGGCGTAAGTACATTAGTTGAAAAGACACTTTTCTCGAGTCCACTCCCCTATTAATTAGGGATAATGATAAGTCTTAGTGGGGATCGTGCCTGCCCACGAGTATTTAGATCGGATCAGACTGCGTTTCAGATATTACCCCTAGGACCCGGAATATAAATTCAAATTCCCAACTTCATTTTGCTTTTTCGGAGCCTTGAAGAGAAATTGAGAGCTTGACGGTCGCCAGCGCAATTCTCCGTTGTCCACCTAGTTCCTTGCTGATTTATTCCACCCAACGTGTTCAGAGCCACTTTCCAGCCAATTTCCTCTGACTATTTCTTGACCCAAGGTATTTTTCGCTCCCATTGATCCTTTTTCTCACTTTGCCATAGCTAGGGTTTTCCCCAAAAAATTTTAAAGCTTCAGTCTTTCGGATTGCTTCTGTTTAATTGGTAATGTCCCTCATAGATTAAGATTATCTGTTACTTTTCCACCGCCTTTAATGTCTGATTCTTCGAGCTCCCGCCAGGGTCCTGTGTATGGTTTTTATAAGCGGAATAGTAGAATCTTCATAAAATCGGAAGGGGTATGGAAAATTCTTTTTTTGTTAGCCATCGGGGACATTTTACATCTTAACAAAACCCCTAGAGAGGACGTTAAGTATCCTTCTGGTTTGTTCGCCCCTAGAACTGTAGATGGCGGAGATGCCGATATGGTAGTCTTGGAAAACTTGAATGAAGTTCTAGATCATATATTCCTGCATTATGTGAAAGATAAGTCCTTATTTTGGTCTCATCATGATGAGGGAATCTCCTCGGTCTACGTAGTCGATTCGGGGGGAATACCGCCTTGTCCAGGCTACCTGACGAGTTTAACCCCTTTGTTTCCTCTACAGGTATGGCCGGGGAGAGCACCTCCGAAAGAATAGTAGATCGCTTTGATGCTGGTGTTACCAGGGCGAGACGTGACCATGGAGCGGGTTCCAGTAGGATAGGTAAGAACAAAGGTAAATCAGGTCCCATTATGGATAAGCACCCCAAGTCGGGTGATGAGATGCTTGAGGTTCTATATTCTCGATACGGCTTAGACCGGGATGAGTATTGTTTGCATTATAGTAAGCCGGGCCCCTTGATACTGAGGAAAATATCCACACTTTCTACTACGATCAAGCTTTTGTCCCTTTTTTCTTCAAACCATTCCAGTTAGGGCTAAAACTTCCTCTCGACCCGTTCATCAATGAATTCATGGAGTCATGGGAAATAGTCCCAGCACATATCGGTGCTAATGCTATCAGGTATTTAACAAGCTTCATAGTGCTATGTCGTTGCCTCAATTTTGAGCCGTGTATGTCAGCTTTTGATTATTTCTTCAATGTGAGCTATAACTCTAAGTCTCGAACGATTACCATCAAATCAGATCCATCCAAACCCAAAATTATTTCTCCCATCTCTGGTACAGTTAGCAAGGTATCTGGCTAGAATAATCACGTCATTAGGGTCGAGTCTCGTTTTGATTGGGAATTTACCGTCCCATCTTTGTTACCGAGTCGTCCTGAAGAGGTTCACAAACCGGACTGGAGCGATAGATTGATTGCCAGACTTGAGGAGTTTGCTTCTCTTGGCACCCTTTACTGGGCCGAGTTGGAGAAGGATCCTCGGTATTATGTACAAGCAGGGCTGATGGCGGGTCCTATTGACGGAGTTCTCCCCAAAGTGAATGTGGAGAGGGGAAACAGATTTCCCGATTGGATCGTTCATCCCAACTTTATGTTTAACCATGGGTGTGTGAGATGCAAGGAGCAGGATGATGTTTGTCTTAAGACCGCAGACACCGTGGGCTGTAATTCACTATCCACCTCTCAAATTTTTGTTCGTTGATTGCTATACGTGTCCCGTTTTAACATTCCCGTTTCTTATGAAGTTTTGACTATGGCCGAGATTGAGGAGATCGAGACGAACTATGTCGACCCAGTTGAAGCGGCCAGAATGAAGAAACAGAAGTACCGGTCGTCTGCACTAGAAAAGCGTTATGCCGATATGGAAGCTAGGCAAGCTTTTCTTCAGAATAAAGATGATTCGGCGGTTCCTTTGGCAGATCGGGTTGTAGAGGCGGATACCGGGGGAAATAATGAGGGTGCCGCGCAAGAGACTAAGAAAACCCCTCCAGCTAGCAGAGCTCATAGTCACGACCAAGGACCTGATGCTGATGTCGAGCTCGAAGTGGATCAAGGTGATGCCCATCATCTTCAAAAGAGGTCCCGGGGGGCTCAAGGCCAGCCTCAACCAAAAAGGTCGAGTTTATCGGCTCCTAGCTCCGCTTCAGCTTCCGTCCTGCCTGATGATGAGGTCAAGCATTTGGTAGATCAGTTTAGTGGGGTTCTTATCATGTCGGGTGTGGACGTGTCGGTCCGTTCTGGTATTGCTTTGAAATTGGGCGGTCCTGTGATAAAACGTGCCATGAACGCCGATACCATAAATAAGCTGACGGCCGACAGACCTTCTTCTCTCCAGCTCCTGAATCGTAAAGGCCTGATACTGAGCGAGGTAGTGTCCTGGTCCATATCAGTTTTGTCTTGTTTGTTATTCTTCATGTTTTGACTACCCATCCCTTGTTCCTTTACAACTTTCCTCTCTGGCTCAACATGACTACGTTATGTTTCGGCAGACCCTTGAGTCGGCCAGGAAGGCTGAGGCCGAGGTGGAGAAGCTCCAAACTTCCAACAGTGAATTCTTGAAGAGGACTCAGGACATGGAAAAGGAGAAGGCTGCTGTAGACGCGCTGCATCTCCGGGACGAGACACGGATGAAGGAGGCCGACTCGATGGTGAAGTCAGCTCAAGATGAAGTGATGAAATTAAGGGAATCTTTGCTGGCCTCAGAAACCGATGTGGAGAAGGAGAGGAAAAGGGCTGAGATAATGGTATCTGAGAAGACCACTATTGAGGAAAAGCTTGCTTTACTGGAGGATAAATATGCTCGGTTGGAGGAAGGCGTGTTGTCTAGGGAAAATGCCGCTGTTGAAGCATACAAGAAGGGGTCTCAGTTCAGGGAGGATGTGAATGATGAAGTCGATACTGTTTATAATGATGCATGGTCAAACTTGACCCGGCTTCTGTTCATTGATCCTGAAGTTAACGTTCCCTTGGAGAAATGTGCCCAGCTTTTCCATCAAAATCCCTACAGCATCGAAGCAAGGGCTGCTCATTCAGTGGTTTCCGTTCTCGGAAGTCAGCCTCAAAGTTATTCGGGCTCGTGATCGTCGGGCTCAGAGACCTATTTGGGACCCTCCGGTCGTGGAATCGGGGAACTTTGAGGAGCTTTTGGAGAAAGTGGAAGAGGAAGCTAACGCCGGCTTAGGGTAGGACCGTTGTGTTTCTGAATCAAAACTTGTCTTTTAGGTTAATTTTTTGTGAAGCCGGTTTGGCTTAAGATATATTTTAATTCTGTTTAGTATTTGTATGCCTGGGCCCAGCGTAATCTGGGGGGCGTAAACACTGTTATTTTTGTGTGCCTTGGCCCAGCGTTAACTGGGGGCGTAAACACTTGTCATTGTAAGGATTCATTCCTCGGTTTGAGGTGTTTAATTATCCCTTGTTATCTCTTTGACTGTCATTGCTATAGTTAGGGGATCTCGGTTTGAGATGCCTAACTCGGTTTGAAGTGATGAGAGATTGTGTTGCCAGTTCAGGTTGTTTTTGCAGGCCATGGTTGTTTTACAGTTTATTGGCTATGACGAGCATTAGAGGCTTGGTTTTGTTAAATTTGAAAGGACTAGTTGTCAAAACTAGGCCCAAACTGTTCGTGGAGTTAGATGTCTAGATCTTAACTCAATTTTGAGCGGGCTAGCTGTTAGAACTAGGTTCAAATTGTTAAGAGTCGAGATGTTTTAGCCTTAACTCAAAGAGACCCTGCACGTCATGTATGCCGTGGTCGTGCTAGTTATTAAAACTAGGCTTTGAGTGATCAGGCGTAAGTGCTCAACTTTGAATAACGATCTCGGCATTGTTAGGTAATGCCTTAACCGTGATTTAATGTTATGTATCAGGGATACGAACTCAACAATGTGGAGAAAAAGCACTTTTATTGATGAGATAAACTATAGAAATATCTAAACTAGAAATGATTAAGAAACCAAAAAATCTAACTAAAAAGCTTTAAAATATAAGTAGGGTGCCGAGATGTTACTGATAGTATTTTCTCATGTGTTCCGAATGCCATGGGTGTTTCAGCTTTTTTCCTTCCGGGGTTTTGAGCATGTAGGTCCCTTCTCGGATAACATGAGTAACAATGTAGGGACCTTCCCAATTCGGAGAGAGCTTATGTTGTTGAGCCTTCAAGTGTGTTGACTCTATCTTTCTGAGCACCCAGTCACCGACTTCAAAAACTCTCTTCTTTACTTTGTTGTCGTGATAGGCCTTGGTTCTTTGCTTGTAGTTAATCATTCTAAGCTGAGCAGTCAGCCTTTTTGCCTCAACCAGGTCTAGGTCTAGCAGCCGGTTATATTCATTGACGACCTCGTCGTAATTGGTTACTCTGAAAGTAGGTAGAGCCATCTCGGCCAGCGCCATAGCTTTAGATCCATAAGTTAGGGCAAAGGGAGTCTCCCCAGTCGGCCCCCGAGTGGTTGTACGAACTGCCCATAGAGCAAGGGGAGATCGTCCAGCCACTTTCCTTGGCTTCCTTCCAGACTCTTGGTTAGGGCTCTTAGTATCAATTTGTTTGCTGCTTAGGCTTGCCCATTACCTTGAGGATGACTGAATGATGACTTTCTATGCTTTACTCCTAGCCTGTTTAATTCCTCAGTAAAAGCATCAGAAAACTGGAGCCCGTTATCGATCACAATAGAATGAGGGACGCCGAACCGACACCATATGTAGTCATGGATGAAGTTGATGGCGTTCTCCTCTGTAATCTTTGCCAAGGGCTTAGCTTCCACCCACTTGGTGAAGTAGTCGACTGGTACAATCACGAACTTGTTGCTTCCTTTGGCCAAGGGAAATGGCCCAATGATGTCGACTCCCGACATGTCGAATGTCCATGTCAGTATGACAAGACTTTGCTCCACCAGTGGTACTCTAGGTAGGTCCAAGAAGCGTTGGCATTTGTCGCACTTCTTTACGTAGGCTTGGGCATCTTCTCTTAAGTTCGGCCAGTAGTATCCGAGTGTAATCACCTTGTCGGCAAGAGTTCTGGCCCCCGGGTGTCCTCCGCAAACTCCCTCATGTACTTCAGCTAGCAGTTTTTCGGTGTCCTTGGGAGACACACATCTTAGGAGGGGCTTGGAGAATGACCTTCGATATAAAATCTCATTCCAAATTATGTACCTGGACGTCTTCTTCTTTATCATCTTGGCTGCCAACTCGTCTTCTGGTAATTTTCCTTTCTCAATGTAGTCCTTGTAGTCTTCAATCCAGTTTCTCTCCCCATCATCAAGAATTAGGATCTCCAGTCTCTCGTAATCTGGTTGATCGGCATAGATGATCAAGGAATTTCTCTCTTCAGCTGTGGCCAATTTGGATAGCAAGTCGGCTTCTTGGTTATGTTCTCGGCCTACTTGCCTGATGTCCCAGAATTCCAAGTTTTTAGTCATATTGAGGATGAGATCTCTGTACTTCGTCAGCATGTGGTTCTCGGTGTTGTACTCCCCTTTTACTTGATTCACCACGAGTTGGGAGCCACTATAGGCCACTAGTTTGTTCGCACCAAAGAATTTTTCCCTTTCTATCCCCAAGATCAAGGCCTCATATTCTTCTTGGTTGTTTGAAGCTGGGAATTTGAACCTGATAAAACCACGGGCTACATGTTCGCCGCCCGGACTTGTTAGGTAGACTCCGGCTCCACTTCTTCCATGTGTCGTCGACCCGTTTGTGTATAAAACCCAACAGTCACTTGGAAGTTCCTCTAGAGGCTCTCTATCCATGGGGAATTTCCACTTCCTGTTTGTCGGCGTATATTCACTCGCGAACGCGGTTTCGACTAGGAAATCTGCTAGAGGCTGTGCCAACAACGTCTTTCTCAGTTTGTAGGTGATATCGAACTCGGTCAATTCAATGGACCAGTTGAGTAGTCGGCCTGAGCTGTCCATCTTATGAAGTATCTTTCTGAGTGGCGCGTCGGTATAAACCGTGATGGGATGAGCGGAAAATTACGCTCGTAGCTTTCTAGCAGCTATCACCAAGGCGTATGCTATCTTCTCGGCATTAAAGTATCTAGACTCGGTTTCTGATAATGCCTTGCTCACATAGTAAATCGACCTCTCAACCCCGTTATCCTCTCGAACTAGCACGGTAGCCACGACTCTATCTGTTGCCGCAAGGAATACCGAGAGTGTCTCTCCCATAATTGGACTGCTGAGTAGTGGAGGGGAACCCAAGTAATCTTTCAATTGTTGGAACGATGCCGAGCACTCTGGGGTCCAGGCGAAGTCCTTAGTTCCCTTCAAAGCTTAAAAAACGGGAGTGACTTTTCTGCCGACTTGGCGATAAACCTTCCCAGGGCGGCTACCCTTCCATTCAGCCTTTGAACTTCCTTCACACATGTCGGCTCTTTTAGGTCGACAAAAGCCTGGATCTTCTTCGGATTAGCCTCAATGCCTCGCTGCGACACCATGAAGCCTAGGAACTTGCCTGCCGTGACACCGAATACACATTTATTGGGATTGAGCTTTATATCGTTGGCCTTTAAGTTCTCTATGGTCTTGGTCAAATTTGGGATGTGACTTCCCGCCTTGGTTTTTATCACCATGTCGTCTATGTATGCCTCCATGTTTCTGCCTATCTGGGATTTGAATACTTTGTTTACCCTCCTTTGATAAGTTGCCCCGGCATTTTTGAGTCCAAAAGTCATCATCACGTAGCAGTAGATTCCCCCAGCTGCCTGAAAAGCTGTCTTCTCGATGTCGTCCTCGTCCATCTTGACTTAGTGGTATCCTGAATAAGCATCAAGGAAACTCAGAGTCTGGTGTCCAGCAATGGAATCCACCAACTTGTCGATCCTTGGAAGACGATAGCTATCTTTCGGGCAAGCCTTGTTGAGGTCAGTGAAGTCAACGCACATCATCCACTTACCATTCTGCTTTTTAACCATGAACACATTAGCTAGCCATTCGGGGTATGTCGCTTCTCTGATGATACCAGCTTTTAGCAATTTATCTACCTCGACCTCGATTGCTTTTTCTTTATCTGTGGAAAAGACCCTTCGTGCCTGTTTGACTGGTTTAAAAAACTTATCCACCTCCAACTTGTGAAGAGCGATGGCTTTTTTGACCCCAACCATGTCTTCTACTCTCCATGCAAACACGTCTAGGTTGCTTTTGAGCAGATTGATAAGCGTCTCTCTTTCTTCTGGGGGGAGTTGTTTCCCAATTCTTATTTTCTACTCCAGGTAGTCGGGGTTGATAATGACCTCGTCCAGTTGGTCAACTGGCTTCAATTCGGGACCGTCCCTGAACTCCAAAGTCTCCACAATAATATGTTTCACTTTTTCCTTATCTTTGCCTTCTAGGCTCAAATTCTCCATGTCAAGGAGTCTGTCTATCTCGGCTTCCATGTGGTCGGGTATTGTGGCCCCCGAGCTTGGGACGAGGGCGAGGGTCAAACAGCTCGGCTCGTCCAAAGCTGTGTTCATTGAGATAGAGCCAAATCCATCTAACCCATAAGTCACCTCGGTCTCAGTCATGGTAACGTCATCATCTAATACCACCCATTATTCAGGAACATCTACGACTATCACGCCGATGTGGGGTGTTGACGTTGTGACCGTGGTCGACTTGGATATGGTGATGTTCCTTTTAGGAGTGTCAATCTCCATTTTGGTTTTTGCTTTTCTGGACTTCATGACGTGCTCCAAAAAGTGCTTAGAGGCGCCGGGGACACAGCCTATGCCTGCCGGGGTTGGGAACTTTACCCTTTGGTGAGGGAGGGAAGCAACCATTCCCAATTTTCCTTGGTTGGGAGAGCCCAAGATGGCGTGATAGTCACTGGACAATTCCATTACTATGAATGTGATTGTGGTCGAGGCCCTGTAGGGGTACTCACCGACTTCCAGTCTTAAGTCCATGGTCCCCTTTGCTTCGGCTT
Organism: Campanula takesimana; assembly: GCA_026119855.1. Lineage (NCBI taxonomy): Eukaryota > Viridiplantae > Streptophyta > Magnoliopsida > Asterales > Campanulaceae > Campanula > Campanula takesimana. Next base: position 146,197 of record JAOWBW010001314.1, on the reverse strand, counting down.
TGTGGTTTGTGAACCCTTCAAGTCTCCCGTTATACGGTGTCAGCATGCTGTCCGGAAGCTCCATTTCTTTGAAGGTCTTGTAGTAGAGCACGTCCTTAGCGGCCCCTGAGTCAATTAGGAGCCTTGTTCCCAGCTAGCTCATTTGGAGAGAAGCTGATCACTTCTTCCCCTTTGTGAATCCAAGGGGGGATGTGATAGACCTTTCTTAGCTCATAGATCTGCTCCTTTAGCTTGGTGTTTGAGGGGATTTCTTCTCTTATTACTCCGATCAGCTTTGCTCGTGGCGGTCTATCTTCTCGGTCATCTTCCTTTTCGTCTTCCCTCGGGCGCTTATTGTCTTTCTTTGCTATGAATTCATTCAGCTTCCCTTGATCAGCCCATCGCTGCAATATTTTCTTTAGGGCATAGCAATTATCTGTCTCGTGCCCGTTGTCCCTGTGATAGGCACAGTATTTGCTTGTGTCCCTGGGGAATTTTGGGTTGTCTTTGAGAGGTTTTGGATTAGGGAGATTTACCACGTTTATTATCTCGGAGATCGGCTTTGTGAGGGGGTAAAACCTCTGTCCCTCTCGTTATATTCTTCCCTCGGTTTCCAGCCCCGTTGGCACTTTGGGCCGAGTCGGAAGGAGGCGGCTTGCTCTCTCGTTCTCGTTCTCGATCTCGGTCTCCAGACATCAACAACTTTTTCTCTTCTGCAGTAGTTATTGCATAAGCCACATGGTATAGTTCCGATTTTGTGAGAGGGTCTCTTACCGACAATTCATAAGTGAGATCGTCTGATCTCTGCCCATCAGTGAAGCACATTATAATCTCCCAGTCGGTGAGTCGCTCTTCAATCGAGTCGGACAAGTTTCTGAATCTATTATAGAAATTCATTGTTGACTCGTTTCTCCTTTGAACTATGTTTGCTAGGTCTAACAACCTTTTCTTTCTTGCTCCTGCCGTGGCGAAATATTCCAAGTACCTAAATTTTAATTTAGAGAAGGAATCAATTCTTCCTCTATCCAGGTCCATGAACCAAGACCTGGCTGCCCCGGTCAATGCACTAGCAAAGGCCTTGCAAAGTACGTCATCCTGGTTGGACACTAGTGCCATCATAGCCTCAAAGGATTGGAGGAGATCCAAGGCATCTGAGTTGCCAGAGTATTTGTCTAGGTGAGGTAACTTCAATTTGGGAGTAGGTGGAGAATCCTTGATCCATTGTGAAAATGGACGCATTGCATCATAATCAGTCCTGGGCTTTCTCTGCCCCTGGTTCATTTCTATGTTTTCCAGCCTCTCCTGTAAGTCCATTATAAGCCTTTCGCTTATCGCCGAGATGCGATGAGAACTCCTAGGCCTCTCTCTTTCTTTTTCTCGGCCTTTTCCAGCGACTCGACTTATCTCTGGATTAGTTAGAGGTTGTCTCAGTGGGGTGCGGCGTGGTGGTGCCTGCCTTGGTTCTCGCCCCATCATTAATTGGACCGAGTCGGCCATCAAGTCGGCTCGAACGGGCAATTCGATTTCCCAGTGGCGCGTCACGTGGATCCTGAGGACGTCTGTCCTCGGTACGTGCAGCTCTCCTAGGGTTGCTTCTTCCCTCGCCTTCAAGGGCTCCTTTAGTATTAGAGGGATGGATAAAGGGTGCTAGGGAATGGTCAGAGTGAAATTCTAGTAGAGCCCTTTGAGCGTCAGCTAGTTGCTGGAGGGTTGAGAGATTTTGTTGCAGTAATACCCTTCGATCAATTGGTGGTGGCCTAGATGGGCCAGCTTCAGTATTCTGAGGGCGTGAAGTTGTTCGTCTCCTCCATCCATAATGCTTGGTAACCTCAGGTGAGCGTGTGTGCATGCAGACACCCCGCCTTGGACCTCTCATGTCCCGATTGCATACACATTCTCTGTCTTCCTCTTTTCTGTTAAGTTTTGTTACTTTTCGTTAACTTTCGTTACTTTCCGTCAAGTTCTTGACTTACTCCGTTAGTCTTGGACTTGACTAAGTGACAAAGTCAACCTTGAGTCTTTGTTTACTTTGTTTTTGTTGACTTTCGTGGTGTTCGTTAAGTTTCTGACTGATTTCGTTAGTTTCGGGGCTTAACTGCATAATGGGGTTAACTTGTGGGCCAAAATATGGATTTTCTGAAGGCGGGACGTGCGCGACTTTGCCTTCCTTTGTGGGAGGCGTGCGCTTCCCATAGGGGGGGTAGGATGTGCGCGCTTCCCACCTCCAGAACCCCAGATTTTGCCAAATTTCCCACATTTTCTGATTTGTAACCCCCAAGGCCATTATGCCTTGTCTTGATCCGGGGAAGAGCCATATTTGTGACCACAAACACTTCCCTAACACCTATAAATACCTCTTCATTCCACCATGGAAAGGGAGGAAAGATTCTTGACTCAAAAACTCTCTTAAAACTAAAAGTTCATTTTCAAGAGTGGTTACTATAGACAAATTGGTTCTTCCCTATTAAAGCACAAGGTACAATGTTTATTCTTTTCTTCTAAACTCTTAATCTTATTTGCTTTCTTCATCTTTCATCTCTTCTAAATGTGTATGCAATCTCCATAAAAAGAAATACAACCAAAAGGCCACTTCACTATTGAAGTTTGGCCAAGGTCACATTCCAACATTCTAAACTCCATTTTAATTTACCATTTACTTCTTAGTGTAATTGTTTGATATTTAATCTTTAGCATAAATTTATAAATAAAACAATTCTCTTTTATTTCCCTTTGTAATTCCCCTTTTCTTTACATTATAATTGTTATCACTTTTCTCATATTAAAATAAGGACATTTAGCATTAGAACACCAATAGTAGTAAGACCCGCGTAAGCGGGGCGGGGTGGGTGTTTAAGTACTTCCCACTCCGTCACATAACCTCCGTACCCTTCTCTCCCGAATCTTTGGTTTCGTAATATTAAAATAGGCTATTTCTTTAGGTTTTTCTTATGTTCTCTTAATAACATAGGTGGCGACTCTACAAATCTAAAACAAGTTAGACATCCTAGGATAATTTACCGCTCTAGCCAAGTTGTGGTTTTTCCGGAGTATCTACAGTGGTGACTCTGCTGGGGATAATTTAGAGGGTTAAACTTGCGTTTCTTACTTTTGGTGTTCTTATATCTGTTTTCTGGGCATTCTGGTAAAAGGGGTGGGAAGAGCGCGCCTTTGGCCTTCTTGGCCTAAAGCGCGCGCGTCCGACCCCAATTACCAGAATCGCCCACCTTCCTTCTTGTCCTTCCATTTCATGTTTCTGTGCTAACAAATTTTGCAGGGGAAAGAATTTTTATTTAGGGTCAAGGCAATCCCTTGAACCCACTGATTTGCAGGTACTGCCCAGAATCGGGCGCCTCGGCCTCTCTCTCTCGGAGGCGCGCGCCTCCCATTCTCACTGCCCAATGCGCGCGCTTCTGGGCAATTCTCCAGAAACATAGCAGTGAACAGAATGGACAGTTTTGACAGTGTGTGGGCACCGGGCCTGCACATAACTTCTTTTACTTTCTATTTATTTTGTCGGTCACACGGGTGATTCGAAAGTTGTAATTATGTGCTTATTTGTTTTTTCTTTTGTTTTAAAAAAAATGTTTTGTCACTTGGCTTGACCTCACACTACATGCACATATTCCTATGAATTGCTCACAATCGAGTCGCACAAGTTCATAACCCCAAACCCGTCAAGGCCCGTCCTAGAGAGTTTCAAGCTCCACCCGACCTTGACTCTCTCGAAGCGGTAAACCTCAGCCCGTGGCGTAGTTCCTGACTACATGCCGGGGGTGACCTTAAGCCTCTCATTAGCCGAGCACAAGCCAACACAATTCTAGTTAGGGTCTAACACTCCGTGACTAAATTGGTTTTCATGTGTCGAGATTTCCCTAAACTAATGTCATCAAATCATACATGCCGTTTTCAAAAGAAACAAGTGGTTATTATGGACGAAATAAAACTCCGTCCCCAAGTGGTTATTATGGACGAAATAAAACTCCTTCCCCGCATGTATGCTTTATGACATTAATTTAGTTTAATCTCGTCACATGTAGGTATCACAAGCATGGTGGAATCCGATGAGTATATGGGACCGCGAGAAGGTTTATATACTAGTGTGACGATTCCACAATTTTTCTAGAAACCCCAAAAAGGACTACGTCCTTCCGACTTTTGTAAATAAATAAAAAAAAGAGAGTCATTTTTCCTTATGTGGTTGAGTCTTTTCTTGTTTGTGGGTTAATTTATTTTATTCAAAAAGTGTTTGTGGGGCCATCCTAAAATCAACCGTGCTCTTTCAATAGGTCCAATGGCTTCGAACGGCAACAACAACAATGGTGGAAGTGATTTCGTGTCCAACGAAGGGTTACTCAACATAATGAAATCAATGGGGGAACAAATGGGTAGAATTGTCAAGGATGCCCGCCGTAAAGACAATTTGTGGAAAGCCCGTTTCGATATCGACAAGAGGATTCACAAAGAAGAGGTTTCCGAACTCAAGGCCCGTCTTGATTACGAAAGAAGATTTCACGAGGAAGAGGTTTCCGAACTCAAAGCCCGTCTGCAAGAGTTCACCGACAACAAGGCAAAGGTCAACGGTAAAACATGCTCAAGTGGCCCGTCCCTCAAAAGCAACAAAAGTACCGCCGACAACTGAGTTTTCACTCCTATTCTAGGAGTAATCCAAGCCGAAGCAATTGAAGCCTTGGTAGCAAAGGTAAAGGTTAAGCCTTTGGAAGGGTACAAGCCGAAGACGATACGTAAAAATCATGCATATGATGAAAGGTGCAACTACCACCACATAGTGGCCATCTTACCGAGGAATGCTTTGTCCTCCATAACATCATCCAAGATTTGATCGACAATGGTGAATTTACAGTGGGTGAAGAGCAACTGTGAAACAAGGAATGACTTAGGGGCTTCAACAAGAAGGACTACAACGACAAGGACGACGACAGCAACAGTCTCCGTTTCTCTTTATCTACCTAGTAAATAGGAATAAAAAACAAGATTCAAAGTCCTCTAATGTGTGCATTAAAGTTTTCTCTCGTCCCATGTTAAATTTTGAGTCAATTATCAAATAAAAAGTCGTTCTTGTCCTCATACACTCTTCCAAGTTGTTCAATCTAATTCTTGGTAAAATGATGAAAAGGTGTCTAAACGAGTTTTGGAACGAAGGCCATCACTTGAACGCCTAGGGGATAAACATCGTAACGAAGGCGACAACATCAACAACAAATCCAAGACATCAAGCAAGGTGGAGCAACAACCATGGAGAAATCAAGCAAAGTTTTCAAAGGGGGATTAAAAAAAAAAAAAAAAAACCCTCATTCAAAGAAGTTCACAACAATAACCAACGAAGGACGAAGCAACAATTCATCACGACGAAAGAAGAATCAACAAGAACTACGGTGACCTGAGCCTCTACACTGGAGGAACGTAGGCAACCTTCGTGTCCGGTCTCATGCAAGAAAGAAGATATGTTTAGCCCTAGTGCGTTATGGTGATTGGCCTTCATCTCGAATTTGTCAAGACATCTTTGTACGAGTCATTTGCCAATGAATTAATCACCTCAAGATTGAACGAATTTCTTAGAATTGAAATCATTTTACGTTCCTTGTCGAGTCTAGGGGCTTCTTCTCTTTTAGCGACGCTCCCAGTTTCTTGCAATCAAATTAGGGCTTTCCTTCTTTTCTCTCTTAATGACTTACTTGTCTTCGTGAGTCATTCAATATATAAAGTCAATACTAGGGACCACTTCCCTAGTCAAGTAAATGTCACTCACTTTTAGTGACAAAAGGTCTCCACCGCAAAATCACATGTCTCTCATCCTCGGCTAGAGTCAATGCACACTTCTTTATTAATCGAGTCAAAATGAAGACGCAAAAGAGATGCCACTAGATTGAAAACCCGAAAGGGCGGTCTAGGCAAAAAACAGGGTGCGTTATAATATATATATATATATATATATATATATATATATATATATATATATATATATATATATATATATATATGAGAGTGTGAGAGAGAGAAGGGAAAGAGAATTGAGATCCCCGGCCTCTAAAGAAGACAACCGCACAAGTTCTACATTGAATCTCCTCAGCAAGTCAATTCACCACCGAGTCAACTTTGGGATTGCAAAAAGCTCGACAAGATATGGCACAATCAAAGGTCGTCTTGGGTTATTGGCATAAGAGAGATTGTTCTTGCAATGTGCATTTTTGGGCTCATGTGAAATAAGGCCCGTCCGAGAATGAGCTCATGATTGATATGGGGTAGGAGGTTGCACAAATAGTCCCCAGTGAGTCAATTGGTTTGGGCAGCAAATGGCAACACGTGTGACTCAGTTTTCAAGCTTCTCCAAGCATATGCCCCTACAATATGTCGAAAGGCTTCCCGAGAAATGGAGTAGCTCTTGCCATGTCCTCTTATGTTTGTTCCCCCACACGAGGACGAGTCTCTTGATTTGCTTTACAAATGATGACGCCCTAGGGGCTATGTGACTCAAGAACGAGAGCTTCTTTTGCTACTCTCGACATTTAATGAGCCCTAGGCGCTACGCTCAAGAAAGATGTGTGAGACTATCCTCAAAGTCTCTCAAAAGGAATGTCGAAGGGCCTTCATGTCATGTGTGCTCTTGCTTGTTCCCCCAATCAAGGATGGGCCTTTCTTGCTCCACTTATAATCAATGGTGGCACTCTAGGGGCTACACTCAAGTTTCAAAGTCTCCCTTGGCAAGAAGCAATTCACTTCACCTCCCAACAATGGCCCTAGCAAAACCATATGCAACGTAAGAGGCATCCTTAATTATTTTGGCACCAAAGGTCTCAAGGGGCTTCGCAATCTGCAATCTTCTGGGCTACGACGTTACAGTAATCCGAGCAAAGGAAATATTGGGGCTTCGCAATTGACGATCTTTTTGGGCAATGGTGCTCGATCAATGCAATGTGGGGAGTGGTCCAAGCTTAAAGGGTCTCCTAGTACTTCAAGTCCAAGGCCTCTTGGTTTTAAATGAAGGCTCCGATGTTATGAATGAATTTGATGATTCTTGTTAGAACCTATAACAAGATTATGAAGGAAGTCTTAGAGAAAAGGAAAAAGATTCATGGAAATGCCAATATGTTAGCTCGACTAGAGTTACGGCCAATCCTACCGTTTCTGAAATACAGCACCCCCTTCTTTGAGATCAAAAGCATCAAGTCTGCAGAGCTTTTAAGTTCTCGCACAAGTTGCATCCGAAGATCCATCATTAATTCAGCTCAAGAAGACTCAAGCAAATATACCGTTTGAGACTTTATCACGCCAAGACCTTATCATCCGCAACAACATCACCATCTCCCACGAGACATTTCCCGAAGACCCTACTGCATGTTCAACATGGAACTTCCGCCATTTGGGTACCGACCCCAATGAGACCATTCATCTCCCCAGTAAGAGTAAGAAGGAGATCTCTATCATCCGCTCTCAATATAATGCCTAGCCGATTCCAAGATAATTTGGGGCTTTACATCGAAAGGTCTTCACATTCCACTGTCTTGAAACTCGCAAACAAAAGTACATGATATTTGGGGCTTAGCAATCTCTCAAAGCTTGGGGCTTGCTCACATCGACAAAAGGCAATTTATTCAAATGAGCCAAAAGCTGATTTATCTTGGGGCTACGCAAGTCACTCAAAGTTTGGCATCAAAGGCATTCTAGGGGCTTTACAATCAGCAACCCCTTGATATCTCGACATCAAAAGTCTATTGGAGCCCCACAATCGGCAAATCTCTTGGGCCTAGACATCAATCTTCGTTGGGTGTTAGGTTATTTCCGCAAGTGCACGGGTGTATGTAGTATAGATAGTGCAAGAGCGAGTCGATCCCACGAGGACAACTTTACTTACAAAATATCTTTGCTTAGAGTAAAAAATAAAGAAAGGAAAACGATTGGGGGTTATAAAATTGTTTGTCACTAACTAGAAATGAAATTGCAATTACTATAGCTTAAATGAAAACTCTTATATTTTAAGGAATCCTCGGGATTGGAACATCAACAACATATATTCATCAACTATTCATGCTCTATTTAGATTAAAGTTTCATTTTAAAACAAGGATGGTATGCTTGGCCTACACTACTTCTCACGATCAAGCAAGTAGCGTTTGTATTCTCATACTAATTATGCCCTATCTCTCGATGGCCCATAATTAGTAAGAATCCATTAAGTTTTCTTTATGAAAATCAGCATACTTTCCACTCAAGGAGCATCCCTAAGCCATTACACTACTCTCGTGAGTAATGAACTTAGTTCTGACTATATGGATCCGCTAATCAAGGTTCTCCGATCAGTACTTCCCTTGATTAACTAAGATTCATACAAGCCATGGACGTCATCATGGTCGTAGGCGTTAAAGTTTGATATAGTAGAATTGTTTAAGATGAAGAAAGTATATTTAGAGCATGAATATTAGTAAATACAAGTGTTTGTTGAGTTTCCAACCCCAAGAAATAGGGGGATTACTCACAAGCCATTTGCGAAATAATAAGGATAAGATAAATAAGAGAAGATAGAAGAAGAGATACTTATTCCGGAATGAAATGGAGACAAAAAGCTTGAAGAATACCTCTGAATATTATTGATAATGAATTCAGAATTTTGTTCAAGTTAAGTTGATAACTTTCACAAATTCTGAGAATTATTTGATGTTTGAGAGTATAAATTTCACTATAGTAAGTTTACAATGTTTCTAGATATCTAAACTACTGATTTCTACTTCTATTTATAAGCCTTGGAGGAGGGGAGGCAATCTTTCCCGGATGGGTGCTTGGAGAGGTCTTCATTTGAAAAGGCACCTTTTGCTGATTCAGGGGGTGCTCGGCCGAGTCAAGAAAAGTGCTCGGCCGAGCAAGCCTTCGAAAATAAATCTGCCCTTTTTGATTCTTTATGCTCGGCCGAGTCAAGGGTACTGCTCGGCCGAGCAGAGCCTGCTTTGACTGGAACTTTGACTTTTCATGGACTAGCTTATTTCCTCCTTTGCCAAGTGTTCCTCCTTCACAAAGATGATGCCTTAGCTCCCTTTTTCCTCAAGAATGTACTCAAAACCTGTTTGCATCATAGAAACATTCTCCAAGTGCATTATATCAAATAAAGAGTAGAAAATAAGTAATTTAAGTGGAATAAAAGCTAATAAACTATATTTTTAGACCTTAAATGACTATAAAATAGTCATTTATCAAACTCCCCCACACTAGAATCTTGCTTGTCCTCGAGCAAGTTAAATGTTCAAAAAGAGAGGAGTGCAAATGACATTAGTAGAAAAACAAGAAAGGTCTTCAATGCTCCCTCAGAATATTGTTATATAATATTACCTTTATAAAATTTCTTCCTTTTAAGTTTTTTATCTCAAGAGATTTGTAAAGAAGAAGGTAGGATGATATTGAAGTGCAAATAAAAAAGTTTGAATGTTAATATAACATGAATAAATACCATTGAATAAGAGCATATAGAAATAACCAAATGAATTTGTGGGTCATAAGTATGAATTAAGAATTATATTCACTCTTTTAGAGTGCTTTGTGAATAAATTTTTCATGCTTGAATATACACTTCTTAAACTATGATCTTTATTCTTTAACAAAGATGTCCATATGTCGTTATGCATTTTGAATCACAAAAATTGATGAAAGGCGGAGGATGATAGTGGAATAAGGTTCGAGATTTGATTAATTAGACGTGGCAATTGAGTTTCTTGCTTCTAAATTGTCACACTCTATAATGATATATTCATTTAGATATTTGAATGGACAATCAAAAGAAGAATAAATTGATTAATTAGCCTCTTAAAAGTGGGAATGGAAAGATGGATTAAAGTGAAAATTTTTGTGATTCATAAGCATAACAAGGATGAAAAATCTTTGAAAAAGAGTAGAAATGAAAGTTTTTGAGATGCATATAAAAATGTTTTAAAAGTTTCACAAGTATGTAGTATCCAAACTTAATGCCCACAAACTCACTAATAATGTAATGCTTCTATTCAATAGGATTTAAAAGTTCATATTAATTTTGAAAATTTTCCATTTATAATCCAATACAATCCTATGTTGTTATTATCAAATATCTTAAGAAGTAAAAGTTAGAAGGAAAAAGTTTTACTTAGGCAAATGATAATAAAGATAACATTCTCATCAATGGGAGCATTGGCTAAATATTTTTTTTTTTTTTTTTTTTTTTTTTTTTTTTTGAAGAATAGGGAACATTGCCCTTACATTTTCTTTGAAAAAAAAAGCATAAAAAGAAGAAAAAGAAATTTAGAAAGAAAAGAAATAAGAAAAAGATAGATACTACCCCCCCATACTTAAATGAAACATTGCCCCTAATGTTTGAAAAGTAGAAATGAAAATTGGGACAAGAGTAATTTAAAGGAGAGGGAGAAAGAGGTACCGACTAGAATGGTGGCGGTGGTGGCGGTGGTTGCTGATTTGGAGGCCTGAAATTCATCCAATTTCCAATTCCATAGTTGTAAATGTAATCAACTCTTCCCTGAATGTGGTTGACCCGATCCTCTATGTTGGTTCGAAATTGATCAAAATTGGTGGAATATTGATCGAGTCGGTTAAGGATTTGGGTATTTTGTTGGTACATTTGGTTTTGCTGGATGAACATTTGGTTGAATTGGTCATAAAAATCGGGAGGCATTTGGTTTTGGAAAGGGTGTTGTTGCGGTTCTTCTTGTTGCTCTCCCATTGGCTCATTTTGTTGAATATTGGGTCCTTGATTACTTGGAAAAATCCAAGTTTGAGGTTGGTTTAATGTGATGATGGGCAATTGGTTGTTGGGCAAGTGGGTATATGGTCTTCTATTTGCTCCTCCTCCAACATACATTGTATAGCTTCCTTCCTCATTTTCAGAAATCATATTCATCACTTTAAGGGCAGCTATGTCCAATGCCCTTGAACCTCGAACTGGTTCCCAAGCGTTCGGTCCTTCCTCAGGTATCTCAATGTGCACATATTCAGCAAATAATGTTATCATTCCTCCAATATGAATATCCCCAGGGAAATTAGGGGAAACATGGTCCAAAATACGGTCTACTAACCATTTCCCTAGATTAATTCCCCTATATCCAGTCACAAAAGCCCAAAGGAGAAACAACTCAGGCCTATTTATTGTTCCTTTATCCTCTCTTGCAAAGATAGTGCATGCATACATTCTATGGATGTAGCGGAGAACGGGGTGGACAATTAAGGAAGCCTTAGCGGTTCTAGGAAGAAAAGGTGTTTGCCCAGTGATTTGTAACCAAAAGAGGTCCGCATTAAACTCTGGAGGGAACTCATTTGTTAGATTTCTAGGGGAAGGCCAACCAAGGATTTCATTTATTTCTTCCAAATCAAGCTTATAGGAATTATTCAAGAGACGAAATGTTAGCCTAATATCTTCAAATTGCTCACCCGATGCTATGTCTATCCTATCCCTTGTTGTTTTTGATACTGTGCTTAGGAATTCGAGGGTGATGCTTTCGTAAGTTTTTGCCTGAGATCGCAAGAAATCTTGCGCTTCTAATCCTATGTGCAAATTCCAAATATTCCCTTGAATACCTAATGACCCCATAGCATCAAAATTTGGGAATTGAGTTGGCTTAACATCTTTTTCTGCTAACCTTTCAAATCTTTTTAGCTCGGGATTAGATTTAAATTGGATTCCCAAGTTGTTTAGAGTAGGAACTAAATTCGAACTTGAACTCTCCCCCCTCTTTGATTTCTTAGTCCCACTCCCAGAGGCTTTAGATGCCTTAGAAGTTACCCTCTTTCTACGACTCTCCATTACAACAATAATCAAAAACAGAGCAAGATAACCCAAATGATTTTAGAGAGAGAAAGAGTGAAAATTTTTGTTACCCAAATGTTGATGAGCTTCAATCTTTGTTCTTTCTCCTCCAATAGCCTCAAAATGCCCAAAAGAATGAACCTTGACCTTCAATTTCAACTAAACCCGGATTTTGAATTTTGGGGCAAAACCTAGGGTTTTGATTTCGGGTGAATTGGACAGAAATTGGATGTTTTGAGGTGGTTTTGGTGTTTAGAGATGTGATGGAGATGGCATTTGATGAGAAATGTGGGTTTGATTGATGATTTTCTTGGGTTTGGCAATCTTGGGTTATTTTCGGTTTTGGGAGATTTTGGGGTGATTTGGTGGGTTTTGATGATGGATATGGTGTTTGGGAGGTGAAGGGAGGTTAGGGATGGGATATTTGGTCGGAAAGAATGGTGTTTTTGCCGGAATTTGGAGGGTAGGATGTGTGGGTTTCGGGTAGAGAGGGTTTAGAGATGAAGAAAGTTGAAGAAGATGAAGAAGAATGGGGAAAGTAGCTAAAAAGACCCGTCTTTTGACCAAAAGTCGCTTCAGTCAACCCGACATGCTCGGCCGAGCGGATTACTTGACTCGGCCGAGCGAATCATTCCAGATTGTTCTTTGTGTACTGACCCTCATGCTCGGCCGTGTCTTTGATGGTGCTTGGCCGAGCGAAACCTGAAATAACCCTCTTTTATTTATTTATTATTATTTTTTTATATATATATATCTACAAAATAAACATTAGATGGAAATAATAATAATAATAATAATAATAAAAAATAAATAAAATAAATAAATAAATAAATTAATAAATAAATAATAATCCACCGGTTACTATCCCGATGATGCTTGTTTAACGTCATTAGCTCGACGCCTTTCTTTTAATGAAAACGGGCATGGCATGGTATTGAGATGGCCTATTGTCCTTGACAATTTTCCATTGCATATCCGTTGGTTTGATTGAGGCCCTATGATTGATGCGCATGCGCCATCCACTCTTTTTCTTTGACGGGATTAATTTACGATAGTCTTCACATGCTCGAAATCCCGTTGTTTTCTTGGGTGCTACTTCTTTTGACCTCTCTATGATATCATCCCCTTCATCTTCGTCATGTAGCATTCTTTTCCAGTCTATATTTTTATCATTGGCCCTTGACTCCTTAATTCCTTTGACATATTTTTCATAAGTATTTAGTTTGTCTATATGATCCTTTTTTTGATCCATATATTGAATGACATTTATTTCCTCATGATTATTGTCAAAGACTTCATTTTTTCGACAAGAGTTTTCTATAGTTGGGTTTTGCTTCCAGAATTCTTCTGTCTTATTTCCTACATTTAGAGTAAGCGTACCCTTTTTAACATCTATAATAGCTCCTGCCGTGGCAAGGAAAGGCCTACCAAGGATGACTGGAATGTCTTTATCTTCCTCTATTTCGAGGATCGCAAAGTCGACAGGGATGATTAAGCTCCCTATACGACAGGGCAAATTTTCCATAATACCAATCGGGTATTGTATGGATCGGTCTGCCAATTGGAGAGATATGGTAGTGGGCTTGAGTTCCCCTATACCTAATCTCACACTTACCGAAAAAGGCATAATACTTACACTAGCCCCTAAGTCAAGCATAGCGTTTTCTATGTTGCACCTACCGATACTACAGGGGATAGAAAAAATGCCGGGGTCTTTGAGTTTTGGGGGAAGTTTCTTTTGTAAAATTGCACTAACGTCTTCCGCCAAAGTAAAGTTCTCAAATTCTTCTAATGACTTCTTCTTAAAAAGCATTTCTTTTAAAGGTTTTGCGTAAGAAGGTATTTCTTTTATATCATCGGAATAAGGAACTCTAACATTTAAAGACTTCAAAATTTCAAAACTCAGCATATTGATCATTAACCCCTTTCTTGATTAATCTTTGAGGATAGGGTATCGGTGGTTCAAAGTATTTATTGTAACTAATCTCGCTTTTACCATTCTTAGTCTCAACTTCTAGTGGGGTTGGACTATTGTTCTCTTTTTCCTTACTTAGCGAGACTATTACATTTGCATGCTCATTTGGCCTTTGAGGTTGACCGGGAAGACTCCCTTGTGGTCTATGCGATGTGCTGGCCTGTTGAGCTTGCTGATTTTCAAGCATCTTATTATGCGCTGCTAGGTTATCAAACCTATTATTCAGGACCTTAAAATTTTCCCTAAATTCATTATTAATCTTCTCCTGATTTTTATTATTCTCGACCATATAGTCTATAAGAAGATCTAATTTAGATTTAGGGGGAGGGAAAGAATTATTGTTGAAATTCTTGGGTACAAATCCCGGTGGTTGTGAGGAAGGTTGTGGGTTTAAAACATTATTACTTATATAGGAAAAATTGGGGTGATTCTTCCATTCGGAATTGTATGTACATACCCCCTCTTTGTCCATTAGAATTAACAAAATTAACTTGCTCACTAGAATTAATGTCAAGCAAATCACAACTTTCGCTACTATGTGAGTTTGACCCACATAGTTCACAAATAACGTTAACGTTAGCCACGGAATTTGTATTCAAGTTATCAATCTTCTTAAAAAGCATATCAAATTTCGAAGAAAGAAGAGTAACAACATCAACATTAAACTTACCTGCTGTTCCTTGCGGTTGGTCCCTTTCATTAGACCATTGGTAGTGGTTCAAGGCGATGCTCTCGATCAAGTCGTATGCCTCATCCACTCCTTTGTTCATTAATGCTCCTCCCGCGGCAGCATCGATGGTCTCTCTAGTCTTGAACGTGAGACCATTGTAGAAGGTGTGCACTATCAACCACTTTTCGAGCCCGTGGTGTGGACACATCCTTAAAAGCTCCTTGAAGCGCTCCCAAGCATCATATAATGACTCATCTCCATTTTAACTGAAATTTGTTATTTTGGTCCGGATCTGAGCGGTCTTGGATGGAGGGAAGAAGCGTCCAAGAAAGGCTTCTTGAACTTGGTCCCAAGTTGTTAATGAATTATGGGGGACCGTGTTCAACCATTGTTTCGCCTTATCCCTTAGTGAGAATGGGAAAAGGCGCATCCGAATAGCTTCCGGAGTGACACCTATGATTCGGGTGGTGTCACAATATTCCAAGAAGGATTGGATGTGAAGGTGGGGATCTTCAAGTGCCGAGCCACCGAATTGGTTATTCATAACCATATGCAAAAGTTGTGGCTTGATCTCAAAGTGGGCTGCGTCGGCATTTGGTACCACGATTGGTGTCCTAGTTCCCGGGGTACTTGGGTTAACAAACTCCCGAAGGGTTCTAGGTGGTGGCGTGGCAGGTATTCCATCACCGTCTCTATTTTGGTCACCATTTTGTGCCATTTCTGCTTCTAGGAATTCTCTGAATTTTCTTAACCTTTCGTGAAAGGTTCTTTCTGGCTCCGGATCAAACTTTTCAAGAGGTTTCCGGGCTCTTTTCATATACTCCGAGAGTACCTAATTGAAAAAGAATTAAAGACACAAATTCTTTGACGGGATGTTAGATAATCACAAATAGAACTAAAAAAAAAACTAAAAAACAGAAAGCAAAAGAAAAATTTTTTGAAAGTAAACCGTTGTCCCCGGCAGCGGCGCCAAAAACTTGTTAGGTTATTTCCGCAAGTGCACGGGTGTATGTAGTATAGATAGTGCAAGAGCGAGTCGATCCCACGAGGACAACTTTACTTACAAAATATCTTTGCTTAGAGTAAAAAATAAAGAAAGGAAAACGATTGGGGGTTATAAAATTGTTTGTCACTAACTAGAAATGAAATTGCAATTACTATAGCTTAAATGAAAACTCTTATATTTTAAGGAATCCTCGGGATTGGAACATCAACAACATATATTCATCAACTATTCATGCTCTATTTAGATTAAAGTTTCATTTTAAAACAAGGATGGTATGCTTGGCCTACACTACTTCTCACGATCAAGCAAGTAGCGTTTGTATTCTCATACTAATTATGCCCTATCTCTCGATGGCCCATAATTAGTAAGAATCCATTAAGTTTTCTTTATGAAAATCAGCATACTTTCCACTCAAGGAGCATCCCTAAGCCATTACACTACTCTCGTGAGTAATGAACTTAGTTCTGACTATATGGATCCGCTAATCAAGGTTCTCCGATCAGTACTTCCCTTGATTAACTAAGATTCATACAAGCCATGGACGTCATCATGGTCGTAGGCGTTAAAGTTTGATATAGTAGAATTGTTTAAGATGAAGAAAGTATATTTAGAGCATGAATATTAGTAAATACAAGTGTTTGTTGAGTTTCCAACCCCAAGAAATAGGGGGATTACTCACAAGCCATTTGCGAAATAATAAGGATAAGATAAATAAGAGAAGATAGAAGAAGAGATACTTATTCCGGAATGAAATGGAGACAAAAAGCTTGAAGAATACCTCTGAATATTATTGATAATGAATTCAGAATTTTGTTCAAGTTAAGTTGATAACTTTCACAAATTCTGAGAATTATTTGATGTTTGAGAGTATAAATTTCACTATAGTAAGTTTACAATGTTTCTAGATATCTAAACTACTGATTTCTACTTCTATTTATAAGCCTTGGAGGAGGGGAGGCAATCTTTCCCGGATGGGTGCTTGGAGAGGTCTTCATTTGAAAAGGCACCTTTTGCTGATTCAGGGGGTGCTCGGCCGAGTCAAGGAAAAGTGCTCGGCCGAGCAAGCCTTCGAAAATAAATCTGCCCTTTTTGATTCTTTATGCTCGGCCGAGTCAAGGGTACTGCTCGGCCGAGCAGAGCCTGCTTTGACTGGAACTTTGACTTTTCATGGACTAGCTTATTTCCTCCTTTGCCAAGTGTTCCTCCTTCACAAAGATGATGCCTTAGCTCCCTTTTTCCTCAAGAATGTACTCAAAACCTGTTTGCATCATAGAAACATTCTCCAAGTGCATTATATCAAATAAAGAGTAGAAAATAAGTAATTTAAGTGGAATAAAAGCTAATAAACTATATTTTTAGACCTTAAATGACTATAAAATAGTCATTTATCATTGGGCACAACGGCGACAACGACAGAATTCAACAAGGCAATCCGGACTTCGATCGAACATGACTTAATCTTGGGTTGGCTTAACAAACACACAATGCTTAAAATGGTTCACCCGCGGAAAAAAAAACGACAAAAAGATTTTTTCTTTTTATTTTTCTTGCTTGTGTAAAAAGTATGTGCTTTATTTTGCTCTTAGCTTCTTCCCCAGCGTTCTCCATCATCTTTGAACTACGCTGGTCTGATTCCTTTCAAGGGATACGTAGGCAGCCTTTGGACATGACCAACCCATCATCCAGAATACCGTATCTCCAAAAGCAAAGGCAATTCATCATCATTCTCCATCAAAGGCAGAAGCAATTCATCATCATTCTCCAATCAAGCGACAATGGTAAGTGAAGGTATGAATGTATCCGAAACTTTCCTCAAAATCACACCGCACACGAAGTCACTCACAATACTTCTCTCTCATGCAAAAAATGCTTTCAAAATCACATCACACCACAAGCACAATTTCTCTCACAATTTCTACTTCACATCAATCATACATTTCATCGCACAAGCACGTATACCTGCCAAGCACACACACAACAAGTACCAACACAAAGTCAATAGCATGGACAATTCAGGCATTTCATCCCCAGCAGAAAGTGGTCCGCAATCAACAAGTGCCGCACATCGTATCAGAATATGCCGCACCGCGCACCAGAATCAACAAGTGCCGCACAACGCATCAAAATATGCCGCACCGCGCACCAGAATCAACAAGTGATGCACAACGCATCAGAATATGCCGCACCGCGCACCAGAATCAACAAGTGATGCACAACGCATCAGAATATGCCGCACCGCGCACCAGAATCAACAAGTGATGCACAGCGCATCAGAATATGCCGCGCCGGGCACCAAAATCAACAAGTGCCGCACAGCGCATCAGAATATGCCGCGCCGGGCACCAGAATCAACAAGTGCCGCACAGCGCATCAGAATATGCCGCGCCGCGCACCAGAATCAACAAGTGCCGCACAGCGCATCAGAATATGCCGCGCCGCGCACCAGAATCAACAAGTGCCGCACAGCGCATCAGAATATGCCGCGCCGCGCACCAGAATCAACAAGTGCCGCACAGCGCATCAGAATATGCCGCGCCGCGCACCAGAATCAACAAGTGCCGCACAGCGCATCAGAATATGCCGCGCCGCGCACCAGAATCAACAAGTGCCGCACAGCGCATCAGAATATGCCGCGCCGCGCACCAGAATCAACAAGTGCCGCACAACGGATCAGAATATGCCGCGCCGCGCACCAGAATCAAGAAGTGCCACACAACGCATCAGATATGCCGCGCCGCGCCGCGCACCAGAATCAATAAGTGCCGCACAGCGCATCAGAATATGCCGCACCGCGCACCAGAATTTCCGTCTACAAACTATAAACACATTTTTTTTTCAAACTGCGGCCATGGTGGGCCGCCTCAAGCCACCACACCTTTTTTTTAACTTCGGCCGCGGTGGGCCACCTCATGCCACCGTACCCTCTTTCTATCAGCAAAATTCGCTCACAAAGGGAGCGCATTCATATCCCTTGCAATTTCAATAACTCCTGCTTTTTTATTTAGTCTTTATTTTCCCTTGTCGATGTCCTCGGCGGATGTTTTGTTCTTTCGTCGACGTGTTTTGCTTTGCAATCCATGTCGCCGATGGGCTCTGTAGACACCCCGCCTTGGACCTCTCATGTCCCGATTGCATACACATTCTCTGTCTTCCTCTTTTTGTTGGGTTTCGATCTAACATGCGCAGCGGAAATTAGCAATTAAAATTTTAATGAAACCCAAAGCCATGGATCCGTTCATATGATTAAATCAAACACAACAAGATGAATAGAGGAATAACTAACCCTTGATGGCTATGAATTTCTAGCTTTTGAACTTGGTGGAGATTTTGAAACTTGATCAAGAACGCGAACCTTGAAGATGATGAGCTTCACCCTCTAGCGGTATCCACACCACGAACGAATATCAAGTAACTTCTTGATCTTGGTTGCTAGACCAAATTATGAAACACACTTTCACAATTGCAAGAACTATATGGAATTATGAATATTCTTGTTCTTCACTTTTGGGATCTTAGAACAAGAAAAATAACCTCTCAAAACCTTATGGAGGCACTCACAATCATGATGCTAATGGCTGCTGAAAGGATCTTTAAATAGGTCACAATCCTTAACCCTTAAGGACTTAGGAATCCTAAATCCCGTCACCAAATTAGGCAACAAGGAATTCTGGCCGACTTAACTGGCACGGTCGTGCCCTATAAACTGGCACGGTCGTGCCATCAGGTCCGCGTGATTTCCCCAGGTCGACCAATTTCGGCACGGTCGTGCTTGACTTCTTGGCACGGTCGTGCCAAACATGTCGACAGATTTGCCTTGGTTTGGATTTATGGAACGGCCGTGCCATTTTAAGGCGCACGACCGTGCCAGAGCCAAAGCCTGACATTTTTCCATAATTCCAATTTAGTCCTTTATGATTCGTTCTATTTGTGTGTGACCCTCTAGGATTACACTAAGTTGGCAATGGGCTCAAACATGAACCCATAAGATATGATTAGGTTCTAGCAAACCGTCATACCTATCCAAATAGTGTAACTAGATACAATTTCGCATTCCTTTAGAATATGTCACAATCCCTTTGTCCACGATGTCATTGAACACAAGTCATGGTCAAACAGTCAACTTGTTTTGTTCAATACTTTCTCGATTCCGAATATGTTGATAATTCAAATGCTATTGATCCAATCAATCCATTTGAGTCCGGCCGAACATTTCATCAACATCATTCCTTCGAGGGGCCCAAGCTTGACATCTCTCCGTGGAGGGACAAATCCATTTACCTTATTATTCTTCCCAACGGGAATCCGATTATGCAAATCATACCCTTTATAACTACCGTGTTAAGGTAGCGTTTGAATATGTCAAACACAATGTTCATCAAGTGGAAGACTATAATAACTTCATGTCTAAGGATTCAAATGACATAACTAATATGAGATATATGTACGACATAGACCATGACATAAATCTCATGCAGCGGGTCAAGTCCAGTACCTTGTTCCAAACAAGTACCCATAAATCTAACATGATCATCCCATGATCATTTAGCCTTTATACTAGTGCTTAACAAGCACTAGGGACGGGGATTATTATAAGTAAACATGAACAACAATAATAATCAAAACATCTCTTTATTGATATGAAATAAATGATAACAATTACAACGTTTATTAAACATGCCTAGGGCACCACTACCAACACTTTTCTGTTAAGTTTTGTAACTTTTCGTTAACTTTCGTTATTTTCTGTTAAGTTTTTGACTTACTCCGTTAGTCTTAGACTTGACTAAGTGAAAAAGTCAACCTTGAGTCTTTTTTTACTTTGTTTTTGTTGACTTTCGTGGTGTTCGTTAAGTTTCTGACTGATTTCGTTAGTTTTGGGGCTTAACTGTATAACGGGGTTAACTTTTGGGCTAAAATATGGATTTTCTGAAGGCAGGACGTGCGCGCCTTTGCCTTCCTTTGTGGGAGTCGTGCGCTTCCCATAGGGGGGGTGGGATGTGCGCGCTTCCCACCTCCAGAATCCCATATTTTTCCAAATTTCCCTCATTTTCTGATTTGTAACCCCCAAGGCCATTATGCCTTGGCTTGATCTTGGAAAGAGCCATCTTTGTGACAAAAAACACTTCCCTAACACCTATAAATACCTCTTCATTACACCATGGAAAGGGAGGAAGGACTCTTGACTCAAAAACTCTCTTAAAACTAAAAGTTCATTTTCAAGAGTGGTTACTATAGACAAATTGGTTCTTCCATATTCAAACGCAAGGTACAATGTTTATTCTTTTCTTCTAAACTCTTAATCTTATTTGCTTTCTTCATCTTTCATCTCTTCTAAATCTGTATGCAATCTCCATAAAAAGGAATACAACCAAAAGGCCACTTCACTATTGAAGTTTGGCCAAGGTCACATTCCAACATTCTAAAATCCATTTTAATTTACCATTTACTTCTTAGTGTAATTGTTTGATATGTAATCTTTAGCATAAATTTATAAATAAAATAATTCTCTTTTATTTCCCTTTGTAATTCTCCTTTTCTTTACATTATAATTGTTAGCACTTTTCTCATATTAAAATAAGGACATTTAGCATTAGAACACCAATAGTAGCAAGAACAGCGTAAGCGGGGCGAAGTGGGTGTTTAAGTACTTCCCACTCCGTCACCTAACCCCCGAACCCTTGTCTCCCGAATCTTTGGTTTCGTAATATTAAAATAGGCTATTTCTTTAGGTTTTTCTTATGTTCTCTTAATAACATAGGTGGCGACTCTACAAATCTAAAACAAGTTAGACATCCTAGGATAATTCACCGCTCTAGCCAAGTTGTGGTTTTTCTGGGGTATTTACAGTGCATACCAGCTCCTTGAGGTGGAGGCGGAGGAGGGAGCCCTTGATTCAAAACATTGTTATTTGCCACGTTAGGTGGTGGAGGATTGATATTAGCATCTGGTGTAACGCTAACCTCCTGACCGTAGGCGCGAATTCCAGACATGAGGAAATTATGGTTATCCGGACAAGAAGTTCTCTGATCGGACGTTTCCCGGCAATGGAACCAAACTGATACTGCCAAAAACGTACCGGATCAACCTTCGTCTAGCGGTTCGGATAAATCCAGCAATGAGAGCTTCCTCATATGGATCTGCACACAATGAGCAAACGTAAACTACGCCGGGGCTTCACCGGCGAAGGCCCTCCGGCGTGAGAATAAGAATACAGATTGTGTATGAAATGAAGGGAAATCAATTGACTATAGTTTAGAGCCAAAAGAGTTCATTACCCGTTTCCTGTATGGAGGACCTGTTTATATAGGCGTGGGTGAATGAGTCCTGACTTGTCAAGTAAGCCAGAATGCCCATGTTGATCTAGGACTCGTATTCCTTGGAGATAGACTCCTAATAAGGATGAAATGATATCCTGCTTGTATTGTAATAAAGATCTCCTTATTCAAATAAGGATCCTCTATATTTGTGTTGTAATTAGACTATGTGAGTAGTCTCCCGTTGATACAAGGGATGTAACACTTCTGATGGTAGTCGGCCCGTCCTCTAACTCGGCTCGTCATAGAGGCCGACTGGAGATTAGGCTCTTAGATCTCGGTCTAGGAGAGGCCCGCCTGCTCAGTTCAGATATGTCGGCCTTTAATGTGGGCCTCTAGAATATGGGCCCAAAGTCCATGGAACCCAATGCCCAAGTCGGGTCATGTCGTTCAGAAGAATATTCTAGTATGATGAAATTGTTGACGGAATTCAAGGAAGCAACATTGCCGCTATCCAGTACGTATCATCCTACTTAATTTAGTTCTTAATCATTGTGCGGAAATTTCTAAAGTTTATTTTTGAATTTTTACATGATCCACTCCTTGGAGCCGCTATTAACTAGAGGCGGTCTCCTTTGCAACCGCCGCACGCTGTGCGACGGCGCCAGGGAAGTGGCCGGAAGGCCACTCTCCCCCTTCCCAGAGAAGTGGCTGGGCGGCATCCCAACTTTTTTCCTCCCAACAAAAGTAACACTTGTTATAACAAAATGTAACATTTTTTTTTTCAAATGTAACACTTTTTTTCTTCAAAATGTACCACAATTTTGCTACAGTATATTAAAGATAACATAAAGATTGACAACTAAACTAATGTCACACTTTTTATAAAGGAATGTAACACTCTTTTTTTTTTCAAATGTAACACTCTTTTTTTCAAATGTAACACTTTTTTTCTCTCCAAAATTAACATAAGATTGACAAACTAAAACTAATGTTACATTTTATAAAAAATGAATGTAACATTTTTTTTCTCAATTGTAACAGTTTATATTCTTAAATGTAACATTATATCTGAAATGTAACAATTTTTTATTGAGAAAGTAACAATTGAAATGCAACTCGATTATATATATGAATTTTTACTCTTCTTTTAAAGAAGAAAAGTAACATTTACCAAATAAAAATGTTACATTCATCTATATAGAAAATTATAATTATATATTCACTTTGTTGCACTTCAAATATTACTTTTTTTAACCACAAAAACTATCAAATAATTTAAATTTTCTTGTAAAATTGCTGTTACATTTGACTGTGAAAAGTGTTACTTTTTGAATATGAAACTGTTACTTTTATCAGAACAGAGTGTTACATCTCAGCTGACAAAGCAATTCAAACTTTTTGTGTGTAAAAAATATGTTTTTTTAAAAAAAAATCAAACCATATCATGACCTATGTAGTTTTATTCGTCTCGTCGAGACGAACACAATAGTATTTTTAATTTTTTTTTTCTGAGTTATAAATCTTAAGATATAGCATTTTAAAGTTAATGGGAGGTTTTTTTTTAACTTGCCACGTGTCGCGCTGGGAGTGGAAGAGCGCTGCCGGGCGGGTAGAAGTGGCCGGTCGGCCGGGTTTGACCTGCGGGTCACGCCCATCGCACGGCGTACAACCGCCGCATACAAGACTTTATCTATTAACTAAAATGGACAACATATTTTGGTATTATTCCACCAGTTTTTTTTGGTTGCTAAGTTACTAGATCTAAGTTACTAGATCCAAGAGTAAGAGACGGAGGTTTGGGAAGTTTCTCTTTTTATTATTCAAATTTATATGGGATTGGAAATCCCCTTTGTCCTAAAGTTAATGAACTTGTTGGTGAACCTATACAAACGTTATACTCCCTCCGTCCCAAAATGATTTTCGCGTTTGACTATTCAAACTTTTTAAGTATATGAACACTTGCTTCACTAGTCATGCTTTATTTAAGCCTAAAATGTAGAAATATGAAGAACTTTTTGGGACAATGAGAAATGACAAATGAGAAGATGATTTTGAGACGGAAGGAGTATGGAATTTTTAGAGAGTACAACTCATTTTATTGTGAAAGACAACCTTCAGTTTGAGCTCCATCATCATCATCATTTGCAAAAACTATCATTTCTCTTACTTATAATTCGAATAAGTTTTGTGCAAATTATAGTAGTTTTGTAACATAGTCTGTTAGTTTTCTAGCAAAATTTGTTAATTTTCTAACATAATTTGTTAAAAATGTTAGAATTTTAAACATATTCTGTTACTTTTTATTTATTTTAAACATATTTTAACATGTTTTGTTAATTATCGTTGATATCAAAAAGAAAAACAAGCAGGAAACAATTAATTTTCAACAAATTCTGTTAAATTTTAAAAGAAATCTATTAACAATTTAATAGTTAAAATTCACAAAAAAAAAAAAAAAAAAAAAGGAGGCAGACCCGTGGACCAGTACCCGCTTCACCCGTGTCTCAACGGTACCCGCACCCGTGTTATACACAGTTAAGTTAAGGTTGTTATAAGGTTTAGGAACCCGCACATGTAATGTAACAGTACGTCCATACCCGTCCCGTTTCACCCGTGTTCGGCCACGTCTCTAGTGGCATGTAGTAACCCGCGGGTCGGACCGAAACCCGGATTTGACCACCTATGCCACCTGCATCGCCTTCACAATCCCTTCCTTATTCGTCTCCAATTGCCCGTCCGCTGATATTCTCGTTCTAGGGCTTTCCTCTTCATTACAGGTATCCTCTCTTTTTACTTCAATTTTATCGTCTTTTCACTGCGCCTTCCGGTATCTATGTGCGTGAGACCCTGTGTGTGTATGCATAATTAGTTGACTCCATTTTTTATTAACGTCTATTCATATAATTCAATTGTGTGTTCCGTTACTCAATTACATTTTCTCCATGTGTTTTCAGTCATTTGTTGCTAAAGGTCATTTTTTATTAACGTCTATTCATATAATTCAATTGTGTGTTCCGTTGCTCAATTACATTTTCTCCATGTGTTTTCAGTCATTTGTTGCTAAAGGTCATGTAAGTTTGATTAATTTGCACTTCTCTGTGTCTTTGCAATAAAATAAGGGAAAAATTACAACTTTATGCCATGTGCCACGCATTTAGTTACAAAAAGGATAACGTACTTTAGTTTGACGACATAATCCTACGTACTTTCATAGTCGATTACAATTTATGCAACTCCGTTAAGTATTTCTAATGAAATAACGAGGTGGAAACTATTTTGACTAAAAAACTAACACCCATTGAAGATTTAACAGAAAAAGTCACATCCCTTTCATCTTCATCCATAACTTTCTCTTTGTTCTCTCTCTAAAATTTTGAGTTTCCCTTGTTTCCTTCCAATTCCCCATCTCTCTACCACGCCACTAAGCTTTAATTCTTGGGATCTGATCTTGAAAAAGATAAGATCTTTAGCCCTAGTCAGTCCCAACGAAATTTCTCAATTCCACTTGAGATCTTGTTTGTTTGATGATTTTGGTGAAGTTTAACCTTGTTCTTGTCCATTTCAATCAATTTTATCAATACCCACTTCTTGAATTCGAAGAAAACACGAAGGTGGTAGAAGATTACAGAGGTGTCGGCCGCCACTGGTGGTGTACAACCCAACTTTCTGCGACATTACTTGGAGCGCCGGCCACACCACCGCAAATCTGACTCTTGATATTTCTGATCTGGGTTGGTTTGGATCTGATTTTTTCAGCGGTTTGATTTTCGAGTGTTAGAGTAGAAATGACATCCAAAGAAGTAAAAAATCATGGCCTCTTCCCTGATCTTAGCTTTCTTCCCTGGATTCCGACGACTTCCATGGATTCCGGCGACTACCTTGGTGGTGGTGTTGGCGTTAATCATGGTTGAATCTGTTCAGATCTGGTCGGGGAAGGTAAATGGTCGCCGGGGTTTATAGAAGGGTAAGGTCGTCGGAGATGGGGAAGGTAAGGGTCGCCGGAGATTTGGATGATGGGAAGCCTCCGGCAGTGGAAGTATAGAGAGAGGATGGGGTTTAATGTTCGTTAGTGTATTTAACGAGATGTTAATATTTCTGTTATTTTTTTAACGTCGTTAGGGTAAAAAATAGTGTGTTGCATAATATGCAACCAATGGAAAAAGTACGTATATTTAAGATGCAAATTTGTGGTACATTGCATAAATTGTAACCAAAACCAATGTACGTGGCATATTTTTGTAGATTGGGCATAAAATAAGTTACTTATAATTCAATGTTGTTGGTACGAAAGAACTTTTGAACAATAATTTTAGGTTGACTTAATTATAGTATTAATGAAAATCTATAACTGTAATTGAATATTGATAAACCATCAACAATACTATCAATAACAAGTACTTCCTCCGTCCGGTTCAAGGTTCTTAGTTTGACGTTACACGTTATTAAGGAATCAAGGCAAACTTGAGTCAAGAATATTAGTTGGTGGAGGATATAATTGTCCATTCATAAAGCAAGTGGTGAAAAGTAGATAGGTAAGTGATGTTTTTTTGTAATATATGAACTTTATGAGGACAAGATTGTCCAAAATACTATTCATCCTTTGCCATTTAAAGAATAAAGCAACTAAGAACCTTAAACTGGGACATACCAAAAAGGATAGTAAAACCTTAAACTGGGACGGAGGGAGTATTAGATTTTCATTCGGATAATTAAATCAACTTAAAATGTTGCTCAAAGTTCCTTCGTAGTATCAGCAAAAAAAGTGTGAAGATCATTTGGGACATGGATAGTATATGTTCTGGATTCTGTTTGCAGTCTTTGTGTTTTACATTTTTTTATTATCTTTCTCAGTCATGGATGGGAATTTAAATGAGAAGGAGGCCCTGGTTGCTCGCATCCAACAGTTAGAGCATGGTATGAACTCTGCTTCTAGTTAGCTACTTCACTTAAGATTTTGGTGATTAAGGTGCCAACTGCTAACTATACATTAAGGTTAGTAAGTGCGGACGTTGTTTATTGAAGAGCTTAAAATAAGAAGATAAAATTAGAGAAAGAAATTCGTGTTTTTTTATGCAGTGTCCATTTTTATTAATAAACAAGAATAAAATATATAGTTATTTGAACGGAGGAAGCCTATATCGGCCTTTATCTGAATGCTAACGTAAACACACACACACACATATATTTGTGGAGAGAGAGAGATAGAGAACATGATGACGAATGACCTTGTGCGTCTGTAATTACTGTTAAGTGTTTACGATACTGCTCTCATACTAAATCCTTATTGTTGCTTTATAGAGCGTGATGACTTAAGGAAGGATATTGAACGACTGTGTATGCAAAATGCTGGACCTAGCTATCTTGCTGTTGCTACAAAAATGCATTTTCAGAGGTATGATATTTCGAGTCTATGGGTCAACATTATTTTTTGTTTATTTATAGTTGAACGTTTAGTGTATGGCCTATGGCTACCTATCATTGTGGATAAAGACAGTAAATATCACTGAAATGAAAAACAAATCAGGACAGCTGGCTTAGAGCAGGAGATTGAGAACTTGAAGCAGAAGTTAGGAGTCTGCATCAGAGAGAATGCAAATCTCCAAGAAGAGCTTTCAGAGGCGTACCGTGTGAAAGTGAGGTTCTTCCCTTCTAATAAGAGTATGAACTATGATCGATTAACTATGTTTATGAGAATTTCATGTATGTTTGCCTATTCATTTTATGAGCTTTAAAATGTTTATATGACTGTTGGTAGGCAGAAAAATCGAAGGAGGAGGTAGAATTTGTATCCCAGAAGCTAGATGGTTTCCAGCAGAGGTAAATCTCTTTTGCTTGGGAAGTCAAATGTCACGTTTTGTTTACTTGTATAGTTTATGGAACTCTGATGAACTCCCAGATGAAAGGAGGTTAAGAAACTCTCTTCGGTCAGTGTAAATATATAGGCAGACTAGTATCTTATGAAGAAGAGAAGACCCCCAAGGGTCTGTTAGGAACCTTAATTCCTTGTCATGGAACTCGAACCTGAGGTTCCAATTTCTGTTCAATTGTTTAATTAAAAATGGGCCCAAAAGCTTACCGTCGCCAACTCTTCAGTTTCTGTCACTACTTGTTTCAATGTCTTTGCTGGTGCTTCCCTTGCCATCACTAGCTATCCAATTTTCGTTGCCTGTGCTTCTCTCTCTATCGGATCTGTCTGTTGATGATGTTTATAGTTATAACGCTGGTAAAGTTGTTCATTGTTGATTTTCATTCAAATAACAGTTGCTTACCTTCAAGTCCAAACAACTTGTTGGTCCAAAATATGGTACCATGCGGTGGTGCGCGGGAATGCCACCTTTTGGCTAGTGGCCGAGGGAGTCTATAATTGTGATTGGTGTTATGAGAGAAAGGGACACTATAGGAATTGTTTTGGTGTTAGGATTCTCTGATTGAGAAAGAGAGAGAGAAATTAATTTCTTAAAAGATTTTTGGGTTTTCATTCTCCTTTCATTTGGAACATTATTAGAGGGGTTCAATTGTACAATAATTAATACGGTGTTACAGTTTTGAAAACCTTATATAGACTTGTAAGTGAATTTAGTGATTAAACCTAACATTAGAATTCACATCATATGGGATTCAAACTTCAATCTTAACAAATTTGAATTACATTGAATTTGAAATTTTATTGAATTAAAAAAAAAAAATCACTTACTGTAATATTAGGTTTTTTGCTGGAACTATTGATTGGTAGGTCCACTTTACAGGGACAGTTTACTCCAAGTGTCTCTCGACTTAGTAGGGTCTTTGTATGCTGGTGCTTTAGAAGAGAAACAGGTCAGTCAAAATAAGAATTGGAAGACAGTGCAGCTGTCTACTATAAGACTGTTTTTGAAAGTATTTGGTTGTCACAGTTCAAATTTTGTTCACTTTTGAATCATAGGTGATTGCAACTGCCCCTCTAGGCTGTAGCCTAGAACGTGTGAGGCTGATTGGTAAGAACCATTGACAAGATGGCAGGGATTTTTGAGATAGAGTGTGAATATGTCAAGCTTTGGCTTTCTAGAATCTTTATGTTAAAAAGAGCTTCTTCTCTAAGGTGCTTATGCTTTATTTGAGATTAAGGGTTAGTTTGTGTTAATTGTTTAGGACCAAAATCACCATTAAAGTGGCGGGTGTGAGATCCTTGCTTGGCAGTCTTCTGAAGCAGAAATATGAAAATGTAGTAAATGTCATATCAAGGACTCCAGGCCTAAACCTGGGCCTCTCCTCTAGGTGGTCTTGTGGGACACCCAAGATAGAAAATATTTGAGGTTGAACATGCTTATTGTAGGTTCAGCACCGTGATCACTTTACTTCAGTGACTTGAGAATTATTTAACCATTTTTTCTTGCTCTTCTTTCCCACTCCCCCATTTTTTCCCCATCTCACACACTTATCAACTATTTTCCAAATCTTGATGAATTCAATTAAAACTAATTTGCCTGTAGTCTGTGTTAATCATGGGCTTGAGAACTGATATCCTGGTATGCAGTGGCGGATCTAGGAATCTTTATCAGTGTGGGCCAAAACAATTAATGTCCCACGCCATACTTTTTCTTGGTTATTAATATACTTTTTCCTATCCATTAAAGGATATTTATGCTTCGGGTTACCAGTCAAGTTTATTTAACTTTAGAATAACATGAAAATTAGGCAAATAAGAAGAAAAATGTCCTTAAAAATTGAAAGTAACTACAGCAATTTGACGATGAAATCATGAAAATTTCATCTAAAAAAAGTTATTCTTTTTTTGGCTAATATCATTAAAATCTTAATTTTACTCTTGCATTGGACATGCAATTGTATTTACTAAACGAAGTCAAGTACGAGAAATATAATTTATAAAGATATATTTGGTACTTTTTTAATAAAGTTATAGTGATAATTTTATTCTAAAAGTGGTGAAAGCCCCAAAAGTAATACCCGTTTCGAAATTATCTTCTTACTTTGTTGTCGGTACGAGGTACTTTGATCAATATTTTAGGTTAATTTAATTATTTTAGTGAACATCTAAAAATATTATTAATGCTCCATTCGTCCCAAAATGATAGTCTCGTTTAATTTTTCAAATATTTTAAAGTTATTTTATACGGTTAAAAAATGCAATGATTTTGAAGCCTTCATTTTGAAAATGAGACTAACTTTTTGAGACAAACAAAAAAGAGAATTTAAATAAAACTATCATTTTGAGCCGGTGGAAGAAGTATTTACAATATTGTGTACCAGTAACAAGCTTTGAATTTTCATAACAAAAGTTATACTACCTCCGTCCCAGAGTAAGTGTCCACCTTTCCTTTTTAGTCTGTCCCAGAGTAAGTGTCCACTTCCTAAAATGGAAAAGAATCTTTACTATTCATCCCACTCATTCTCTCTCATACTTTACTTTTACACTCACAACACCAATCAATTCACTATTCCCTACCCCACTTTCTCTCTCCTACCTCACCTTTTATACTCACAACACTTACACCACTTCCACTTTTTCTTACACCACTTCCACTTTTTCTTAATCCCCGTGCAAATGGATGGGTGGACACTTACTCTGGGACGGAGGGAGTACTTATTTAAATTTATTAATCATAGTATTTTCGTAAAAATAAAAATAGAAAGATTAATTTGAGATAGAGAGTACTACTTTGGAAAGAGGGAGTAGTAGTTCTATTTGAATTTGTTATAACTAAGCAAAACCAAAAAAAAATAAAAAAAAAATCTAAATTCCAGCGTGGGCCATCGCCCACCCTTGTCCAAGGGTGGAACCGCCACTGCTGGTATGTAGTATCGCAAGAAATTTATGCTTTGTAATATTTTCCCCCAGATCCAGATTAATTATGTTCTTCTACAAATAACTCTTGGAACATTCTCTTTCTGCTTGCTAATGCTTATACTCTAATTTCTTGCCTTATTTTCACAAATGGCGCTTTTCCTTTGCCTTTATTTTACTGCTAATATCTCTCTCTCTCTCTCTCTCTCTCTCTCTTGGAAATACAGGATAGAAGAACTTACCTCTGAGTGTCTTGAAGAAAAGAAACTCTCAACTTTCCTTCGGGATGATCTAGAAAAGAAAGAGAAGGAGAATGAAATTCTTAAAAAGGTAGTGATTAACTGTATTATCCTACAAATAATTGGATTACTATCCTACAAATAAATGGAGTACTCGAATATACAGATTAAAGAGTTTGAAAACTGTTTTACCTTCTACCTCTGTCCCACTTGTTGAGGTGCGGTATGACCAAACACACAAATTAAGGAAAGTGGTTGACAGCTGATTTCCAAATTACTCAAACATTTGCAAAAAAGAGGCAACATATGAATTCAAACTACGCGGGATGCGAAGGTTAAAATAGCCCATTGATTGAAGATGATGGCCCTAAAAGGAAAGTTAATCTTCTGATGGGAAATGAATGCACACGTCTTCTAGTGGGCTGGAGGGAGTGTTATATTTTTAATGATATGAATGACTGAAAATTTCACGCGTTTCAAGCTAAACTTGAAAAAAAAAAAATCTAAAAAATAGTAATAATAATACTAATAAAATGAATGCTTATATATTCTTATATCAGAAGAAATATAGTTCTTAATTAATGATATCTTTAGCAGTTTAACATTAATTTACAGAGGTTCATGTAGTAAATATTCTACAGGTACTTACTAAATTCTCAAATTGTCATGGTATACTTGCTCTTTCTGTTTTTTTGAAGACCTAGCCATGAAATTTCAGATTACATTCACATTATCATCGTCATGTTATACTTGCTCTTTCTGTTTTTTTGAAGACCTAGCCATGAAATTTCAGATTACATTCACATTATCATCGTCATGTTGTACTCCCTGAAAGAAATATTCTTAAACTTCTTATAGGTCGTCAATAAGTTTTATGAAATTCGAGGGTTCGCCTTACAAGAGTGTGATGAAAAGAGCTGGTATTATAAGTGCGCGCGTCTTTTGCACGAAACAGAAGACCAGTGGAGTTATGGTGAAACATCGACCTCTAAATGCATCGTGAGTTCTTACGTACTTCAACTAATTGATTTTGTCGAAAGCATGATTCTTCATTGTCATTATATTTTTGGCTACTTGGAGTAGTTACTTCTTAACGTGCTTGATTTTTAGTCATTCCTCACATTTTGGGACAGATTGGAGTTTACTCTACATGAGTGTATACTTTTTGCATAGACCATCTTTTATTTATCTTGGCATTAGGTGACACAACGGTGCATATGAAACCCTTTGCCTGAGAGATTTGAAAATGTGAAAGTAGTGGATAAGAGTGGTCATAACATCTGGTGAGATAAATTGCTTCAGCAATAGCATCATTTCATTTTGATGTGAAAACTAGTCTGGTAGTAATAATGAGTGGCCTACTCATGTAATCTAACGGATATTGTTGTTTTATCTTTTCATGTAATCTGACGAAAAGCTTATCCTACTTTTGTACATTCTTCCCTTTATTGGAATATACTCCCTCCATCATGGTTTAAGGTTCTTAGTTTGACTATGCACGTTTATTAAGGAATCAAGGCACACTTGAGTCAAGAATAGTAGTGGGTGGAGGATATAATTGTCCATTCATAAAGGAAGTGGGTGAAAAGTAGATAGGTAAGTGATGGGTTTTTTGTAATATTTATGAAATTTATGAGGACAAGATTGTCCAAAACATTATTCATCCTTTGCCATTTAAGGAATAAAGCAACTAAGAACCTTAAACTGGGACATACCGAAAAGGAAAGTAAGAACCTTAAACTGGAACAGAGGGAGTACTTTTCTTATTAAAAAAAGGTAAGAGTGAGTGGCCAACATGGAGGCTTCTTTCATCAGATTCATAATACTCCCTTTGCCCCGGAAAATTTGTCCCATTTGACTTTTTATGGTCAACGCAATGAACGTCGACCAAATATTGATGTTGATCTAACAATCCTATTGAAATTCTAGAAATTGTAATTGATAAATCATTAAGTGATTTATCAATAACAATTATTAGAATTTCATTCTGATCATTAGATTGACACTAATGTATGGTCAAAATTAACATGCGTTGACCATAAAAAGTCAAATGGGACAAACTTTCTGGGACAGGAGTATTATTAGTACTTGAGATCACCAATTACCAACTCATTACAACAACACAACACAAAGCCATAGTCCCAAAATGATTTGGGGTCTGCTAACGTGGACAGAAGGAGTATTATTAGTACTTGAGATCACCAATTACCAACTCATTACAACAACACAACACAAAGCCATAGTCCCAAAATGATTTGGGGTCCGCTAACGTGAAACATCGTATCTGGGATAGAAGGAGTATTATTAGTACTTGAGATCACCAATTACCAACTCATTACAACAAAACAACACAAAGCCTTAGTCCCAAAACGATTTGGGGTCCGCTAACATGAAACATCGTATGGACTCATCAATGAGAAGTGAGAAAATAATTAAAAAGTGGATAGATGGTTAAACACAATAGTTATTACTCCCTCCGTCTCAAAGTAAGTATCCACCTTTCCTTTTTTGTTTGTCCCAGAGTAAGTGTCCATTTCCTAAAATGGCAAAGAATCTTTACTATTCATCTCACTCATTCTCTCTCCTACTTTACTTTTATACTCACAACACCAATCAACTTACTATTCCATACCCCACCTTCTCTTTCCTACCTCACTTTTAATACTCACAACACTTACATCACTATTTCTTAATCCACGTGCAAATGGAAGGGTAGACACTTACTCTAGGATGCAGGGAGTATTATTTTTATTATCTTATTTTGTGAAAGCTAAGATGATATTTAAATGAAGAAAAAAGTGTGAAGAAAAATCAAGAGAATGCTATATCTTGTTCACTTGACCTTGTTTGATTAGTTTTGGCTATTGCTTTAGGGTCCATTCCCGAGTTTAAAAAGGAGAGAAAAGAAATGAAAAGGGGAGAAATCTAGGGGAAAAAAAACTATTCAATGTTCTGGAAGGAAAGGTAAGGAAAGTTTCACAAAATTTCTCTCCTTTGAAATCCGCCCAAAAGTGTTCTAAAAGTCGCCCGTCTAGGCCGCCTAGGCCCCGCTTAGGCGCTAGGCGTTCATAAAACGACTTGGTACCGCCTAGGATATTATAATTATGTCTGAATTCTCGGCCCCGCCTAGATCCCGTCTAGACCCCGCCTAGGCGCTAGGCCCAGTTGCGGCGCCTAGCGACCGCCTAGCGCTTTTTAGAACCTTGTGGGAAGAATTGGGAGGAAAGAAATTCAAAGCTTTCAATATTTTTCAAAAACCCAATTTTACCCTTTCTCAGTCCCCTCGTATCCCACACATGCGCACATGGAAAACCCTTCCCGTCATATCTCTTTAGCGTAAACCCTCTGCGCAAACCCTCAACTCATATGCACAAAGAACTGAAGCCATGGAAGAAGTATGCACTCAATTATTTCAAGCATCTTCTTGACCAATTTCTTCATCCTATTCTACTAATCCAGTAATTGCAACTTCTGTCACATATGTTTAGTAAGCTTTATGCTTTTATACGTGTCTTTCCACTCAAAATTAATTGTCACATAAATCAATTCCTATTTGTACTATCTGAATATTATAATGCAACTTTTGTTGGAGTACTTTTATGGGTGTTAATCTTTAAGTATGATTAATCTGGGTGTGTGTGAAATTTCGGGCTTTTAGTGGAATATCAGTTACGGGTGTAAATTATGAATTAAGTGTTACTCCCTCCGTCCCGAAATGAATGACCAAATTTTGTTCAAATTCGATCTTCATCAAGAGCAAATATTGACAAAATTTGGACAGTCATTTTTGGACGGAGCGAATATTTAATTGAATGTGATCGAAGTATGAACTTTAAGTTATCTATCTGTGAAAGTTTTTTTGTTTTTATTGGAATTTCTTTTTGGGTGTTAAATTTGAAATAATCCATAGGTTAATGTGATCATTGGGAGTAATCATTGAATGGGTCTTAGTGTTGTGGATCACAATTTTAAGTCACTTATTTGTACATTGATAAATTTAAAGGGTGTTGATTTTTGGATTGACGGCGATAGGGAACTAAGAAGATTGCATCTACTCATATTAAATCAACAAATAATGATAGCTCATGTTATATGACATATTGTGTACTATCTTGTGAATGGAAAATCTCATCAAGTGAATCTTCCAAATGAAAAGTGCGTTTGAGAAGATATAGACTAAGAGATGAGTTACTGAAACGCGTGTGCATAGATCAAGAGCAGTGCTTTGCTGCTGTCTGACCATAGACCACATGCTTTTATAAAGTTATACAATATACTTAAAAATGACTGTGGTCTTTTACCAACTCAACAAGTTTCGATAGAAAAACAAGTAGATAAGATCCTTTACACATTGGCACATGATGTGATGCAACGGCCAATGGCGTTGTTCTTCAGTCAAGGTCGTAGTACCGTCAGTCGACTTTTTTGCAATGTCCTTCAGGCCATAATAGAGTTGGAAGATAAGTTTATTTAACAACCTACTGAGAATATGTGCCTCTAGAAATATTGAATATCAAAAGATTTTATCCATATTTTAAGGCCGTTTTGGTTTGAGCAATAATAATTTTTTGTATCTTAACTATAGGATAAAATATGTTATAATGTTAAGTGTATGTATCAGAATTGTGTAGGGGATATTAATATGGCACATATTCGTATAAAGGTGTCTCCTACCGATGCAAGATACTGAGGGAGGAATTTTTTTTCCATCAACGAATGTGCTAGCTCCTTGTATGTTTGATCTAAACTGTACATACTCCCTCCGTCTTTTTAGTCTGTTCACCTTTGGTCAACGGTAGTAAACTTTGACCAAACATTTAATGTCAATCTAATCATCCTAATGAAATTCTAACAATTGAAATTGATAAATAATCATTTAATTTATCAATAATAATTTTTAAAATTTCATTAGGATTGTTAGATTGACATTAAATGTTTGGTCAAAGTTTACTCTCGTTAACCAAAAGTGAACAGACTAAAAAGACAGAGGGAGTATGTTTTAATGCCTGGTTGGGAAGATATTGCGTCTAACTTAAGGATAAAAAAAAACACTTAGAAGAGAAGATAAATTGCACATTTCAAATGGTAATCAATGTTTCTCAATTATTACATATCCAAAAATATTGTAGTAACAAACTATCGTTTTTAATAGGTAAATTTATCTTCTTGATCCGGACTTCATGTATAGAAGTGGACTGATCGTACGCTATCACTTGAAAGAATATTCCAACCGAGCACCTCAGAACTCTCATGAATTATTCAATCTTCGACATTCATCCTTGCGTAATGCAATTGAAAGAGCAATTAGTGCGCTTAAGAAAAGATTTGCTATCATAAGCAGCACAACTGAACCCTTTATCCAGATGATGTGCAATTGGAGATTTTTCTAGGCTGCTCCATCATCCATAATTTTCTAGTTGAATAATGTGAAATGATTATGACTTGTCTAATGAACTTTACTATTTCTCTCTAACTTGTAGTTGATTTATCAATGTATTTATATTATTTTTATGTTCCTTAAATATTTTTTTATGTAGAAGTCAAAAGGAGTTTTTCCTTCGAAGGAATCCAAAACAAAAAGGGAAATGCTAGTTTGGACTACTCACATGGACAGTGTATTTATTGACTCTATGTTATTTCAACATCGTGAAGGAAATCACCAAGATGGTGTTTTCTCAAGTTGTGCTTATAATGATATGCTAAAGGAAATGAATGAAAAGTTTCCATCAATAAATATCAAGAAGGAAAATTTAAAGAATCGATTGAAAACCATCAAGCAAAATTTTAGCAAGTGCTATGATATATTTAGAAGTGCTAGTAATAGCGGGATTACTTGGAATTCTGAAAGTAAGATGTGGGAAGCTGAGCCCGAAGTTTGGGAAATACTCATTCAGGTATGCTTCTCAACTCCCTTGTATGAAATTAGGATATTGAAGTGTAGCTTAGACTGATTTTTTATGAATGCGTGTTTGTCACAGTCTAAGCCAGAAGCAACTGAATGGAGGACTAAAACCGTTAATAAGTACGATGAGCTTGAAGAGTTGTTTGCCAAAGATAGGGCAAATGGTGAAGGTGCTGAAACGGCTAAGGAAAAAAAGCGTCGATGGGCTAAGACAAAAGCCAACTCTGTTTGTGAGGAGAACATGGAATCAATTGATGATATCAACTTTCTAATCTCTTGCAACGAAGTTAATTTGGAAGGTGTTTCCGTGGACTTAGAAGGAGACGATGTCGAGATTCTACCCAATGCACAACCGTCTCAAGTACCTTCTCAATGTGTCTCTACGTCCTCAAAAAGGAAGAAGACTGAAACTATGGAAGAGGTAATGAAAAGTTCACTTGATAAAATTGCCACTGCGATTGAAAGAAGCGCCGATGCTATTTTGGAAAATAGTGCATCACTTGCAAAATTTCGTCCTAGAGTGATTTCTTCTGAAGAAATCACGGAGGCACTGGAGGAGATGGGTATAGATGGTCAGTTTTTTGATGATGCCTTTGAGTTCCTAACCGACAATCCTGAAAAAGCGAAGAAATTATTTGGTTATCCAAAAATGGGAAGATTAGCGTATTTGAAGAAGCTAATTTATCCATTCTGAATAGATTTAAAGGGTGTTTTGTGTGGGTTAGACTTGTTTTTCGGGTAAAGATATTGTGGATTAGACTCTTTTTTTTTGGGTAAAGAATTTGTGGATTAGACTTGGTTTTGAATGTTATGAAATTTCGAGATTTGGGTTGTTTGTTTGATTGATCATTCTGTGGATTAGACCTAGAAGGTTTGGCACGGCTGCGCTTTGAATATGGCGCATTCATGCGAAGATTAGCTCGACACGGGTGGACGACCCTTTTGCTTTTGCAGAATTTCTCCTTGTGAATGCTAGTTTATGTTGGTGCATCTAATTCCTATGTAATTATGTGTGAGTAATCATATTATGTAAAATAAGGCATATAAACTTGCCTGCTTGTGCTTGGGGTTCCATGCATGCAAGGAAAATGGCTTAAAGTAGCACAAGAAGAATAAAGAAGCTCTCTTTAACTGACATGGATGTTTGTCCTATATTTGTGTGTCATGTTTGATGAACGCGCTCTGCTGTCGGAGTCCCTTTTTTTGTATTCATTTTCCATCTGCAACATGATTAGCTTTTGTTCAGACAGACTGCTCTTGATAAAGAAGGTACAAATGGTATGATTCTTGTTTACTGTTTATATGGTGTTCCTATTTACATTTATCTGAGTTTTGTTGCTTCCTCCTGTGTGATGATCATTTTCTCTCTTAATATAGGGATTGGAAATTGAGAGCCATCTGAAGAACAAAGTCCACAGTATGGAAAGCAGAAAGTGAGACGTAAGGTGTACTCGTTTACCTATTTAGGATGGCTTTAGCTTGACCCTTTAAATTAGTTTTTTATATTAGTGCAGGATCTCTTGGAAGGAAAACTGAAGAGAGCGATATCAAGCTTAATTCATCATCATTCTCAGATTAGGATTGACATCAAGAACTTAGTTGATGAAGAATATTCTCTTTTTAAATCAACTATTGATATCTTGGAAGATAAGGCGGGAGAACTTCACATTATTGGAGAACTCAATATTATACCACCGCCGGGAGATGCAAATTTACAAGAAAGTGAATGTCAAGATGTCTATGTAACTACTGATGCTAGCTCAGATTTGATGACAAAGGTATATCCCTGGCTGCCAAGCTTCTGCTTTTCATGAAATATTTTGGGTGTCTGTGGTTATACTCGTATCATGTTTCCACCCCAGAGTATGGTTCACACTTTTGTTGTTTCACTTTGAATGAACTTTGAGTGATAATGTTAGTATAATTAGTATAATTTAATTATCCTAACGAAAACCCAAAAACTGTTATTGGTACACCATTATAAATACTATCAATACATTGGGATAATTAAATTATCCTAATATTATGGCTCAAAGTTCATTCAAAGTGACAACAACAATGGGGTAAACCTTACTTTGGGACGTAGGTAGTAACTAGTAGATCGTATCTACTAGAAAAGATAAAGTTTGAAATAAACACATCGACGAATAATGTTTACTAATACTCAAAGCTACTACAGTTATGCTACATTATTCATAGTACTGAAGTACCCTGATAAACTTGTAGACTAAAGTATCCCGCACAGATAATAAACTCCTTGGGACCTTATTCTATGTGATTTCTGTATATCTAAATATAAACACATGATATCCTGCCCAACAACTATGCGAGTAAGTGGTGTTCCCTATGCATGTCGATTGAGAAAATATCAAGATCAGATGTTTCCACTGCTCTGGAATATACTCGCTTCATCCCGCTAGAAGAGGTGATTATTCCTTTTTTTAGCCATCCCAGTTAAAGAGTAGCCTTTCCATTTAAGGAAGCTTTTATAACGAATTAATCAGATCAACCTTCATTTTCCCACCAGTTTTGCAAATTTTATGTTTGAAGAAATTCCATTTATAGATTACCCTTATGAGATTATTATAGATCCAAACTTGCACAAAATCAATGTTGACAAAGCTAATGAAAACCAAAAAAGTCAAACAATGAATAAACCTCTTAACATGAATTTCAAATAATGAAAACAAGCAAAGAGCACAGCTAGAGAGATAGAGTAATCACGACTCAGCAGCAACTTCAATGGAAGCAGCAGCTGGGAATGGCTGTTGTTCTTCAGCTTCAATCTCTAGCTGGCTGTAGTTTCCCTTTTCCTTGAATAGTTGAATGTGGTGGTGCTTGCAGTATAGTCTCCCTTCATGAGCTATATAGTTTGATGGGCTAATCGTGCAACCTCCGTACGTGCACTTGAAACAGCTTCTGTGGTATGCACTTCCATTCACCGAAACCTTATAACAAAGATAAGGTACGTCGTTAGTTTCCATATACTGTATATTATAGCTTCTTTTACATGTATAGTAAGGATTTTTAAATTTTCACCTTCTCGATTGGATAAACAGTCTTCGCACACCCTACACATTTGTCCCTTGTGCCTGCAAAGAAACCCGAGACTCTGTTTGCGTTCTGTCGAATTCAACACACATTATTAGAAGCTAATTTGTTACACGCAACCATTTATTTGATTAAATTTTCTTCGTGTTACTTAAAAGAAAGAAACTGCTCCCTCTATCTCTAAATGAATGTCCAAATTCAAGAAATTTTTATCATAAAATGAACGCCCTTTAAAAAAAAAAAAAAAAACTGTCCCTAAACGTTTTTTTGCTATTCATTTTATTATCATAAAAATTAAATATTTAGTGGATAACTAAAATATATATATATATATATATGCATCTTTCCCGTTAAATATTAAAAAAAAAAAAAAAAAACATATTTTCAGAGTGTCCCTTAGAATGAATTTTGGACAGGGACGGAGGGAGTGCTTAATAGAGAAAGTGTGTAACCAAGAAATTACCTCAGGAACAACAGGCTTCTCTGGCTTCAAGATTTTTGGTGTTCCTGAATGAGAATGAACATTGAGAAGGAATTTACCCTATTATTTATCAATAAATCAAAGGCCGAGGAGAACTGTGTGTGTGTGTGTGTGTGTTTACCTTCAAAGCTCTTATCCAGGCTGCCTGTTCTCTTGAAGAGTTGATCATAATGAGGCCTACAGTAAAGGACTCCCTCAAAAGAACAGTAATTGCTCAGCTGCACGAAAACAAATTTCCAGGTGACTGATTAATCGATATTGATAATTAACATCAAACCACTCGCAATTATTTTATTTTATTTTATTTTCGTTCTTGAATAAATAAATAACAAGGAACATACATACCATGAGAGTGCCTCTGCAATGAAAGCATCTGAAACAGGCTTTATGGTATATTCTGTTATCCGCTGCTAAACGATCAACAAGATACACCGTCTTGTCGCATGCCATGCACTTTTGAGTCGTTCCTGCAAATGCCATGGCCACTGCGCGCTACCTTATATCAAATTTATACAACTTCTCGATCGATTTTTATCCTCCTAACAAAACCAACCAATCAGAGATCACGAGTAAGCTAGATAGAGAGAAGAAGAAGCAAACTTTCGTATTCACTCTCCTCTCTCTATCCTCTCCTCTTTCTCTCTCGACGCTTTCTCTCTTAATTTTTTCTTCTTGTCAATTTTTCATGCATTTGACAATCTTGATAAAGAGGTGAAAGGATTAGATAGGAAAAAGGGAACTTGTGGGTTGCAGCAAATTAAGGGAGAGGTGACTATTATGGGAATGGCCATAATTTAATCATTTTCGCCGAACTTAAAGCACTTCCATTCCCATAACTTTTCATCCTTTGAACCAATAAAAATATACTCCCTCCCCTCCGTCCCACCCAAATTAGGATTTTTGGGTTGGGCACGGGGATTAAGGAAAAAGTGTAAGTGGAGTAGGTGTTGTGAGTATGAAAAATGAAGTAGAAGAGAGAAAGTGGGGTAGAGAATAAAAATTTGGAAAGTTGTTGTGAGTGTGAATGTGGGTCCTATTAAATAAAACACTTCCATTTTTGGGTTG
>JAOWBW010001314.1:0-100000 GCA_026119855.1 Campanula takesimana | reverse complement strand
ACATGTGGGCATTTGGTCTAGTGGTATGATTCTCGCTTTGGGTGCGAGAGGTCCCGAGTTCGATTCTCGGAATGCCCCAATCTCTTTTTTTTTTGGCCTACTTTTTTTCCTACGACAAAGTCAATGCAGTTTTAATAATTTGACCATCATCATCAGGATCTGAATTCAATATAACCATCCAACAATTTTAAAAACATAACATCAAGTCAATTCAACGCATTTTTAATAATTTCAGCTTTGTCATTTGGATCTGAAGTTGACTAGCTCACAGCAAGAACCTAGCCTGGATCAAAATTAAAGCAAATACAGCCTCAAGACCTCAATATATTAACTTATTTACCTACATGGTTTAGTTAGTCTGGATATGAAGTTACTAGCTCAAGATAGTTACCTAGCCATATCATAATCAAAGGATAGTCAATCCTAATAACTCAACACAAAGATCTAACAACTTTCAGTACAAAGTCAACTCAATTGGTTTTAATAATTTGTCCATTGTCATTTGGATCTGAAATTGACCAGCTCACAGCAATGCATACAGCAAGTCTGAATCACAAATGAAGCACATTCAAACCCAAAACACTCAATACAACAATCTAACAATTTTGAATACATGACATCCAAATCAACTCGTTAGTTTCATTTATTTGACCATTATGATCTAATGATCTAACATTTTTTCAAGAAATGCAGCTACCACATAGTCAATCCCAAAACCTATATACAATGATTTTAGTAAAAACATATCAAGAGAGAACATCCAAGTCCACACTACTGGTTTTAACAATTTCCTCATTATCATTTGGATTTGATGTTGAATAGCTCACCGTATGCAGCTAGCCTGAATCACAATCTGAAGAACACAATACAATGAGCTACTCCACTACAAGGTTTAGGCAGTTTTAACCATTGTCATCCAGATCTGAAGTCGACTAGCTCTAGAGCTAACCAAATCATAAATTAAAAATACTCAATATCAAGAACTCAATACAATGATCTCAAACTTTCTTCATCAATTTGAATACATGAGATTTTAACCATTTTTCGATGATTTGACAATTATCATCGAGATCTGAGTTTGAGTAGCTTTAGATATGCAGCTACTATGCCCAAGTAAAAAAAAAAAAAAATTGTTACTAGCTCAGAACATGCAGCTAGCTGAGTCACAGTTAATGCACAATCAGGCTCCATAAGTCAACACAATGAGCAAACTTTCAATAAATGACATCTGAGTCAACTTAGTGAGAAACATCTTTATCAAATATAAGCATGACGAACAATAACAGTTGGGCATTTGGTCTAGTGGTATGATTCTCGCTTTGGGTGCGAGAGGTCCCGAGTTCGATTCTCGGAATGCCCCAGATCATTTTTTTCACTTACTGAAAGTTGAGGCAGATTTAAATAATTTGACTATTTTCTCTGGAGTTGAGTAGTTGACTGGCTCAAGATAATACAGCTAGCCAAATTGCAAACATAGCTAGTCAATCATGAGAACATAATACACTGATCTAACAATTCTTAGTACAGAACATCCAAATCCACACGGGTTTAAACAATTTAACCATTATCATTTGGATCTGAACTTGACAAGCACAGTATGTAGACAATTAAAGCACATTAACCTTAACAACTCACAAGAATGACCT
Organism: Campanula takesimana; assembly: GCA_026119855.1. Lineage (NCBI taxonomy): Eukaryota > Viridiplantae > Streptophyta > Magnoliopsida > Asterales > Campanulaceae > Campanula > Campanula takesimana. Next base: position 98,354 of record JAOWBW010001314.1, on the reverse strand, counting down.
TTTTGCCTACTACAGGGTTTAGACAGCTTAGAATTTCAACCATTATCATCCCGGTCTGAAGTTGACCGGCTCAAGATGCGTAGCTAGCGAAATTTCAAGCATAACTAGTCAATGATGAGACCTCAATACAATGATCCAACAATTTGTAGTACAGAACATCTAAAGACACACTTGTTGTAACAATTTAACCATTATCATTTGGAGAGGGACTTGACTAGCACACAGTATGCAACCAAATAAAGCACATTAACCTTAACAAAATAGAAAGACTTATTTACCTTCCACACGGTTTAGGCAGCTTAGATATATGACCATTATCATCAGGATCTGAAGATTAGCATTAGAGATGCGGCTAGCAAAAGTGCAAACAAAATGTAGTCAATCTTAATAACTCAAAACAATGATCAAGTAATATTCAGTAAGGAACATTCAAGCCAAATGGTTTGAATAATTTGACCAATATCATTTGGATCAGAAGTTGACTAGCACACAGCATGCATCTAGCCTGAATCACAATGGTAACATTCAGCCTGAAGAACACAATCCAAAAATCTAGCAACTCTGAGTACATGACATCTAAATCAACTTGATTGCTTTAAAAATAGTGAGCATTATCATCGGGCCTTGAGGTTAACTAGCTTCCAAAAGCAACTAGCCGAATTGGTATCAGCCTCAAGAACTTGCTAAAATTATCTAACATTTTTTAATGCATGACATCCAAGTCGCTCACTTTGTTTTAATAATTTGACAATGACCATCTAGATCTAAAGTTGAATATCTCAGAGCGTGAGACATCAGAAGCAATTCAAGCACAACACGACTCAAGAACCCAATACAATGATCTCAATTTTCAATCTAAGTCAATGACAAACACCCTCATTAAATACAAGCATGACAAACAAGAAGAGTTGGGCATTTGGTCTAGTGGTATGATTCTCGCTTTGGGTGCGAGAGGTCCCGAGTTCGATTCTCGGAATGCCCCAGTCACTATTTTGCCTACTTTTATTTAGGTAGTTTTAACTGCTTATCAGCAACAATTTTCAATACACCATCCAAGTCAACTCAACTGGTTTTAATAATTAAAGCATTATTATTTGGATCTAAAGTTGACTTGCTGATAGCATGAAGCTAGTCTGAATCACAATTAAAGCACAATCAGCCAGACTCAATAAAATGACTTATTTGCCTCCTACCAGGTCTGGGCAATTTTAAATAATTGATTATTATCATCTGGATCTGAAGTTGACTAGCTTAAGATATGCATCTAGCCAAATTGCAAACAGAACAAAGATAGGAACTGAATAACAATGGTCTAACAAACTTTCACGAAAGAACATTCAAGTCAGCTAATTGACCTTGATAAGTTGACCATTATAATTTGGATCTAAAGTTCACTAGTTCACAGCATGCAGCTAGCCTGAAGCAAAGCACATTTAACCAGAACAATTTCAAATACATGACGACCAACTAAACACAAATTGTTCAAATAATATCACCAATATCATCAAGATCTGAAGGTGACTGGCTTCAGAATGCAGCTAATCAAATTGCCATCAGCCTCAAGACCTCACTATGATGTAACAATTTCAATACACGACTACAAATCAACTCAATTGGTTCTAAGAATATTACCATGGATCTAAAGTTGACTAGCTAGCTTGAATCACAATTAAGCTCAATCAGGCTCGAGTACTCAATACATGATCAGTAATTTTCAATAAATGACATTTAAGTCAACACAATGGCAAACACCCTCATCAAATATAAGCATGACAAACACCCTCATCAAATATAAGCATGATAAACAATAACAATTGGGCATTTGGTCTAGTGGTATGATTCTCGCTTTGGGTGCGAGAGGTCCCGAGTTCGATTCTCGGAATGCCCCATTTTTTTTTATTTTTTTTTTTGTGCCCTTTTCAGCAATAGTTGGTTTTAATGACTTGCAGATTATCATCTACATCTGAAGTTACTAGCTCATAATATGTTGTGCTAATACTCTGTAACCTCACAGCTACGCATTTTTATGATATTGGAAATCATTTCATGAATCACTTTATATATGGCTTTCAGAGCTCATGTCATTTTTAAGTATGATAATCTGACAAGTCAAACTTATACCAGAGACTATCATGAACAACCGGGGGTTTCCTGAAAAGGTTATATGTATCCAGGTACAGGGAAAAAATATTAACATTGTCTTTTGAAGTTACCCATGAAAGGAAATAAGCCTGACCTAGTGATGTCTGAATAGGACTGTAACAAAGAAGTAAGAACCAGAAGCACTTATGATGTTGTAACAAAAAGTATCATCGGTAAACCTAACAATAAGTATTGATAAGATGAAGCAAGTATTTCTGAGATGTGAAACAATACTAATAAGATATGTTAGCATAATCAGATACATAATGTTAAGGAAAACCAAGATTCTGCAGACATGGCAAACTGAAACAGGCAATAATCTGACGGTAGAAGGTAAAGGCATTAAATATAGTCAATTAAGGGTTAACTGAGTTTGCTTTCAGAGTGAGAGGTCCCCTAATCTTTGGGTGACCAACTTAAATTGGAGAATAAAATGAAGGGGTCAAATTCCCATTACTGGTACTTTCTCAAAAAAAATGAATGAATTAATGTTTTGAGGCTGTTGATTATTATGCATGATAGGTAACACAAAGCACACTAGCATTGGAAACAAAATCATGCTATGCACTTGTCTATATATATTTTGATCATTTACATCAATTCTCGATGCTACAAAGTCTACTACCAGTTACAATATCCACTCGGAAATGATTAAAAGGGATATAAAACTAATTCAAATGCTTTCAAGAATTATTCATCAACAACTTAAGAGAGAACATGCAGTAAATGTTAAAAACAAGGAATCCGATAGATACCTATTAGTTTGTTGTCACCACACGCCTAATATCACCTGAAAATGGAAGCATTTTGTCAGTCTTTGTTTCTATCAACACATTCTTGGGAACAAATATCTAACAGAATCGATCAAAAGTGATTCGTACAAGAGAAACAGCCAAAGTACTCGAGAAACGAAAAAAAGAAGATAATTAGGAACTCAAGGCCACAAATCCATAGCGGTTTTTAGTTCAGACCACCTAAATCAAGTAGATGACCATGATTGACACTATTACTATACTTGACTATAAGAATGCTACCGAGGATAAATGTATAACCCTCAAATAACGTGCCTAAATGGAATGGTCTTCATGAAATTCTGCCCAAAAAATGGCCTAAGAACTTGGAAGTCCAAATGTACTTCGTTTTCATGTGTACTCAATAATTCAATATGCAGCGCAAGAGGGTAAATAATCTCGCGCGTACTGAAGATGAATGGCGTTTCGAACCAAATAAAAACTTGTGTCAATTCATGCTTCTTACTCTAGGTGACAACTACACTTTCAGGAACGATGCCATTACTCAATTAAGTCATCAATATTACTAGACTAGTAAGTTTATTCAATGCTACATGGAATAAAAATGCAAATGCCAAACTCAGAGTGATAGTTATATAAATACAACTATGATGGTATTCTTATGATTGAATTATTACAGAGATCTAAATATGAATCTGAGATGGAAAGTGAGATGGGAAAAAAATGTTGTTGAGAGTGGGATTTGAACCCACGCCCTTTCGGACCAGAACCTTAATCTGGCGCCTTAGACCAACTCGGCCATCTCAACACATTTAATAAGTTTCTTCGGGTTGTTAAATAACAAGGCATTTCCAACCCTCAATCTTTAAACAATACTTCCAACTTTAACAATTAATTAGCTTCATCAACCACACATCTGAATACTGAAATGGTATACTGAAATGCATTACCAGCTGAATTATTAGCCGCGGAAGATTCTCTCCCAGGGTGAGAATGCTCCCAAATTAAATTTTCGGTAAGTTGTGAGTTACTTCTCACTTCTATCTGCAGTGTACATAAATAACAGTATGTGGTGCAGTTAGCCTTCTTTTCCTTCTCGCTATTCCCTTTTCCTAACACAGGATGTCATATTACAGGCATGTGAGATTAGGTTAAGTAGATGGTGTCAATATGATGCGATCGCTTAGTAGGATAGAGAGTGGGGATAGGCCACTCGAGTGCTTGAGAAGAATAATATGGCAGGGAAATTTGTGTTGAACTAACCTGGTTGCTGGAAACTCCAAAATGTCAATGAGTGAGACTAAACGCACGATATTCGTAGGAGGCAGAGGTGAGAAGGGTGTACCCTTATAAGTTGCCACGGTTCATTATACTTCCATTTATACGGTTGAAGACATCTTGACTATTCCAGACCTATATCTACATTCCAAATTCCAGTGACCATATGTACTGCACTATATGTAGTGGAGTGATATCTTGAAAGATATCGTAGGTCTCTCTTTGCAGTGGAATTGGTCACCACTGAAGCTGCTTCGATTTCAAGCTACTCAAGGATAGGAAAACATGTTACGTTGTAGCTGACTCTTAATAAGGATATATATTTTTGATAGAATGTAGATATGTATCAGTATAATTATTTAGTATGATTGTATATATCTTTATGTAAGGTAAGTATATCTCCTATTCATAGAAGGAGATCATTGAGAATAACCTAGTAGGTAGGACTCTCTTGTATATATACAATGTAAATGAATGAAAAGGGCACGGAATATATTTCCTTTAATTTTTTCTTGCTTCATTCAACTCTTGCAGTGGATATATATTATTTACATGACAGAAAAAAATAAAACGAAGGGGAGCCTTTGCGCACTGGTTGAGGTGTTGTCATGTGACCTTAAGGTCACAGGTTCAAGTCCTAGAAGCACGTCTCTTGCATTTATGCTGGGTAAGGTTTGCCTATATTTCACACTTGGGGTGGTGACCCTTCCCGAGACCTCGCTGCGCGGGGATGCTTTGTGCATCCGGCAAAACTTTTTTAACAGAAAAGAACTTAATACCACATCTATAACATATATTACTGAAGAGTTGGTATTACTAAAAGAAAGTATACGCAATCAGGTGTTTACTAGGATAAAATATACCCCCTTCATTATTTTAAAATGACAAAACTACCCTCTGTCCCAGAGTATATGTCCACCTTTCCTTTTTAGTTTGTCCCAGAGTATATGTCCACTTCCAAAAAATGGCAAAGAAGCTTTACTATTCCTCCCACTCATTCTCTCGCCTACTTTGCTTTTATACTCACAACACCTATCAACTTACTATTCCCTACCCCACCTTCTCTCTCCTACCTCACTTTTCATACTCACAACGGTTACATAACTTCCACCTTTTCTTAATCTCCATATAAATGAGAGGGTGGACATATACTCTAGGATGGAGGGGTAAGAATCTTACATAACTCGCTGAAGTAACAGAGTATGATGGTAGAGTACTAAAAAAGCTAAATGTTGTTTGCATAGATTTAGAGTTTTCACGCAGCTCAAGCTATCAAAGAAGAAATATTGTATGGAGAGTTTGTTAAAACCACAGAAGAAAACCAGAAAGAAGCCAGTGATGGGCAGACAAATGGAGGGGGGGGGGGGAAGTTCAAGTCTAATTTGAACCCAGAACCAAGTTCATAGCTTTCGTGACATGTTAAAAGGTTCAAGCAGATAGAGAATGTGGAAAGAACGAGTGTCAAGTACGTGAACACAACCAAATAAAAAGGGAAAGCAAGTTCAGCAAGTACCAAACAAGTCTTGGACAATTTACTACCTGCCTGGGGACAAGACTTTGGCTGTCTACAATTTCAGAAAGCATAAGTCATCCATACAAAAATTAGTCCTAGACTCTCAATAACTGTGTCATGCCCTTGTTAAACTGATTGTCACGAAACCATCTACTTTGTTGAGGAAGAAAAACAAGAGAACAACAATTACAAGACAAGTTCAGACTGATCCATAATACTTCATTTCTACAATAATTGTTGAATATCAACCACCTAACCCAATGCTAGACTCACCGGCAAACTTACTAAATAATGTAGTTTATATGCTGGCACAGAATCGCATGCCCGTATCATCCTAACTGATACTCCCTCCGTCTCTAAATGAATGTCCAGATTCAAAAAAAAATATTGTCCCAAAATAAATGACCTTTTTTTTTATAAGAAAAAAAAACTTGGTCCCTAAAGTTCTTTTCCCAAATTTTATTCACTAGTCTTTTTATACTTGCAAAACTAAATGTTTGGAAAGTGGATAACAAGAATATTATGGATCTTTATTATTTACCATTTAACTGTATAAAAAGTAGAGAATTTCATAATTTCCTTTAAAATGAGATTTCTGATAGACAGAACAGTGTGGTGTCCGGTGTACCTACATTATCACCTGCACCAAGACAGAATAACATGCCGAAACCCTAGCTTGGCACCCAAGCTAGGACTGCCGCCTTCCAGTTTATTTGTCTTACCCAGCACGTCTTGTACTCTAGGTTTTTAGTCTTTAATTAGTTTTCAATCTCTCTACTCAGTTTATATATATAGGGCACAACATTGATCAATATAATCAAGATCATTCTTCTTCAATATTATCAACACTCTCTCTTATGTTCAATAATATCAAAAGTCTCTAATATCTTACATGGTATCTAGAGCAATTACGATCCAACAGAACTTTTTTCTCAAACCCTAGCCATGGCCGACACAATCACTCTACCAAATTCGGCAGAGCCTCACAAACCCCTCATAATTGTATCCCTTACCCATGTTCTTAAACTCACATCAACCAACTACATCGGTTGGAAAACACAAATAGTTTCATCCTCGAAAGGTTATGATCTTCATCAGTTTATTGATGGTTCCCACCCCACTCCACCACAAGAATTACCCAACCCAGTCGCCACCCCCAACCAACCAGCCGACGCCACTGACGCCCAGAAAGCAGCCGCATCGGCTGCTGCAGCCGCTGCCCCTCCAATGATTCCGAATCCCGCTTACACCACGTGGTTTCGACAGGATCAACTCCTACTTAGCGCCTTGGCAGGTTCCCTCTCTGCATCACTTGTCCCACTCATCTCTCGCTGCACCACGACTCATGAAGCATTGTCTACCTTAGCCAAGACCTATGCTAATCCCACCAAAGGACATCTAAAACAAATCAAGGATCGACTACGCACCATTACCAAGGGCTCCCGATCAACTTCAGATTACATGCTTGACATGAAAAACTGTGCAGATCAACTAGCTTCACTTGGCCGTCCCCTTGACCCTGATGATCTCGTCGACAGAATACTTGATCAGATTCATGACTCCGACTTCGATAGTGTTATTAATGCCGTTCAGAGTCGGGATAAACCTATTTCGTTTGATGAACTTCATGAAAAATTGATCAACAAGGAGGTCTCCCTAAAACATCGGTCTACTACAAATCCCACGTTTCCTGCCACGGTTAATTATGCTGCAAAATCCACCTCCTAACAACAACTCCGGCCGATCCAACTACACACCTCGGAACCCTTACAAGGGTAAATGTCAATGGTGCAGACTTGACGGTCACTTTCTCAATCAGTGCAATGTCTTCAAGCAGGCCTTTCCCAATGCCACCTTCCCTTCCTATACTCCACCGAATAACCAATCCCACCAGCAACCTTCCAATCAACCTCCTGCCCGTTCCCAATTCCGAGGACAGAACACCCAACCTTCGGCCTACAATGCCCACACACAATCTGCACCTGTTCCTGGTTGGCTTCTCGACAACGGCACCACTCATCATGCTACTAATGATCTCCGGAATTTTGCTCTTCACTATCCATATGACGGTACCGACGAGCTCATAATCGGTGACGGTTCAGGTCTTACTATCTCTAACATTGGTTCTACCCAATTTCTTACACCTTCTGCTTCTCTCAATCTCACTAATATACTTCATGTTCCCTCTATCTCTCGAAACATCTTATATGTCTCTAAATTATGTGCTGATAATAATGTTACTATGTCGTTCTTACCTAATTCTTTTGTTGTAAAGGACCTCAACACGGATCGAATTCTTTTCCAAGGCAACTCTAGCTCTGGCGTTTATGAATGGCCTCCGTCCCCTCCCGCTGTTCATGTCTCTACATCCACAATCAACTGGCATCATCGTCTAGGTCATCCGTCCTATCCAATTTTACGTCATCTTAGTTCGAGTTTTAATTTAGCAATCCCTAGTTCTTTTTCTTTTCATAGTAATTCATGTGACTGCCACAAAAGTCACAAGTTACCGTTTAATGAAAATTCTCTTTCTTCTTCTGGGCCTCTGGATTTACTTTATAGTGATGTGTGTACCTCTCCAACTTTATCTTATGATGGTTACAAATATTACATATTTTTTGTCGATCACTTCACTAAATATACTTGATTGTACCCCCTAAAGCACAAAAATGATGCCACAAAAGTTTTTCAGAATTTCAAATCAATTGTGGAGAGATATTTCAATCACCCCATTATCACTATTTTCAGTGACAATGGTGGTGAATACATTGGTCTCCGTCCTCTTCTCACTTCTTTTGGTATTTCTCATCTCACATCTCCACCTCACACTCCAGAACACAATGGCTATTTTGAACGACGTCACCGTCATATTGTCGAAACGGGTCTCTCTCTTCTCTCTCACTCTCACATGCCCCAAAAATTCTGGCCACTAGCGTTTGTGACTGCATGCTATCTCATAAATCGCATGCCCACACGTTCTTTCAATCGCCATTTCAAAAACTTTTTTCTCACCCCCCCCCCCCAATTATCAAAAACTTCGTAGTTTTGGCTCACTATGCTATCCATGGCTACGACCCTACATTACCAACAAACTTGATCCCAAATCTATTCCGTGTGTCTTTGTAGGCTATTCTCCCACGCAAAGTGCCTACTACTGCCTAGATCCCAAAACTCACAAAATCTATGTCTCTCGCCATGTCAAGTTTGTTGAGCATGAATTTCCCTATGCTTCTCTTTCTTCTCCAGATCATCACTCTCCCACACCGGATGAATGGTATCACTTCAGACTGCCTGTCCTCTCTAGTGTTACTCCTGATATACCTACACCACAGCCTACATCCGCTGATCCACCCATACAGAATCACCCAGAACAAATCACTCCTCTCCACAACCCAGTTGGACCTCTACCTGCTCCGGTCGGTCTCACTCCAGAACCGGTCGGACATGATCTCTCAGTTTCGTCCAGTGTTGACCCCACTGTGTCCGTACCACCATCCACATCAGACAACACCACCACTGCCTCCTCTACTACTAGCATACCTACCCCACCTCCCATGCCTACTGGCCCAATTACTCGCCTTCGCAACAATATTCGTAAACCTGTTCAGAAACTCAACCTTCATGCCTCTGTACCCGACCCATCCACCGAACCCACCACCTATACTCAAGCACTCAAACTACCAGCTTGGCGAGATGCTATGCAAGCTGAATTCGATGCCTTAGTGCGCAACCAGACTTGGGATCTTGTACCACCTTCTTCCACCCAATATCCTATCGGCTGCAAGTGGATTTTTCGCACCAAATACAATCCTGATGGCACCATTGAACGTCACAAAGCCCGCCTCATTGCCAAAGGGTTTCACCAACATCCTGGTATTGACTACTTTGAGACATTTAGCCCTATCGTTAAACCTGCTACCATTCGTACTGTGCTATCGCTTGGTGTTACTCGTGGGTGGACTTTAAGACAGGTTGACATCAACAATGCGTTTCTCCAAGGTTTCTTGAAAGAGGATGTGTATATGGTTCAACCCCCGGGCTTCATTGATGCTCATCGGCCGAATCATGTGTGTAAACTCAAGCAGGCCATCTACGGTCTTAAACAGGCACCCCGAGCATGGTATACAGAATTGAAGCATTATCTGTTATCTGTGGGATTCTTGAATTCCAAGTCTGATTCCTCTCTATTCACTTACACACACTCGGATGGTTTCTTGGTGCTTTTGGTTTATGTCGATGATATTATTATTACTGGTTCCAATGATTCTTTACTGGGTTCTTTCATCGAGTCTTTTGCAGCCAGGTTTTCTCTCAAGGATATGGGATCCTTATCATACTTCTGTTGGTGTTATGCCCTAGGCATATTGTTTGTAAAATTAATGTTATTATTTATAAAGATATTGAATGTTTGATTATTATGTCTTCTGCATGTTTATTATAATAATCCCCGTCCCTGATAATTATGATTAATTATTAGTATAAGTTTAATAGATAATCATATGATGATTATGGTGTATGGGATACAATTAGACTTATGGGTATTTGTTGGAGAACAAATACTGGACTGACCCCTATGAGATTTATGTCATGGTCACAATGTCATAATTAAGTCTCATATAGTTATATCACTAGAATCTCTAGACTTGATGTTATTACAGTCTTCCACATGATGAACATTATGTTTGACATATTCAAACGTTATCCCTAACCGGATAACTATAAAGAATATGATTGGCATAATCGGAATCATGTAGGGAAGAGCAATAAGCCAAGATGGGATTTGTTCCTCGTCAAGAGAGATGTCAAGCTTTGGCCACTCGATGAATGGTATTGATGAAATGCATGGCCGTGCTCAAATAAGATTTGTATTATCAATACATTCGGGATCGAGAAAAGCATTGAACAAATGTAAGCTGACCATTGACCATGGCTTACGTTCAATAGACATCGTGTAACAAAGAGATTGTGTTATGTTCTATTTTAGGAAACTTTGGAGTTCAAAGTTATACTAATTGGGTAGTCATAATGGCTTGCTAGAGTCCGCTTATGACTTACGAGGTTTGACTGGTTCGGACTCGTTGCCAACTTAGTATAATCCTATTGGGTCACACACGCAGAACGGATAATTAAAAGGAGCGAAAAACGAAGTAAAACTGGATCCTGCTGAAAGGATCCGTACGGCTGAATCTGGATGCTTCCAGAAACATCCGTACGGATGGTTTTTCCCGGCAGAATCAGTTTTAGGAAAACTCTTGTTGAACAAGAAAACCTAAGTCCTAAAGGGTTTTTGAAAACCCTTGAATATAAATACTGACTGACGGGAATTGTTCCCTAGTTGTTGATTTGATCAATTCCAAAGTCTTTCTTAGAGAGAGAAATCACACGTTATATTCTTGGGATATTGTGATTGATTATTCTCAATTATCAAGTCACAATAATAATTAGGAGCTTTGAAGAATCGTTCTTCAACATCGTTGATCAATCCGAAGACCTAGCAGTCAAGTTCAAGAAGGTGTTCTTGAAATCTGTTCGTTGTGTGGATCACCGGTAGAGGGCGTTCATCTTAACGCTTAATCCAAGTTTTACATAACGATCTACAAGGGTTAGTTTCTTTCATCTTGTTATTATGAATTATTGTTCATAGCGGATCTAGGCTATTGGGTTTTATTCATGTCTATCTTCCGCTGCGCATGATTGCACGAAACCCAACAACTTCCTTGGTACTGAAGTTCTTCCTCACAAGGATGGCTTGTTTTTAAGCCAACAAAAATACATTCATGATATTTTGCAGCGCTATCATATGGAAGATTCCAAACCAGTTCCTACTCCCTTTGTCCCAGATCCGGAACTTACAGCTAACAGTGGCACTCCTCTTGCCAATCCTTCAGAGTATCGCCAACTTGTGGGTTCTCTCCAGTGTCTTTCTCTTACTCGCTGTGACTTGTCCTTTGCCGTCAATCGCCTAGCACAGTTCATGCAGCATCCGACAGATGTTCATTGGGGCACTCTGAAACGTATACTACGCTATCTCGCAGGTACTTCTTTGCATGGTCTTCTCCTTCGTGCACAGTCGCCTGACGTCCTTCATGCTTTCACTGATGCTGATTGGGCTGGTGATAAGTTAAATTATGTGTCCGCTACTGGGTATCTAGTTTATCTTGGGTCCAATCTTATTTCATGGAGTTCCAAGAAACAGCGTACACTAGCCCGTTCTTCCACCGAGGTTGAGTATCGCGCCGTTGCTGCTACATGCGCCGAAGTATTATGGCTCTGAAATCTCCTTTCCGAACTTCAGGTTCCCTTATCTCACACACCGGTTATCTACTGCGATTGGGTGCTACTTATGTAGCTGCTAATCCCCGTTTTCACTCCCGGATGAAGCACATTGCTCTTGATTATCACTTTGTTCGAGAACAAGTTCAGCTGCAATGTCTACGAGTTACTCACATTTCTGGGGATGATCAACTAGTTGATGCTCTCACCGAAGCTCTTCCACGTACACGGTTTCATTTTTTGATGTCCAAGATTGGTCTTACCCTCTGGTCGTCCATCTTGCGGGGGCGTGATAGACAGAACAGTGTGGTGTCCGGTGTACCTACATTATCACCTACACCAAGACAGAATAACATGCCGAAACCCTAGCTTGGCACCCAAGCTAGGACTGCCGCCTTCCAGTTTATTTGTCTTACCCAGCACGTCTTGTACTCTAGGTTTTTAGTCTTTAATTAGTTTTCAATCTCTCTACTCAGTTTATATATATAGGGCACAACATTGATCAATATAATCAAGATCATTCTTCTTCAATATTATCAACACTCTCTTATGTTCAATAATATCAAAAGTCTCTAATATCTTACAATTCGACATACATTTAGGGACACAGAGAGTACCAAATAAATTACTTGGGTAAAACATGTTTTCTGACCAAAAGATTTCGCGTTAGTCTTCATGACCAGATTAAGTCATCAATTGATACACACTACACTTCATATTTGACATAAGATCAATAACAAAGAAAATCCTAGGTCAAAATTAAACCTCAGTAGAATTAATTTATAAATATATATAGTTGTCTGCCACTGTCACATTAGTGTAATCAAACAAAATCAATACTATCCTAAAATCTAACAAATCAGAATAAAAATTAAAACAAAATCAACAAAGCTTCTAAACCTCAATCATCGAAAGTTAATTGTTCTGGACTGTTTACTTGTCATCTAAACAGATACATCAACCTTACCTTGTTTACTTCTGATAGTTAACTACCATTACTTTATCGGTTGAGAGAGACACGAAGCGGTCTATCGCTCACACAATCTTGCACGCTACGGAAGAAATCAAGTTGAATTTCAAATTGAACAGATAAACATGGGGTTAAACTGGTAGATATCCATTTTCAACAGTGCGATTCGGAAATACTGTAATACCTTTCTACGGACGTGCAGAACAGGGTTGGCTGCCTGACGCAAGAGGTCTGACACCGGCGCCGACAGTCTTTTCCGTTGCCGCCGAAGCAGAGTGAACAAAAAAAAATTATATTAATTTTTGGATTTCTCTGGAAACAGGAAAAGAAAGTCTGAACAATCACAGAGCGGCTATGTTTTTTCAAAAAAAAAAATGAAGCAAAATACTAGACGATTGGAGGGAAAGTTTTCATGCTATGGCGGTAAACGAAAATAGAGGGGAGAAAGAGGGAGGAACACGGTGAGTGGAAGCAGGAGTTTCTAGAAGATATCGTCTGTGTTCATTTATTTTGCATCTGGAGTTTTGGATAGAACTGAAAATGACATGTACTCAATTTAGAAAATACTCCCTCCGTCTCAAACATCTTCACTAATTTATTTGAATAATACTAGGGGCACAAAAAAATCATAAAATCTTACTCACAAAATCATATGTGTAATAATTTTATTAGTGTTTTTTAGTAGAGTGTGGCGGGTCCATTATCGATGCAACCAATAAAATATCGTCACCTCATTTTGTGAGGAGTTGGTCTCATGTAAAACGCGTTTTTCCTGTTGGTTAGGAAAAATGTGTTTTTCGAAACCTTCTGGCTATCACTTTCAAAGGCTCTGGCTATCAATCTCATATCCAGAAGACTTTATATTGACATCCAGAAGACTTTATATTGATATCCACGACCCTTCTAGCTATCCCTTTCAAAGGTTTTGGCTATCAATCTCATATCCAGAAGGTTTTATATTGATAACCCTTTTGGCTATCACTTTCAAAGGTTCTGGCTATCAATATCATATCTAGAAAGCATTATATTGATATCCAGAACCGTTAAGAAGTTTTGATTATTTACAAAAATGACCCTTCTGCCTATCACTTTCAAAGGTTCTGGCTATCAATATCATATCGAGAAGGTTTTATAATTATATCCAGAACCGTTGAGAAGTTCTGATTATTTACAAAAATGCCACTATGTTTTTTTTAAAACACGCTTTTTCTAAGTGTTTGGAAAAACGCGATTTTCCCAAGATTTTGCGTTTTGTGAGCAAGATTTTGTGAGTTTCTTTTGTGCCCCTAGCATTGCTCAATTTCTTTTTCAACCCTTTCTTAAAATGTTCAAATTTTATTATTTTTCTATTTCCCTACTCTACTTGTCATACTCACACACTTAATTTTGGACCCCACTTGAAAATCTCACTCAACTTATCATACTCACAACTTTTTTCCCACTCGCAATGCTTTTGATTTTTATATACTCATTCCTTAATTCCCGTGCATTTTCAAAATGGTGCAAGGTGTTTTGGGACGGAGAGAGTAAATGTTGTCATTTTTACAAATTAGTTTCCTAAATCGAGAAAATATACTCCCTCAGTTACAGACTAGACTAAGTACTCACTCTTTTATGGGTAAAATGCAATATAGGGCCTAATATCTACGAAGCGATTGTAATTTGGGGTCTGACGGCCAAATTTTACCAATTTAGGGCTTGACATGCCAATTTTCAAGCAATTTAGGGTTTTTTGACGAATTTCATCCAAATTCATGTTTAAGTGGTCACGTGCAACGCATGTGACAATAACTGAGGGGGTCAGTTGTAAATTTCTGAATATAAAAGGTAAGATTAGAAAACTATCAATCCCAAACACTTACTTGTACATGAATTAGATGGGTACAACATTTTTATGCATAAATTAATTTATTAAACTACAATTTTAAAGTAAATACCGTTTAAGTTGAGAAAGCAAAATTATTTAATATTCAAAGCTTCAAAGAAAATATCAAATATAAAAAATATAAAAAATTAAAATAAATTAATATTTAAAATAATAATAAATCAAATTTCAAAATTTATCAATTGTGTACAGAAATTAAATTTATACTCCCTCCGTCCCAGACTAAAGTTCTTACTTTTCTTTTTTGTTTGTCCCAGACTGAGGTTATTAGTTGCTTTATTACCCAAAATGAACAATGGGACCCACTTGTCATTCTCATAACAAAAACTTTTTACCCACTTTATCTCTCCTCCTTTCTCTTTCTCTTTCTTTACTTTCCATACTCACAATATTTACTTTTTCTTAATCTTCGTGTAATGTCAAACTAAGAACCTTAGTATGGGACGGAGGGAGTACAACTTTTTAAATGCATAAATTAATGGATCAAAACTTTTCTTTTAAAATCAAAATAAATACTCATCTTCTTCATCTATATATGTTCATCATCACTATTAATCCCCTAACACCACCACCACTGTAACGGCCCCAAAACCCGTCTCAATTTATTTTATATTTTTGGGGATTTTAATTTGAACTTATGTGTGCATTTTATGTGTTGCATAATATTTTATGACTTGCACATATTGTATGATTAAATGTGCTATTTATTTGGTTAGTATTAATAATGGTTAAGGGAGTTAATTGAATTAGTAGAAACTATAGGGTCCTTTGTGAAAATATAACTATAGGGGCTTAATTGTTCAACTTGAAAGTAGAAGGACCAAAGTGGAAATTTTATAAAAAACAATTCATACTTATCTCACACCTCTCCCTCTCTGCGCCACATTCACACACGCACACACCTAGTTAATTTCCCACATTTTCTACTCTCTCTGTATCCATGGAAAAGAAGGTAAGTTTCATCCTATTTTAATTTCTATCTTTTTAATTATTGCTCCGTTTTAAAATCTAATTATATAAAAATGTTCAGGGTGTTGAGTAGGCCATTTCTACCCGATCAAAATATATTTCATTTATACTTTCCCCGGAATATGTAAGTTACTAATTTCCATTTTAAATGTTAAAATGGTCATATATGTTATATTTGATACTTGTGATTGTTATTTTTGTGATTTGGATAATATTTGTGATACTTGTAATTTTGGGACAAAGAGAGTATTAATATACTGTGAAGAAAAACAATGGTTTAGGCTTGAAAGCGGTGTCTTGGGCATGTATTGCTCTTCTGGGTAGTGATAGTAATGTTATAATGTTATTGAAAGTATACTCCTACGTTTGGGATGGTGAAACAAAGGGAGTAAAATTTAGTGCATTTTGGCATGTCGAGTGTGTTGGGCGGCTGCCCAAATAGGGTGTGCGACCGCCCATCTATCTGGAAGGTTTTTGTCTTGGAGCAGGGCATTTTGGGCGGCCGCACAGGCTGGTGTGGGCGACCGCCCAGGGCGTTTGAGTTGTTTCAATCCAAGTGATTTAGAGTTTAATCTTGGTCTAGGTCTTAGGTGATATCCTAGAGTACCTAGAGGGTTGTTGTGGAACACTCTAGTGTTTGAAATTGGTTCCTTTGTGAACATATGTGTTGTGGAATTGGACTAAATGTTAATTGGATTGGTTCATCTTTGTGATATGTTTGGCTTGGTTCCCTACTTTAGAATCCTTGCCCCCGGTTGTTGTTTAAGCAAGTATTCATTACTATGCTCGTGTTTAAAGTCCAGCTGGTACTTGCTGTGGAGTCAGGCAGTGGGAGAATTATAGTGGCATAAGTTAAGTTCACTATAAGGTTTTCCATTGGTACCTTGAGTCAGACAGTGGGAGAATTATAGTGGCACACAAGCCAAGTTCACTATAAGGTTTTCCACTGTTGCCTTTTCTGTTTTCCCCAGTCCAGATTGGCCTTGGATGGGATGAATCGCTCCCTTGAGTGAGCCTTGGTTTATGACTTTGTGTCATATTCCCCCCGTTGTTACTTTGGTTCTTATGGTTATGGTTTGGTTTTCGGGATCCTGGCTTCAGCTATTTATGCTGCTCAGATGGTTTTCTCAGGTGGTTTTCTCAGATGGTATTCTCAGACAGTTATGTTTATTGGGTAAACCTTGGCTTGGTATCCACCTGAGTGTGGTATTTGTGGTATATGAGTTGGTTTTACCTCTCATACTATGTGCTATGTGATGCTTATGATATTGTTCTTTATGCTTATCATTTTAGCATGAAACGTAGTTGCATTTTAGTAGCTTACTGAGATTCATTCTCACCCCTTATTTGTTTACTGTTTTAGATAAAGGCGAGTCCAGGGGATAGGTCACTTCACAAGGGAGGACGTCGGGTTGATAATCCATTTTGGAAATAAGTGTGGTTTAAAGGTTACATTATATAAATGTATAACCTTTGGGGTAGTGTAACCGAGACTTTATCCGTGTATCACCTATTTTGTTAAAGTGTGGTAATTATATATTTGTAAGTAAAGTTTGTAAGCCTTCGGGCTAAGTACTTTCATTTGTGGAAATGGTTGTAAATTTGGTTTGAAAGTTAAATGGATGTCTTTGAACTTCGAGTGTGGATTTTGTTAAACTTTTATGAAAGAACATTTTGAAAAAAATTCTAAAAGTGTTTTATGACGTCTTCCGTGCGTGTCCTGAACGTGGGGCCAAGTAGGATCACGGGTTGGGGCGCGACAGTTGGTATCAGAACTAGGTTGTAGATGGTCTAGAATGACTAAGTGACCTAGGAGGGTAGTTGTGTATAGAGTGAGTGACGTTGAGAGTCTTATGCAGGTACTTATTGAAAATGGTTGGGACAGAAGGATATTAGTCAGGGCCTTTAGGGCAAGGAGATGCTAAAGAAGAGGCTTGAATCATGTTTCAGGGGATGTTTGAAGTAGCCATGAAAAATATCAATGATCAAAGACAATGAAGAGATCAAGTACCTCCGAGATATGGGTTAGAACAGTTTTTAAAGATGAAACCAATAGGCTATGATGGAGAACCCGATGTAACTAAGGTGGATTGAATCGATGGAAAAGATCTTTGATGTTCTGAGATCTTTTGATGAAGATCAAGTCAGGTTTGCTACTTATAAACTGAGTGGAGCTGCTGAGTACTGATGGAAGGCTTTGAAAACTTGTTGGGATGAGACTCATGTACCCTATATTTGGGAAAAATTTCTAAAGAAGTTCAAGGAACATTTTATTCCCCGGGTGGATCAAGACAAGAAAGAAATGGAGTTTCTTAACTTGGAGCAAAATGCTATATCTATGGCTCAGTATACATCTAAATTCACAGAGTTATCCAGGTATTGTACTTATCTATTTGTAATTGAGGAGAGGAAGGCAATGCGATTTGTGAAAGGATTGAGAACTGTGATACGAACTCAACTAGTATTTCACAAGTTATAGAATGTTCAAGATGCAGTTGATAGAGTTTATCAAGTGGAGCACCATATTGAAGAACATAAGAGGAAAGTTGAACTATCAGGTGCAGGGTCGTGTTTTGGTATTAACCAACAGCAGGTTTCAGATTCTTCTGTCATGATAGGAGGTATAATTTATATGTCTAGTTTGAGGGCACGTGCACTTATAGACCCCAGCTCATCGCATTTATGTGTGTCTGTGCATTTTTGCATCTTAGTTGCATTTGTCCCCTGAGTCTCTATCTTATGTGTTAGAGGTGTTCACCCCTATGGGGAGTGTTTGGTGACCAATAAGGTGTTACGTGGCTGTGATGTGCATATTTGGGAGCATATTTTATTTGCTGATTTAGTTGTTTTGCCATTTCAAGATTTTGATATTATCTTGGGAATGGATTGGTTAAATAATTATCATGCTTCAGTTGATTGTTATAAAAAGGTTGTCACATTCTCTATTCCTGATGTGCTTGAATTTACATTAGAGGCTGCTCCTTTGGGTAGTGGAATTGGTATTATTTCTTATGTGAAAGCTAGAAAGTGTTACACCATGGTTGTATGGGATTCTTGGCCAGTGTTCTCGATACTACTAAAAAGGTTGCTTGAAATAGAGGATGTGCATATTGTTAAAGAGTTTCCTTATGTGTTCTCTACTGAGTATTCTATGCCTCCCGATAGAGAAATCGAGTTCTGTATTGATTTACTTCCAGGTACTACCCTGATATTTGAGGTACCTTACAGAATGGCTCCATCTGAATTGAAAAAGTTGAAAGTTCAATTGCAAGAGTTACTTGATAGTGGTTTTATCTGACCCAGTGTATCACCGTAGGGAGCTTCTGTGTTGTTTGTAAAGAAGAAAGATGGTCCTTGAGACTATGCATCGACTATAGAGAGTTGAATCAGGTGACTGTAAAGAAAATATATCCTTTGCCTCATATTGATGATTTATTTGATCAACTTCAAGGGTCTGTTGTCTTTTCGAAGTTTGATATTGAGGAGTGGTTATCATTAGTTGCAGATTCATTCTGAAGACATCTCTAAGACTACTTTTCGTAGTAGATATGGTCACTATGAGTTTCTTGTCATGCCTTTCGGGTTAACTAATGCTCCTGTTGTTCTTATGGATATGATGAATCGGGTTTTCAAACCTTATCTTGATACCTTTGTGGTTGTCTTTATCGGTAATATCCTTGTTTATTCTAAATCTCGAGAGGAACATGAACAACATTTGCGAATGGTTTTGTCTGGACTCCGATGGAAGCAGTTATTTGCGAAATTTTCTGGGTTTAGCGGAGTATTATTGAAGATTTATTGAGGGGTTTTTCAAGATTGCTACACCATTCACTCAATGGACTTAAAAGAATGTACCATATATGTGGGATGAAAAATGTCAAGTCAGTTTTGAGGAATTGAAGAAGAGATTGACCATTGTACTTATTCTTGCGTTACCTAATGGAAATAATGATTTGGTTATTTACAGTGATGCTTCGAGGAAGTCAACTTCTTGTGAACAGAACTATCTGACCCATGACATAGAACTTGTTGCGATTGTTTTGCGTTACATAAGTGGAAACATTATCTTTATGGAACAATGTTTGAGATTTTTAAAAATCATAAGAGTTGAGATATCTTTTCTTCTAGAAAGAGTTGCACAACTGACAGCGTAGATGGATGGAACTTGTGAAGGACTATGATTGTACCATCTCTTATCATCTGGGCAAGGCAAACGTGGTCGCAGATACTATTAGTCAGAAATCTTACATAGTTTCGAGGATGGTCCGAGAATGGAAGATGCTCGAGATTGGTATCCTTATGAATTGAGACATGGAGTATGTTTGCGAATAATAGAGTATTGCCAACTTTAATTCAATAGATAAAAGATGTTCAGAAGGATGACTCCGAGTTGAGAAAATTAGTGGATAAAATCGAGGATAGAAAATTTAAAGATCTCTCTTTTAATCTTGAAGGAGTATTAACTTATAGAGGGTGGCTATGTGTACCCGATATTGATTGAATTAAACGTCAAGCTCTTGATGAGGATCACGAGTTCAAGTATATTATTCATCCCGAGAGTACCAAGATGTATCAGAAATCTAAAAAATATTTTGAGTGGAATAATATGAAATGGGAAATAGCGGATTACGTATCAAAGTGTTTGACTTATCAACAGATTAAAGCTAAACATCAAAGACCTACCGGTTTACTTCAACCTCTAAAGATACTTGAGTGGAAATGGGAACATATTGTGATGGATTTTGTAACAGGATTGCCTCGTACTTGAAGAAAGCATGATGCAGTTTGGGTAATCGTGGATAGATTGACAAAATCCGCTCATTTTCTACCTATTGAGATTGGCTATTCGATGGAAAAGTCATAATGGGCCTTTTGAAATTATAGAAAGAGTTGGAAATCTTGCGTATTATTTTGCGTTGCCATCTTCTTTGGGTAAATTCATAACGTGTTTCATATCTTCATGCTTCGCAAAAATTTGTATGATCCATCTCATGTGTTATCAGAGATACCAGAGGATCTAGAACCCAATATGTCTTATATAGAGCAACCAGTTCGAGTGAATGATACCAAAGTTCAAGAATTGAGAAACAAGAGTATTCCGCTTGTTAGAATGGTATGAAGGAATCGTAATGTTGAAAAGTCAACTTGGGAACTTCGGGAGGAAATGAAAAGGAAATATCCCTGGTTATTTGATTTGTTTGGTAAATTACCCTAAAATTCGGGACGAAATTTCTTTAAGGGGGAGTGATTGTAACGACCCCAAAACCCGTTCCAATTTATTTTATATTTTTGGGGATTTTAATTTGAACTTAAGTGTGCATTTTATGTGTTGCATCATATTTTATGACTTGCACATATTGTATGATTAAATGTGCTTTTTATTTGGTTAGTAGTAATAATGGTTAAGGGAGTTAATTGAATTAGTAGAAACTATAGGGTCCTTTGTGAAAATATAACTATAGGGGCTTAATTGTTCAACTTGAAAGTAGAAGGACCAAAATGGAAATTTTATAAAATCAATTCATACTTATCTCACACCTCTCCCTCACTGCGCCACATTCACACACACACACACACCTAGTTAATTCCCCAAATTTTCTACTCTCTCTGTATCCATGGAAAAGAAGGTAAGTTTCATCCTATTTTAATTTTTATATTTTTAATTATTGCTCCGTTTTAAAATCTAATTATATAAAAATGTTCAGGGCGTTGAGTATGCCATTTCTACCCGATCAAAATATATTTCATTTATACTTTCCCCGGAATAGGTAAGTTACTAATTCCCCTTTTAAATGTTAAAATGTTCATATATGTTATATTTGATACTTGTGATTGTTATTTTTGTGATTTGGATAATATTTGTGATACTTGTAATTTTGGGACAAAGGTAGTATTAATATACTGTGAAGAAAAACAATGGTTTAGGCTTGAAAGCGGTGTCTTGGGTATGTATTGCTCTTCTGGGTAGTGATAGAAATGTTATAATGTTATTGAAAGTATACTCCTATGTTTGTGACGGTGAAACGAAGGGAGTAAAATTTAGTGCATTTTGGCCTGTCGAGTGTGTTGGGCGGCCGCCCAAATAGGGTGTGCGACCGCCCATCAATCTGGAAGGTTTTTGTCTTGGAGCAGGGCATTTTGGGCGGCCGCACAGGCTGGTGTGGGCGATCGCCCAGGGGTGCTGAAAAGTTTGAGTTGTTTCAATCCAAGTGATTTAGAGTTCAATCTTGGTCTAGGTCTTAGGTGATATCCTAGAGTACCTAGAGGGTTGTTGTGGAACACTCTAATGTTTGAAATTATTTCTTTGTGAACATATGTGTTGTGGAATTGGTCTAAATGTTAATTGGATTGGTTCATCTTTGTGATGTGTTTGGCTTGATTCCCTACTTTGGAATCATTACCCCCGGTTGTTGTTTAAGCAAGTATTCATTACTATGCTCGTGTTTAAAGTCCAGCTGATACTTGTTGTGGAGTCAGAAAGTGGGAGAATTATAGTGGCACACAAGCCAAGTTTACTATAAGGTTTTTCACTGTTGCCTTTTCTATTTTCCCCAGTCCAGATTGGCCTTGGATGGGATGAATCGCTCCCTTGCATGAGCCTTGGGTTATGACTTTGTGTCATATTCCCCCCGTTGTTACTTTGGTTCTTATGGTTATGGTTTGGTTTTCGGGATCCCGGCTTCAGCTATTTATGATGCTCAGATGGTTTTCTCAGATGGTATTCTCAGACAGTTATGTTTATTGGGTAAACCTTGGCTTGGTATCCACCTGAGTGTGGCATTTGTGGTATTTGTGGTATATGAGTTGGTTTTACCTCTCATACTATGTGCTATGTGATGCTTATGATATTGTTTTTTATGCTTATCATTTTAGCATGAAACGTAGTTGCATTTTAGTAGCTTACTGAGATTCATTCTCACCCCTTATTTGTTTACTGTTTTAGATAAAGGCGAGTCCAGGGGATAGGTCACTTCACAAGGGAGAACGTCGGGTTGATAATCCATTTTGGAAATAAGTGTGGTTTAAAGGTTACATTATATAAATGTATAACCTTTGGGGTAGTGTAACCGAGACTTTATCCGTGTATCACCTATTTTGTTAAAGTGTGGTAATTATATATTTGTAAGTAAAGTTTGTAAGCCTTCGGGCTAAGTACTTTCGTTTGTGAAAATGGTTGTAAATTTGGTTTGAAAGTTAAATGGAAGTTTTTGAACTTCGAGTGTGGATTTTGTTAAACTTTTATGAAAGAACATTTCGAAAAAAATTCTCAAAGTGTTTTATGACGCCTTCTGTGCGTGTCCTGGACGTGGGGCCAAGTAGGACCACGGGTTGGGGCGCGACAACCACCACCCCTTGCCAGCACCACCACACCTTGCCACCACAAATCAAATCACAACCATCTTTTGTTGGAAAAGTGTGTTGTGTGTGAAGGAAATTGTGCACATTTCCTTGCAAGAATCATTTGTCATTGGACAAAGATTATCGTGGGTTTATGTTCACTTCGTGAGAACATGAAAATGATATATTTATTGTTCAATCTGAAGATTGAATGATAAAAATATATAGCTCAAATAAATAAATGGATGGAAGTTGAAAATGTGAGTTTGTCTCACATGTGAAAAGTAGAAAGAAAAAAAAAACAAGTTGATTGTTTTTGCCACTTATTGTTGAATTATAATTCAAGGAATTACAAAAAGTTAATAACAAATTGTAATTTCTAGAATTAAATTTTAAGATGAATTTTCAAGAGTAACTTCCAATGTTTAATATCCATTATTGATTTGAAAAAGTAACTCCAAATCAATTGATTTCTAATTTAATTGTTGGATTAAATTGGTCATCAAAATGTGGATTAATTGAAGAATTAATCATTTGGGGAGTTTGAGCTATAAAGAGAAACACACAAATCATTTCTTTAGAGAAGAGAAAAAAGAAAAAGAGAAAACACACAAAATGAAACACTTGTTCTAGCAATTCTTCATTTCTTCTTCTTGGCTTTGTGCTTCTTCCATTGGCCTCTGATAAAACCGTGTAGTGGAGAGGAGTATGATAATATATGTTTATTCATTCTCCAAGATTTACAATAACTTAACCCTATATTTATACTAAAGCTTAAACCCTATTTCTTGAGGAATTCTCCTCTTCCTAAAATACATCAACTAATTAAGGTAAACTATAACTCTAAATAAGGTAAAATATATTCTCTTGATTCTATCTCTATTTAACTTGATCTTCTCTTGACTGGTCAAACTCGGTCCGCTCCATGCAGTCTCGGTCCGCTCCATCTTATTCTCCAACTCCACCCCCTCAAGTTGGAGGATCTACAACGTAGATACCCAACTTGCCAATACGCTAATTAAAACGGGGGATAAAAAAAATCAGCCTTTTTTTTTCATCGTCAGTCCACTTGACGCTCCATCTGTGCTCACAACTGGTCTGTCAACTGTCCTGTCAAGTGCCTATGTCCAGCAGCCCAGATTTTTTTTTTCCGATCTGGCCAATCAACAATCTTTCCATTGGAATCTGCCGCCGCCAGCCACAACACCACCGCCACCGCTACCACAACGGCTGGTGATTTGTTGTTCTTCATCGTGCTCCATCGTGTTTGACTTGCACAATCCGTGCCACGAAGGTGCTTCTTGGTCATCATGAACGGGTCCCTCCTCAACGCATTCATCGTGCACGTCCCGTGCCGCGAAGAGGCTTTCATGGGCTCCTCCCGTCATCTCTTCATCTCCGCCATGTTGCCGATTCATGGCAACGACGGGTATTCGTCGCGGAAGCGTATGCATAGTCAGGCCCCCATATCGGAGGCTCTGATACCATGATAAAATCATGTAGTGGAGAGGAGTATGATAATATATGTTTATTCACTCTCCAAGATTTACAATAACTTAACTGTATATTTATACTAAAGCCTAAACCCTATTTCTTGAGGAATACTCCTCTTCCTAAAATACATCAACTAATTAAGGTAAACTATAACTCTAAATAAGATAAAATATATTCTCTTGATTCTATCGCTATTTAACTTGATCTTCTCTTGACTGGTCAAACTCGGTCCGCTCCATGCAGTCTCGGCCCGCTCCATCTTATTCTCCAACTGCCTCCTTAAACATTTTGTTGGTGATCTCGTCCAAGCATATTAGTTCATTTCGCCGGAAGGTTTAAGTGCGAAGCGGTTCCGGTTAATCCGTTTTATCCTGGGAGACTGACGCCCGTGAAAACCTCAAGCACTCGTAGAGAGGAGGACGAATTACTCTTAAGGAGAGTGTGTTCTCACACGACTCGGATACAAGAGATCAAAGATGGACAAACCCAATGAAGAGATCAAATACGGTTTTATCGTTCCTTTTCATGTTTTCATTCTTTCAATTTGTAATTGTAATTTCAATTATATTGTAATCGTATTCCTTTCAATATTTACAAGATTTTATCCAACAATCTTAATACTAATTCGCTTGTTGAGAAAGGATTGCAGATTACATGGATCTTGTGGCGTGGTGGCTACGGGAGAAAGGATGAAAGACGTTGAGGAACAATGAGAAAGAAAGCAAGAAAATTTCTGCACAGATTTTTCTTGACCATCTGTAGTAAAACAGCATATCCTACTTCGTTAACCGTTGGATTGGGCCGAAATTTTTTGTACATGTTCACGACTCATAGGAGAAGATTCTGAACGGTGGAGATTGGAATATATAATGTGAAAGTGAAGATAAAAATTTCGGAACAGAGCAGTTTTTGTGAAGTAAAACACTAATTTTAATTTCTGTTTAATGAGATTAACAAAGATGGAAAGATTGATGCTCCGTGACATCAACTATGTTTGAATGATTGTATAAAACAATTGTGGCTATGCCTCATGTAGTGGTTATACATCATGTGATATGTCTCTTATGGTTCATTTCGTATGAATCATAGTAAAGAGAATGGAAAGTTCATTGGAACTAAGAACGTTTGAAGATTAAGTATTTAACGTTTCGTTGACAAAGATAATAGGTCTTCTTGCGAGAAGTTGTTAAAACCTATTATTTGCATTGGTGACAAAGGTCACAAAGGTTAACATAATAGGGCTTCTTGAAATGAAAGAAGTTGTTAAAACCTATTATTGTAAAATAGTGACAAAGGTTTACAAAGATTAAAACAATAGAGCTTCTTGAACGAAGTTGTTGAATTCTATTGTTGTGAAGTCACAAAGACTAGAACTATAAGGGCTTCTTGGAAGTTGTTAAAACCTAATAGTGGATGAGTGACTAATGTTATAAAGATAAAAATAATAGGACTTCTTGAAAGAAGATGTTAAATCCTATTGTTGTTGATGATGAAAAATGACACAATATTTAGAAGGATGGCTTCTAAAAGAAAATGTGCAATACATTTAGTCTCTCAAATACTAGCCCATAAAACTTAATGAATAAACTCAATGTTTATTCAAGGTCCAAACTTAATGACCGTTTCTCAAAATAAATGTATGTGCGCAAAACTGAATGAGAAAATGTCGACTGAATAAGAGTTTCATTGAAATAGCAAATGTACGTACAATGAATATTTACATCATGGAACCAAGTCCCATTCTTGCTACATGATCCTTAAAATACTTTGGTGGCATGCCTTTAGTTAAAGGATCGGCAATCATCAACTCAGTGCTAACGTGCTCAATGACCACTTTGTTTTCCTTAACACGTTCTCTAATGGCTAAGTACTTAATGTCGATGTGCTTACTTCGACTACCACTTTTGTTATTCTTAGCCATAAAGACAGCAGCTGAGTTGTCACAATACAATCTTAATGGCCTAGAAACGGAATCAATGATTCTAAGCCCTGACATGAAACTCTTCAACCACACCCCATGTGAGGTAGCCTCAAAACATGACACAAACTCGGCCTCCATAGTGGAAGTAGCAGTCAAAGACTGCTTTACGCTTCTCCAAGATATAGCTCCACTGGCTAACATAAAAACGTACGCAGATGTTGATTTGCGAGAATCAATACAGCCAGCGAAGTCTGAATCGGAGTAGCCAATCACCTCTAGATTATCGGTCCGCCTATACATAAGCATATAATCCTTCGTACCTTGAAGGTATCTCATCACGTTCTTAGCAGCTTTCCAGTGGTCAATTCCCGGGTTACTCTGATATCTCCCAAGCATCCCAACAACAAATGCAATGTCAGGTCTGGTGCAGACCTGAGCATACATTAGGCTTCCAACGACTGAAGCATATGGAATGTTTTTCATTTGTTCCCGTTCGAGCTCATTTTTAGGGCACTGGTCCAGGCTAAATTTGTCACCCTTCACAATGGGTGCTACACTAGGTGAACAATCTTTCATCCGAAATCTCTCTAAAACTTTGTTGATATAGGTCTCTTGAGACAAACCTAATATGCCTCGAGATCTTTCTCTATGGATCTTAATGCCAATGACATAAGATGCCTCACCCATATCTTTCATATCAAAGTTCTTCGAGAGAAATTGTTTCACATCATATAACAAACCCTTATCGTTGGTTGCAAGCAAAATATCATCCACATATAAGACAAGAAAACAAGTCTTGATCCCACTGACCTTCAGGTATATTCATTGATCCATGACATTCTCTTCAAAACCAAATGAAGTGATAACGTTATGGAATTTTCTATACCATTGACGGGAAGCTTGTTTTAAGCCATATATGGATTTATTAAGCTTACATACCAAGTGCTCACCATCACTAGAGGAAAATCCTTCAGGTTGTTTCATATGAACCTCTTCCTCTAGATCACCATTAAGGAAAGCCGTCTTCACATCCATTTGATGCAACTCCATATCAAAATGGGCTACCAATGCCATAATTACTCGAAGTGAATCTTTCTTAGATACGAGAGAGAAAGTTTCCGTGTAATCGATTCCTTCTCTTTGAGAGAATCCTTTGGCAACAAGTCTTGCCTTATGTCTTTCGATGTTGCCTTGAGAGTCTTTCTTTGTTTTAAAGACCCATTTACATCCAATGGCTTTTACACCATTAGGCAACTCGACAAGATCCCAGACTTTGTTAGATGCCATAGAATCCATCTCATCTTTCATGGCATTGTACCATAAGTTTGAATCTGTAGAACTCATGGCTTGTGAAAACGTTTCGGGATCATTTTCGGCTCCTACATTGTAGTCACATTCTTGTAGATATGCAACATAGTCACTAGGAAGTGCTGACCTCCTTATCCTATTAGATCTTCTTAATGCTGCATCAACATTATCCTGAGGAACAAGATCATGTTGTTCAGCTGGTTCAACATCTTCATGTATTTGTTGAACTTCATCTATTATTGGATTAGGATCAACATGTGGTGCTTCTTGGACTGGTTCTTCAACACGCGTTTGATCTTGAGGAGTGTTGTTAACAATAATAACCGGTCCATTACTTGGAGTGGCATACTGAGCATCAGAATGATCTTCCCTTTGACCAACGTCGAAGGATCGATCGCTCCCACTGATCAAGTCATTCTCAAGAAATTTTGCATTTCTTGATTCCACAAACCTAGTGCTGGGAGATGGACAGTAAAATCTATATCCCTTAGACCTTTCGGCATATCCAACAAAATAGCCACTTATGGTCCTTGGGTCCAACTTCTTTTCTTGCGGATTGTAGATTCTCACTTCGGACGGACATCCCCAAACACGTACATGTCGCAAACTGGGTTTCCAACCTTTGAATATCTCAAAAGGCGTCTTTGGAACGGCCTTAGTTGGAACTCGGTTTAATATGTACGTAGCCGTCTTAAGTGCTTCAGTCCACAAGGATTGAGGAAGTTTGGAGCTAGCGATCATACTTCGCACCATGTCCAATAATGTTCGGTTTCTCCTTTCAGCTACTCCATTTTGTTGTGGAGTACCAGGCATGGTATATTCAGCAACAATACCATTCTCTTGAAGAAACTTCGCAAACGGACCAGGTGCTTGTCCATTTTCTGTATATCTACCATAGTACTCTCCGCCTCTATCCGATCTCACGATCTTAATTTGCTTTCCGCATTGTTTCTCTACTTCTGCTTTAAACACCTTAAAAGCATCTAGTGCTTCATTCTTATTGTTAAGCAAGTAGAGATACATGTATCGCGAGTAATCGTCTATAAAAGAGACAAAGTACTTGTCACGGTACGCATCCATGTCTGGACTACAAATGTCAGTATGTATGATTTCCAATAAATCGGAGCTTCTCTTGGCACCCTTTTTCGACACGTTAGTCTGCTTACCCTTAATGCAGGCTATACAAGTCTCAAAGTCTGTAAAATCTAAAGTACTAAGTACTCCATCATTTACCAACTTCTTAATTCTATTAATGGAGATATGTCCCAATCTCCGATGCCACAACATAGAAGACTCTTCATTCACAATACATCTTTTGGTGCTAGTATGAACGTGCATAGAAGAGTGGTCATAATCATTTTGCAAATTGAGGTTAAAAATACCATTAGACAAAACACCATTTCCAATAACATTTGATTTGAAAACTAAATCAAAACCATTGTCTTAAAAGTTAAAGAAATAACCATCTGATGCTAGTCTAGAAACAGAAATTAAATTCCTAGAAAAACTGGGAATATAAAAAGTCTTTTTTAAACTTAAAACGAAACCACTGCTTAAAACTAATTTGCACGTTCCAACGGCCTCTACACATGAAGGCATCTGATTTCCTGAATAGACGCTGCATTCACTTCCCACTGGTTTCCGCAGGTTTTGCAATCCCTGCAATGAAGTGGTAATGTGAATTGTAGAGCCAGAATCAATCCACCATGTATTATGATTTACAACAGTCATATTGGATTCATAGCAAACAAAAGAAAGCTGAGTACCTTTCTTATCAAGCCACTTCATGAACTTAGGACACTGTTTCTTAACGTGCCCCTTCTTTTTACAAAAGAAGCACACAGGATCCTTCTTAATGTCCTTATCGGCAGGGACCTTTCCCTTCCCCTTATCTTTAGCTTGATTCTTCTTCTTGTTCTTTTCAACTGTAGTGAATTTCACAGTCTCCTTTTCCTTATCCTCCATAAGCAACCTGCCCTCTTCCTGAACACACATGGTCATCAATTCATTGATGGTCCATATATCCTTATGTGTGTTGTAGGATATCTTAAATGGGCCATACTGATGGGGTAACATGCAAAGGATGTAATGAACCAAGAAGACTTCTGACATCTCAACCTCTAGTGTTTTCAACTGAGCCGCAATATCCCTCATGCGCATGATATGATCACGCACACCCTTAATGCTTGTGAGCCTTAGGGATGAAAATTGCATGATGAGAGTGCTCGCCATTACCTTATCCGAAGTGGCAAACTGCTCATCGATAGCCTTTAGTAATTCCTGGACCTTTTTGATATGCTCGACTGAACCCCTTATGCCAACTGAGATCTTAGTCTTAATGAAACTCACATAGAGACGATTAGATCGGTCCCATTTTTCATAAAGATCAACAGCATCCTGAAGGCTAGTTTCAGTAACTGCAGGGGGTTCATTCTTCCTTATGGCATAGTCAATGTCCAACCAACCTAAATGAAGGAGAACTCTCTCCTTCCAAACTTTGTAGTTGTCCCCTCTAAGCTCGGGAACATCACATCTCATATCAGGGTAATCAACAGATTGAATTGCTGCAATAATTAAGTGTCAATGCTTATGTTATTAAATTTGAGGCTAGCAAATATAACATGTTCTACCAATGTAAAAACATGTAAAATATGAACCTAGTGACATAAAACTTGCCTGTGGGCTAAAGTTTTAATTCAATTAGATTCATTTTAACTTTATGATAAAACTATCAAACTATGTTCCTCTTTCTAATCCCTGTGGGTAAATTAGAAAATATAATTTGATATTTCATCCTAATTAATCATACATAGTATAATAAAAATTCCTGTGGGATAAAATTTATCATACAAAGTATGACTAATTACAATTAATGTTTATTGCAAATTGTGATTCTCTATCTTAATTTATAATTTTAATCAACTAAAGATGCTGTGGCTACTCCCTAATTAATTAAAATTATATGAATCACATAAACATTAAACAATCTTTAAGGCTCAATTAATTAGGCAGAATATGTATGCATTCTATGAATTTTTGATCACAAATGTACTATTTCTAGCCACTTCCATTTACTTTTCTTTACACAAGGCAGTAAAGTAATTCATATAGCTTAGCATGGAAACGTCATTTTCAACTAAGTGTGCAAAGAGCTTTGACTTTTTCAATGGTGTTAAGAGGGCAAAGCATTAATATACACCAATGAAAACAACAAACAAAATTGCATTTAAAATAAACATTGAAGTCCAGTTCATCTTCAACCTTAAGCCGGGTAAATTCCGACCCGATTTCTGACCCGAAAATATCTTGTGATTCTGAACACCAAATTCAACATACTTTATATCAAAATGCTTATAAAACGATTTCTTAATGAATCATAAGCAAAGTTTGCAGAAAACAACAGTTCAATGAAAATTTGCAAAATCTCAGTATGTTTGAAATGAACAGAGCAAGGCGGAGGTTTAAAAATTGCTCTGATACCAAATGTTGGAAATTAAACACAATAGCATGCTCAGAACATCAAGAAAACATGCTATGTAAATGCAGCGGAAGAAATGATCGAGTTACCTCCAGCCATTGCGCCGATCGGAATCGAAGACCCGGACGGAACTCAGGAACGGAGAAGACCCGATGGAAGGCTTCTAAACTCTTGCTCTCTCTATACTGATGGTGTGTATTTCTGAATGAGAATGAGTGAGTTTAGGGACCTCCAAGGGCTGCAATTTATAGGCTCTTTCCATCAAAGAGTAGTGGGTGGTTTTCCCATGATCATGAAGTGGGAAGAGTGGTGGGCGGTTACGGAGCGGTTGCCGGCGGTTGCTCCTCTACATTGTGGACCACTAACTGAGATAAATCCAACAGTTACAAGAAATAAATTGTGAATTTATTCTTGGTAAATTCTCTAATTAAGTTAGAGAAGTATATTTGTAACAACAAAGTTATGATTTGGTGTTTAATTGATGAAAATTAAAGCCAATGTTTTGGAAAAGGCTCCTTGTGTGGAGATAATTTCCAACGAAATGTGGGTGTTCCAAGTATGTTGATCACCATCGTGAGAAGTTAGAAAATTTTGTTAGCCTCGACTTTAAGTGATGGCAACAAAAGATATTCTACTTAACCACCTTGAACTTAGTGAGGTTTCTTAAGGAAGATCCTACAAAGTTGGTGGAAATGAGACGGATGTTTAAACCGTGAGTGTGGTTAAAGCATGTGAATTTCTTTTGTCAAAACTATATACTTAACGGATGGTCGAATTCGTTATATGATGTATATAGTACCAAGTAAAAAGACAAAAGAATTGTTGGAGTCTTTGGACTATAAAAATAAAATTGAGAATGTTGGTGCAATGAAATTCATTGTAGGCCGTTTCTTGATTTTAAAAATAATAGACTCCATAAACCTAGAAAGTTAAATGAAAGAATTGAAATAGTCTTTCATGAAATCCATGCCGAATGAATGATGATAAGTGAAATTTTCAAGTGATGAAAATAATTGAAAAATTACTTTTCACTTAAAAAGATTTCAAGAAGCAACTCAAACATAAATGAATTGAGATGAATGTCGAGATGCTTGCTATTCATCTTTGTGTTGGAAAAGATAATAGAGCTTCAGATAAGAAATTGTATAACACTTCTTGTGATGAAAGCAAATGTGGTGGAACATATTGAAATGCTTATGGCAAAGACAAAGTTTGTCAAACTTGGTCAAAAAGTCAAACTTTTTTGAAAAGTCAAACTTGTATGAAAAGCTAAACTTGTTTGAAAAAGTTAAACATATTCCTTGTGTCGTGAGAGACAAATGTAGATATCATCAAGGATGATATCATGATTTTTGAATGAAGGAATAGAAATTGTATCAACCGATGGGTTGAGTTGGTGATCAATAATGAGAATATGTCTCTTTAGTTGGATCACATTTTTCATTCAAAAATGAATTCAAACAAGATGTGAAATGTGTGTTGAACTACATCATCATATGATAAGCATAGTGATATATTGTGATATGTATGGATTGTTCAAACACATGGTAATAATAACAATGTTATTGTTATTATTAATAAGCTTTGTCTCATTGAATGGAGATGTTGAAAAACAACTTTAAAATGAGATAATAAGGATAAAAACACTAATGAGTATAGTGTGTGTATAACATGTACTTGTACACAAATTATCCACTTTGTAAACCACTATCAAATGGTGATGATGAAAATAATGAAAGCATTATTGCTTTATTTTAGGACTAACTCAAAGATGTGGGGTGAGTATACTTTGGAAAATAAATACCTATTGAATAGGTTACCCCAAGAAACAATGTAAATTCCATATGAAGTATGGAAACGTAGGCCTACGTACACTTGTGAATGTGGGGGGTGGTTCGCCAAGTGGAAAGTCCAACATCAACAAAATGGATATTTGGGTACAAGATGATGAGTATGTAAACAATGAGTTTACATCACTACAAGAAAATGGGGATTTGGCTACAATTTATTTACCTACAAAATAATTTTGTAGTTAAATGATCTACTTTAGCGATGTAATATTTATTCATAGATAATTGCTTATTTCTGGCGTCGAAATTGATTTTGTAGCCAAATGTCATACTAAAACAACAAAACGAAATTATTCGTCGCTGAATGAAGTCGATTTTTTTTTATCGGATGCGAAATTTTTGGCGGCCTCAAGTTCCCGCATGGTTGAAAATATAAATATCATTTTGCTACAAAATAAAACTCATCTACTATGATTTTTTTTTTCATAGCAAAAACATCCCCTAAAATCACCTTATTCTAAAATCACCCATAAAATATTAGTACATCTTCTAATGCATACCGTATATTACAATTTATTTGATGCAAAATTTAGGGTTAGCTTAACAAATATGTGGTGCCAGTAGCAGCCCTTTTAACACAAAACCTATTACTCCCCCTTATACAATCAATTGTTTTCCATCACCGTTCCTGAGACGAAACAAACCAAACGCTCCCAACTCAATCAATTTTGCCGGCGGAAAACTTGAGGGAGTTGCTTCTCCGCCGGCGGAAAACAGGTAATCTTATTTCGATTTCCAGTATTCCATGGGTCAGAGAGTGTTCAAATAGAGTTAATTTTTGCCTTTTTGGGTATTTTTGATTAGGGATTCCAGATAGAACCGCCACTGTCGCCGGTTGCTCCCTCCGCCGTCGAACAGGTATATATCTTGCTATCTCTGAATTCCCCCATTCTCTCCCTCTCTCTCGGACACACAGCTTCATCTTTGTCATCTGACTTCCGTGGAATTCAAGTGCTCTTCTGTAAAAATTGTAATATGTGCACAGTTGGAAAGTAGTAGGTTAATTAACAAAGTTTGTTCCTCTTTTCCATGTTTAGATATTGTTTGGTGAAGAGGCTATAATCTCTAGTGCATTCAGGTAATGTTGTGTACCATTTTCTGGTAATTTAATTGTATTTATTATTATGTGTTTATTTTCTTGAGGCTGAATGTAAAATATTCTGTATTTTGTGTGAATTTGAGTACATAAACTCGCTCCCAGTTGTGTTTTGTTGCATAATATTATATGTATTTAAGAAATATAATTAAAAGTTGAATCATGTATAGACTTGAGTTGACATCTAAAAATTAACTGTGATAAGCTGTTTCTGGGACCGGGATTATTTGAATAGCAACAATAAAGAGTGGTTTTGCAAATAATTTGTTTTCCTACGGCGAAGCACTGACAAAAGTATATTCTTAATCCCACATGTACTGGTGGCTACATTGATCTGGGCTTTGATTCCGGTGAGATGGAGGATACTTAATTCTTCTTCTGTTTAATAGTAAAATAATTGTTACTATTCCCTCCGTCCCAAAAATGTTGTTCCTTTTTTTTTTTATCTTAGTACGAAAGAACTTTGAGCAATAATTTTAGTTCAATTTACTTATCCTAATGAAAATAATAAATTTGTTATTGATAGTATTGATAATGGTGTATAAATAACGAGTTTTATATTTTCATTAGGTAATTAAATTAAACCAAAATTATTATTCAATGTTTCTTTATATCAACCTCGTAAAAAGAGGAAAGAATGTTTCTATGTTCTTTTTTATTTGCTACAGAATTTGATCTAGAAGCTGAAGAGTGTTCCACTTCCAAAAAGAGAGGTCCATAAGAAGAAAGTGATAGTTTAGGTTCGTCTTTTTAAAATTTTTGTACTCTGCTATATTAGTACTCTATTTACTTAAATCTCCTCGAGACTTGGTTAACTTGACTATTTAGTGCTTTGCTATGCTTATCTTTTTCAAATTTTGAGTACTTTGCTATGGAAGCACTACACCAGTTGCTCGGTGAGGGGGTGGGGGGTTGTTAGTCATATTTTTGTTATTACATGGGGAACCTCTTCTGTGTTAGTGCCTATAACATATGAAATCGCATTTTCCAGCTCACAAATCTGCTGCCTCAAAGATGGCATTGTCTCAGTAAGAACTTTCATCTTCTTGAGTGAAAGCTTGCAACTGTTTATTATCTTCAAGCTTCTGTTGCTAGTACTAGTGCGATGAGCTACTAATCTTACAGGACATTTACGAAATTTATCATTGTGGTAAGA
Organism: Campanula takesimana; assembly: GCA_026119855.1. NCBI lineage: Eukaryota > Viridiplantae > Streptophyta > Magnoliopsida > Asterales > Campanulaceae > Campanula > Campanula takesimana. The sequence goes on along the minus strand of JAOWBW010001314.1, from coordinate 62,931 downwards.
ATTAAAAGCAGTGATAGATCTTTATAGAAAATAGTTTGCGCGTTATGTGGTTACCTTTCTCTTTGACATTTTAAAGGATCCTGAGCCTATTTGTTTACAGGGTAGTGAAGCTGCTCTCTGGAATTTGAGAATTCTGGCAAATTTTCTATAATACTATACTATCTGTGAACTGCTCACAACATATATTATTTCAATTTTATTTTTGTTGGACAATCCTTGCTGAGAGTGCTTACTCCAATGATGAGCTTTTGATAATATGGCGGCCCTGAAAAGAAGGATTTTAAGTCAAAAGTAGGTGAGCAGAATTATGTACGGTTATAATATATTTTAATTTATTTCGTTCCTCGCTTTTCGAACTTCTTTATATCTTTAGTTAGTACTTAGTATTTTAATGATATTTCTATTTGTGCTGGTACACTAGCTGGTATAGAGTGACCTCAAATTCAAGGAGGTAATAATACGCACACAAGTGGGAATTTTTGAATGAGATGTCTGTTTTAAATTTCTTGGTCTCTGATATTGTTCTAGTTCTTTTCTTTTTTTTTCTTTTTGAATTTTCACTTAGTAGTATGAACTTAACAGAGTTCTGTTTTTTTTTTTTTTTTCAAGCTCATCAACCTGAAAAGATAAAAAAAGGACATAAATGTTCACATTATCTTGTTCTTCTTTAAGGAGATGGAAACAATTCTAAGTAGCAATATATGACAACCGTAAAAAAGGACCATATATTCAGACATGGAATCTTGTACTTGAACTTTCAGTTTTTATCCTCAAGTTCCCTAACTTTCTGCTCATAACTCATGGTCTCTAACTGGTCTCGCTCCCTTAGATTGTTCTAGTTCTACTTTTCTTTTTTCTTAGGTGGGTTTCTAGATTAAAGATGTAAATTTCAGCATTGCTCTCTTTCTTTCATTTTCTTAGTAGTAAAATATTGTCTTTCTATTTCACAAGTTACACTTCAATACAAACAGTTGAATTACTTATTTTGAGATTTGACAGTTGATGATGAACCGTTGTTTGAGTAATGTTATCGTGTTTGGAGCTTATAGTTTTGTTTTATGAAAATGCGAGTGATATTTGGTTTGATTTACAGTCAAGATATGGCTTGGGTGCATCATCAATTGGTACTTCTACTATCTTTGATGCTCTCCTATGTGTTGAATATCTCAATTTTTAACTACAACTAATTTGATGATTCCTATTTAGAATAGAGGTGTTCTTGTAATATGATTTTGTGTTGAGCTTTTTTTTTTTTTTTTTCTGAAGTATTTTATTTTTATGTGTTGTCATTTCTTTGTTTTATTTTTATAGGAAAGAGCGTGCCCTATCCGAACTGAAAAAAAAGCGGTTGGAGTTCATAGCCGTAGAAAAGGTATGTCTTTGTGTTATTAAGATTATTTGTAGTGATATTGCTGAGATTAACATTGAATTACTAGTAGTCTCTTGTTTTCATCAAGAACGGATAAATACATTGTTACAATAATCAGGCCTTAATGATAGCAGCTTTTAATACTTATTAATTATTTTACTGTTTTTGCATATAGTAACTAATAACTTATTATCCATTTTTTGCTTTTGCAGATTGTGATTACTTGGTATAGTTTTTTGGCAGAGCTACTGAAATTGGATATACATTGAAGATGTATTTTTTTCCTTTGAAAGATTGTCATGTATCTAGCTTTTTGTTTTGAGGTGGTAGAGACATGTGTTTTTGTTTTTGACTTTACGAAGTGGTTACATTGAACTTCGTTATTTGTGGATGTATTGATAATTTTTGTGGTAATCAGTTACATATATTTCGATGTAGCATTGTATTTTTGATAGTTTCATAATTATATTATTTATCAATAATGGGGCATCAAATAAATACAATTTGCAATTGCTGTATAGTGATATTTGGCGACAAAAATATTTGTAGTCAGATGTTGATATTTGGCGACGAAAATAATTCGTAGTAGGAGAACATAGTAATAGCTATAAAACTATTTTTCGTAGTAGCATATAAGGGTATTAGCTATGAAAACTTTTATAGTAAATTATAAAATTATAACGAATGAAATTATTTTTGTAGTGAAAAACAGCTACATGGTGACAAAATATTTTTTCTTGTTAAAGGTACTCATTTGGCTACATAAATTGTTTGTTGGAAAAAATCAATAGCGATGAATTTAATTTTTGTGGCAGAAAGCGATTATCGACAAATTAAGTTTTTTCGTCGTGGACCAATGTTTTATTGCCACGAAAATATTTTCGTCGCCGATACTCTTTAGAGACGTTGCATAGGCGACGAACACGCGACGAAATCCTTTTCGTCGCGAAATGCCTTTAGCTACGAAATTTTATCTTTTTGCGACAAATCGTTTTGTAGCAAAATCTCATTTTTTTTGTAGTGCATAATGGTTGTTATATATGATTCAATGACTTTGAATATATATATAAAACCAAAGAAAACGAAAAAAAAAAATGAAAATCAAGTATTGATGTCAAGTTCATGAAAATGAACAAAAGATACTTTGAGTGAAATAGATCAAAGTGATGCTTTGAATGAAATAGGTCAAAGTAAAACCTAGAATAAAGTGTGCAAGTTAGTAAAGTCACTAGATGACTTAAAACAAGCACAAAGATAATGACATCAAAAGGTTGATTTTGTCAAAAAGTGGATTAATCAAATATAACATGAGTGATTATGTCATAATGTTGATTAAATCTATCAAAAATATGTTGAACTTGAGAGAAGTTTAGCATATAAGAACTAATGAATTTGCATTAAGCAAATTAAGATATAATTCTTGGAAATTTTGAAAAGGCCACGAGATATGGGTTTAGCGGATACAATCCTTGAAGTGAAATTTTTTAAGAAATCTAATGGATAATTCTTGAGAAATTGAAAAGGATTATTTAGCAATGACTAAACCCCAATTGGCATGAGTCAACATCTATTGAAGAATAGAAGTGACATTGTTTCTCAAGTTGAACACTCGAGAATTATTGAAAGTCTAGTGAGTTGGAACACAAGTAATCCAAAATGTAGAGTGAAAGTACTAAGGTACTTGAGATACAATCGAGATTACGGATTACATTACACTAGACATCTATCGATAATTGAAGGGTATAGCGATGCTATTTGGATATATGAAATCAAAGACTTAAGGTCTACGAGTGGTTTCGTATTCTTATTAGCGGAAGCGACTATATCATGGAAGAAGTCTTCTAAATAAATAAGTTATAAATAGATTCATAGCGGAATCTAAGTTTATAGCTTAAGATAAATGTGGTGAGAAAGCCGAGAGGCTATGCCAATTTATAGAAGATATTTCAAGGGATAAAGCTTGTGCTAGCAATTGGTTGTATTGCTAGAAGTCAATCGGTGATTGATTGAATACAAAGCACTATGTATAATGGTAGGTCTTGACTTATATGTCAAAAACGTAACACCATTAAGAAACTACTCTCAACTAATTTGGCTATGTGAAGTCAAATGAAAAACGGATCCGTTAACCAAATGGTTAGACCGAGAGTTAGTTGTAAATTATGGAGGGGAATGAGACATAAAGCCTCTTAGAGTTGATCACAGCGGAAAACCCAATCTAGATGACTGGAGATCCCAAGAACTAGATTCAAAAGGGACCACCTAACAGTTAAAATACTCGCGCGTCACTGTGGGGGTCAAACCCCAAGTCCATTCCTATTAGTGACACCCCGAAGGGACAAGGATAAGCCTATGGATTTTAATGACTCTTACGCGTCGAGAAAGTCGAGCGGGGTAATACGGGTTACCTTCAAGAAGTCACCTATGTGAGAGAGAAGAGGGGCCGCTTCGAGGAGAATTATGTGAGGCTCAATTCTTAGACCCTCTCGCAGAACCAGGCATTATGTTCAGGGCCATGAACGAACATAGCTATGAGAAATGAAATATGTTAGGACATTACTTGTGTCTAGTATATGATCGGCTACACAAAAAGCATATCGATTCAAGGACACCGCGTCTATCAACTTGCGAGTAGAGTAAATATGCTAGTTCGAGCGGAGGTTCAATGGGCAATATCCCCACACCTTCGTATGCAAGTTTTTGTCTGCCGGACCTTATCACCAAGCTCGTCCTCAATTTCCTTCATGTGGGGGATTGTTGGAAAAGTGTGTTGTGTGTGAAGGAAATTGTGCACATTTCCTTGCAAGAATCATTTGTCATTGGACAAAGATTATCGTGGCTTTATGTTCACTTCGTGAGAACATGAAAATGATATATTTATTGGTTCAATTTGAAGATTGAATGATAAAAATATATAGCTCAAATAAATAAATGGATGTAAGTTGGAAATGTGAGTTTGTCTCACATGTGAAAAGTAGAAAAAAAAAACAAGTTGATTGTTTTTGCCACTTATTGTTGAATTATAATTCAAGGAATTACAAAAAGTTAATAACAAATTGTAATTTCTAGAATTAAAATTTAAGATGAATTTTCAAGAGTAACTTCCAATGTTTAATATCCATTATTGATTTGAAAAAGTAACTCCAAATCAATTGATTTCTAATTTAATTGTTGGATTAAATTGGTTATCAAAATGTGGATTAATTGAAGAATTAATCATTTGGGGAGTTTGAGCTATAAAGAGAAACCCACAAGTCATTTCTTTAGAGAAGAGAAAAAAGAAAAAGAGAAAACACACAAAATGAAACACTTGTTCTAGCAATTCTTCATTTCTTCTTCTTGGCTTTGTGCTTCTTCCATTGGCCTCCTTAAACATTTTGTTGCTGATCTCGTCCAAGCATATTAGTTCATTTCGCCGGAAGGTTTAAGTGCGAAGCGGTTCCGGTTAATCCGTTTTATCCTGGGAGACTGACGCCCGTAAAAACCTCAAGCACTCGTAAAGAGGAGGACGAATTAGTCTTAAAGAGAGTGTGTTCTCACACGACTCGGATACAAGAGATCAAAGATGGACAAACCCAATGAAGAGATCAAATACGGTTTTATCGTTCCTTTTCATGTTTTCATTCTTTCAATTTGTAATTGTAATTTCAATTATATTGTAATCGTATTCCTTTCAATATTTACAAGATTTTATCCAACATATTTAACAACCTCTCGTTATTTCCTATAGAAAACGCCATCCACACCTTAGCAATCAGCCGTCGCAAAACAAGCTTCCGGCACCTAGTCTCCACACCAAACCCCCTACAAAACACCACCCACACCTTAGTAAACCTGTACGCCTCCCTTAATACACTCGCCGTCATCGGGAATGATACACCTGACACCTTATCCGGCGGATAATCAAGCGTTATGACAGAAAGAATCAATGCACAGAAGCAAGCACAAATCCATAAAGTTCCCAAATTTCTCAAACTAAAAACAATTTCTGAATCCTCAAGTTTCAAAATTTCAGACATGGAACGAAAAAGCCAGAATTGAGAAACAAACTTGAACAACAAACTCACCAATTTCATGACACGAAAACATCAAAAATTGAGCAATGGAGGTTGTTGGGTAGAGAGAAGGGGCGTGGACGAAGGGAATACAGAGAGAGAAGGTGCGGTGGTGAAGAGATGGGGCTGGGTAGAGAGAAATGGAGGTTGCTGCCATGGGGAGGTGAAGGTGTCACCGGCCGGAGAAGAAAATGGGGGGGGGGGTCGGGCAAGAACTGAGAATAAGACGTGGTATGGGTTTTTAGGTTTTATTTGGCTATTTCTCAGATCTTTCCCTTCATTTCAAAAACATTTCACTTAACCCCTTAATTTTTGTCACATGCGCTGTACGTGACCACTTAACATGAATTTGGATGAAAATGGTCAAATAGTCATAAATTGCGCAAAAATTGGCATGTCAGGCCCTAAATTGGTAAAATTTGAGTGCCAGACCCCAAATTGCAATCGCGCCGTAGATATTAGGCCCTATTTTGTATTTTACCACTCTTTTATTTATAGGCAGATAAAAAAATGGTGGATTTCAGACTAGGGGTGGAATGGTAGGTATACCAATTGTATTTTGCTTGTACCGTGTACCAACCAAATATGATTTGGTACTCAAAAATATGTACCAGTACCAACCACAAAAGTCGATATACCAAGTTTATTGGTACGGTTGGTACTCGATCACAATAATAAGGGTGTTTTTTTTTTCTAGATCGTAATAAAGTAACTTAGTGTTAGAAAAAGAAAACTAACATTTGATACTCCATCCGTCCAAAAATATTTGTAGTTTTAGGACTTCTTACACGTATTAAAAAAACAATCAACACATATCAAATATACCAAAATACCCTTTGACTATTTCAAGTACACAGACAATTACAGGGAGTATTATATATATGTGTGTGTATGTGTGTGTGAATATACATACATACATACATACATATATATATACTCCCTCCGTTCCAAAAAAAATTGAAACATTTACTTTAGAGTTGGGAAATTAAGGATATAATAATATATTAAGAATGAAAGGTAGAGAGGAAGAGAGAGAACTAGTGGGAGTGAAAAGAGAATGTGTGGAGAATAATGAGTAGTTGTGAGGAAGAGAGAGAATGAGTAGAGGATTATAAAAATAATAAAAAACTTTAATTTTTGGATTATTGCAACTTTTGTGAAATACCATAAATATAAAATGTTGCAATTTCCTTGGAACGGATGGAGTATATATAAATATATATATAGGGTCGCGCTCCTGTGAGAACCATTTTAAATGAGAACCGTGAAAACAAACATAACCGTTTGATTAAATACAAAATCAAGGGTCCAGATTATATATATTGGAAAAACTTGGACACATTAGTTAATTTTCAAAAATACAAATAAATACATTATTTTTTAACCTACTGTATCCAAGTGCAACACTTGGATACAGTACTTGGTTAGCTACTGTATCCAAGTGCAATATCAAAATTTATGTATTGTATCAAAGTGTATCCAAAGTATCTATAATCTGAACCCTTGATTTTGATTCTAATCTAATGGTTATGATTGGTTCTCACGGTTCTCACGCAATTGTGGTTCTCATTTGAGCACCTACCTATATATATATATATATATATATATATATATACTCCATCCGTCCCATCAGAAGTGACACTAGTGGTCAAATTGACTAAACTTTGACCAACAATCTAAAAATAATATAATGATCATAATGAAAATTTAAAAAGTGTTATTGTATCACCATTTATAATATTTTCAATAACAATTTTTAAATTTTCATTAGGATCATTATATTATATACTCCCTCCGTCCCACCCGACTTAGGATTCTTGGTCATACAATTTATACTTTGACCAAATATTTGAAGAAATATAATGATGCTAATAAAAATTTAAAACTTGTTATTGTATCAGGATTAATAATAAACTAAATAACTATTTTTAGATTTTCATTAAGATAATTATTTTTGTTCAAATTGTTGGTCAAAATATAAATTGCTTGACCAAGAATCCTGAGTCTGGTGGGACAGAGGGAGTATATATATATATATATATATATATATATATATATATATTGTTGGTCAAAGTTTAGTCAGTTTGACCACTAGTGCCACTTCTATTGGGACGGGGGGAGTATATATATAAAGTTGGTATATTGTATACCAACCAAAGTCAATATTATATACCGTGTAACAACCAATAATATAAAAATGGTACTGTACTACCTACCAAAAGTTTCGGTATACTGACTTCTTTATATCAATTATAATTGGTACGGTTAGTATACGGGTTGGTTGGTACGGATGAGTACAATTTGCCACCCCTATTTCAGACTAAGTACCCACCCTTTTATCTGTACGCAGATTAAAAAATGGTGGAAGTAATATGGAAGTAATGTAAATGTCGTGAGTATGAAAAGTGAGGTAGGAGATAAAATGTAGGGTAGAGAATAGTAAGTTGATTGGTTTTGTGAGTATAAATGTAAGATATGAGAGAATGAGTGAGATAATAGTAAAAATTCTTTTTTCATTTTAAGAAATACTCCCTCCATCCCACACCAATTGACACTTTTGGTCAAACCTAATTAAACATTGACTAACATTTTATGCTAAATAATTTATCTTCATAAAAATTTAAAAATAGTTATTAATAATGTTTCTAATACTAATTTAGTAACTTTTTAATTTTTTTTATGTAGATTAATAATTTAGAATAAAATGTTAGTCAAGGTTCAAGTTGGTTTGACCAAAAGTGCTCATTGGTATGGAACAGAGGGTTAGACACTTTCTTTGTGACAAAAAAAAGAAAGATGGACCCATAGTCTGAGTAAGAAGTAGTTGATTTATTTCGTAGTGATAAAAAAATGTCACTTCCAAAAAAACCTTTCAGCGTAAGCCTATAACCATAAATAGACAGGATATCTTTGAAATTCTACGAGTACCATTTGATATTTCAAAGACCAAAATACCATGAAAATTTAGTAAAAAACTTGTTTTACACTAACTTTAGTGTAAAACTTGTTTTTCTTCTTTTATAGAAAATCTGTTTTTTCAATGAAAAACAAGTTTTTCACTAAAGTTAGTGTAAAACAGGTTTTTCAAAAGACTGACTCCAAAATACCTTTGACATCTGATTGATACACGCTCATTTTCACATTTTGGCAAATACTAGTATGCTCTTATAGCTGAAATATAACGTTTCGGAGTTGAACTATAAGACTTGTTGATGTGGCGGATATTGTATCATTTATTTCCCTTGTTTTCTTATGTAATGTGCTTTATTTTGAAGTACTTAGACTAGTTTTGATGTAATTTGGGCAACATTTTATTATTTGAGATTTATTGTACTCTGGGGGTATTTTAGTCTTTTTATTTTGTATCAGTATGTAATCTTTTTATATGAGTTTTAAAGTGAAGTCCCAAGTGTCGAAGATAGTCAAAATCAAGATCAAGTCAAGTCAACGAGTTAAAATTTGGAGCGAGTCAACTTTGGAAGCGGAGAAAAATGAAGAAAAATCTGGAGCGGAAAAATGGCCTTTGCACGACTCGTGCACCACAACACGAGTCGTGTAAGGGCGTTTCACCAGAGTATTGCACGACTGTCCAACACGAGTCTGTGAGGAATTGTTGATTTACACGACTCGTGCACCACAACACGAGTCGTGCAGAGCCCCCTGGAGCGTAGATTTGGGAGCCAAGGAACAGACGGGATTTTATTATTTTATTTTACTTTTCTTTGATTAATTTCCTTTTTGTCTTTGTATTAGACGAGTATTTAAACTATTTTTCATTATTAGATTATGTATCGTTCTTTCACTTTTGGAATAACACGTTCTTTCTTTTTCTTGGAGCTTTGTGAACCTTCTATGGAGAACTAAACTCCATTACTTTGGATTGTGAGCTTGAACCTATTCTATCTCAATTAAAGTATTCGTTTCTTCTTATTTTAGTAATCTATTCATAATTTTGCTTGTTCTGATTTTAGATTAATAATTAGGGTTTGTGGATTTGGCCAATTCAGTAGTTCTATTTATGAATCTATGCTAGAATTCTCTGTTATGTGCCAGAATTAGGGATTTCATTGTAGCAACTTCACGAATTGTGTATGTGCCATAGCAATTCGGGAAGTAAGCAAAATTAAGCGATTATCTAGTAACCTAGAATGCGTTCTTGATCTTATTATCTTAAAATTGAATCAATTAATATTTAGACCTTTTCTGTGACAGTCTAGGTTTAATTTTAATTAGGGTATATAGTGAGTGTGCCACTGCTATAAGCTAAACTGTAAGAAGAGACAGAGATTGAAATACATCTCGTGATCAAGTGAATAGAATTAACGGAGAAAAAGAAGTACCAATGAAATTGAAATAGAGGACGGGGATAGGGATCAATCTGAAGTGCTTTTTAATCATTGTTTTAATCAACTTAGTTTATTTTCCTGTTCTTAGGAATTAATTACAATCATAATTTACCCCTAATCTGGTTAAGTGACTAGTACGTAAATAATCACTGTTCTTCGTGGATCGACCCTTACTTACCCTAATTACATTATTAGTGGACGAGTTTAAGTCTAATTTAGTAGGCGCGAACTAAGCTTACCACTTGTTTATTTTCACACTTTTCGGGAAAAAAAATAAACAAAAGAAAAATGATATTCTATTGTTATTGACTCTCATATTTGATTACAGATTAGTTCGCTCTTATAGTTGAATTATAAGACCAGTTCATCTCTTATAGTTTAACAATAAGAGTGTACTTTATTTCTTTTACATTTTTCACATTTTCCAAAAAAAAATAAAATAAAAATTCTCTGATGTTTTACTAAGATTGACTATCATAGTTTAAATATTAGACTCAAATTAATTTGATACTTCAATTATAACACATTTTTTTATCATTTTTAATTTTAAAAAACTCTGTTATTTATTAAGATTTTTTCTTATAGTTTAACTATCAAACTCATTTTGATTATGATAAGACAACTATGAGATCCATTTTTACTCATTTTAGTCAAAATTCACTTGTGTTGACCAATGTAGCCAATATAAATGAAAGTGAGGGAGTATAAAGAGATCAATTTTTACTCATTTTAGTCAAAATTCACTTGTGTTGACCAATGTAGCAAATATAAATGAAAGTGAGGGAGTATAAAGATTGACGAGAAACAGAAAGAGAAAGAGAAAGAAAGAAGTACATATTCAAAAACGCCACACAGTCTCACCGAAACTAGAAAAACGAGGACTCAGACCGAATAATAAACCTAATGACATTATTAAATGATACTCCTTCAAGAAATTAAACCAAGTAGAATTGGAATTAGGAGCAGCAGTTGGTTCTTTGGCCTATAAATAGAAACTAAGAAATAAATATTTTCAACTTGGGAGCAAGTGTTGTTCAAAAAAAAAAAAAAAACTTGGGAGCAAGTGAGCAAACAGTCCCCAGTTTAGTCACTACCAAAAAACACTAAAAAACAGCAAAAATGCGTTTGCCGGGAGTCGAACCCGGGTCTATTGCTTGGAAGGCAATTATCCTAACCGTTGGACTACAAACGCTTTTTGCGAGAATTTCCACCATTAATTATTTAAAACAATTTTTTTTCACGATTGCAGTGAAGAGTACTTGAAACACAAATCTATATACATACTCCCTCCTTTCCACCCGACTTAGGAAAAATTACCATCTTGGGCGTCCCACTCCACTTAGGACATCCTTAAATGGCAAGTTTATATTACTTTAATATTCAATGGGACCCATTTGTCATACTCACAACAACAATCCATTTACTATTCCACCAACTCATTCTCTCTCCTATTTACTTTTTATGCTCACAACACATCCTCCACTCATTCCCTTTTCTCTTAAATTAATAGTTCTCCTTAATCCCCCTGTCGGGACCAATTGTCCTAAGTCGGCCGGGACGGAGGGAGTATATATTAAAGTTGGTGAGGAGAGCCATGGTGTTGCCACATAAACAAGTCTTAGAGAAAGGTTGCATTTGGTGTTGCCACATCATTACCACTCTTATATATAAGAGACTTTTCAAATTCTTTTCTTTAGCTAATAGTATTAGTAATTATATAGGGTAACTATTATAGTTAACTACTATAATAATAACTAATACTTATAATAGTAATAGTTACTATTATAATAGGTAACTATTATAGTTAACTACTATAGTGACTAATACTTATAATAGTAATAGTTACTATAATAGGTAACTACTATAGTAACTAAACTTATAATTGTAATAGTTACTATAATAGATAACTATTAGTTAACTATTAATAGTTAACTATTATAGTTAACTATTACTTCCTACGTCTCAGAGTAAGAGTCCTACTTTCTATTTTGGTACATCCCAGAGTAAAAGTCTTTTTCTCAAAATAGCAAAGAATATTTACTATTCATCTCACTCATTCTTTCTCATACTTTACTTTTATACTCACAAAACTAATCAATTTATTATTCCCTCCCACTTATTCTCTATCCTAATTTACTTTACACTCACAACACTTACTTACTTCCATCATTTCTTAATCTCCATGCAAATGAGAGGTAATACTTTTACTCCGGGACAGAGGGAGTAATATTTAACTATTATAACTAACTAATACTATTAATATTATTAATTAATTATAATAGTTAAATATAATTGTTAACTATAAAATTTACTATATTAATTATTATTATTAATAGTAGTATTAGTTAATCATAATTGTTATAATATATATTAACTATTACTATTAATTATATTAATTAATCATAATAGTTACTATATATGTTAACTATAACTATTAATACCATTAATTTTTTTTTGAAATATTCATACAAAGAACTTAAATGTACTTCTAAATTAATTAAAAAACATATTTATTACAACTATGTACAACCAAAGCTATGAAAATGTTTTGATTAATTTAAAATATACATATATTTTTAAATAAAATTATTACGTTAATTTATCAATTAAAAATATCAAAAAAGGAAAATACCAAAACATTAACGAAATAGATTCCTGTGCGGAGCACAGGTTACCTACTAGTTAATTTAATGTGAAAAATTATCGCAGTTCATATGATACAATCTTGTAGAGTAACTGTAGTCGTAGTTTACTGCATCTAGAATTGTTCCTGAAATACTTCTGTCTCGGAAAGATAGTCCCGTTTTGATTTTTTATAATCAACAAAAATAAATTTTGACCAAACATTAGTATCAATTTAATGAATATAAAGAAATTCTAAAAATTGTTATTGATAAATCAATTAATGATTTATCAAGTACAAATTTTAGAATTTCACTAGAATAATTAGATTGTTACCAATGGTTGGTCAAAGTTCATTTTTGTTGGACAATAAAAAGTCAAAATGAGTCTATCTTTCAGATTAGTGTGAACTGCCCAAAATAGGAAATAATCGTTACTATTCTTCCCACTCATTCTCTCCTTTACTTTATTTTTACACTCACAACACCAATCAACTTACTATTATTTTTTTACGTTTTAAAATTTAAAATAAGACAATCAAAATAAAAAAATTTGAAATTTAAAATGGTACGGAAGGAATATTGTAGCTAGAACTTGAGAACGATAGGGTCAGATGCCATCAATCGATCACACGTATAAATATGCCTACATGTTGAATACGTATATAATTTCTTGGACAATTACAATTAGTATTTCCTTTCCACATACATCATCCCACGAATACATGAATATAAATGTGTAAATGTTTTTTTTTTTGAAACAATAAATGTGTAAATGTTAGTAATTCTTTCTAGTTTGATGTGTATTTATAATATATTCAGTCCTAAATTCGAATCACCCGAGTAGTCTTTCTGTCCTGCATCAGACTAATGCTTACTAGTTTGAGGCCTTAAGTTGTTTTTAATATTTTGTGTGTGTTTTTTCCCAAATTACCCTGGGAAAGAGTATGAAATACTCATTTACTTATTTTTGTGTATCTTTGTGATTCTGATAATAATTATTGTATATAATTAGTTTAGTGTTATTTTAGGAATTAGTTGTAATTATTTAGGAATTAGTTTATATTAGGATTATTTATGTTAGTTAAGATTTATTTCACTAACCACCTAATGTTTATCTTTGGTAAGTTTATTTGTCTTTGTATTGTAGAAAAGGAAGGAATCTATTTCAAAGTTGATTGGATGATTGATCAAGATCTCCACGGAAAAAGGCTGTCAAGATGTTCTATAAATAAAGAGATCACAATCAGTCCAAGACACGTTTTTTTGTGATTCTTAGAGAGAATTTCGTTTTTGTGAGAGAGTTCCTTGTGTTCTTAAAGTTCTTGTTCATCAAGACTTCAAGGTGTTTGAGTGTTTTCATTTATTCTAGAGATCTAGAATAGTTTGATCTTTTCATAGTTGTTTTTGTTTCTTTCATAATCTTGTATTTTGCAAGATCTTTATTAGTGAAAGTTTTCCAGCAAGTAATTCTTGCTGAAGTATTTAAATTCTGAGTTTTAATTTCCGCTGCATTTAATCTCTGTTCGTCGACAGTTGACTTGACAGTTGTCTCGACAGTTGTGGTGTCACTTGTGAGATCAACTGTACTCACAAGTGGTTCTGCCCAGAAACAGTCCTAGCTGCATATTTCTTTCAATTGGCATCACGAACCTTCTCTTGACATTACTGAGAGTCGATCCTTGTAGTAGCCATAATGGACTGTCAACAGACCAAGTTTAAAGTTTTAATAATTGTGTTTGAAAATATGAGAATGGAAGAGAATGAAACCATCAATGATTTTTCTTCTAAATTGATAAATATTGCAAATGAGTTATATGTGTTAGGGGAATCAATTTCTAATGCTAGACTCGTAAGCAAAATATTAAGATCCATGCCAGAAAGATTCAACATGATAATCTCTTTGGTAGATGAATTTTATGATGTCGAGACTCTAAGTTTTGACCAACTGATTGGGGTCTTAACCATTTATGAATTAACCCCTAGTGTGAAAAATCATATTTCTGAAAGCAAAACGCCGATTGAATCTATTCTGTGTAGGACGTGTCTAAGATTTGGACACTATGGCAATGAGCGTGCTAACACACTCAAAAAGAGAGGGATGAGTTTGTCTGCTACTCTAAGTGACTCTGATGATGACGATCAGATAAGAAATCTGTCATTTTTACGTTAATCGCAGTTTTCACTTTCTGATAGTGAGTCTGATAGTGAAGATGTGTTGTCAACTGACTCCACAACTGACAACACAACTGACACTGATGTTTATACATTTTGAAGTCTACAACTACAGGAGAATCTGAACAATCCTCACAGGAAGAAGAGGATAGTGCCACGTATGAGGACCTGCACAATACATACGTTGAGTTGTTTGCAGAATGGTCCAAACGAATGGAACAACTCAAGGAGTTCACGAAGGTAAATGAAAAACTCACCTCTGATAATTTGAAATTAAAGTCTGAGAATGAGAGGTTGTCAAGTGAAAATGATTCTCAAAAGGACTCCATAGCTAGGTTAGAAGTCATGCTTACCAAAAAAGACAATGAGTGTGAGAAATATAAAAGCAATCTTGAAAAAGAAACCATTACACTCAATAAATTTAACAATGGTAAGGCTAAATTGGAAGAGGTTCTGAACATGGGGAACCAAGGAAAATCAGGTTTAGGTTATGGAGATCCAATTTTTGTTAAGGAAGGTGAGAGCACTTTGAAAAACAATGAGAGATTTAATGCTAATCACGTGTCTCCTCACAAAAACAGAAGAAATAGAAAAAAGAGATACGTGTGTCACCATTGTTTTGCCCCTGGACATATACGTCAATTTTGTTACAAGTTGAAACAGGAAATTGGCTTGGAGAAGGACAACGGCCACCTGACAGGACAGTTGTGGGCACAATTGGAGACACAACTGCCCAGATAACAGCAGTCTGCTCCAAAAGCCACATGGGTAAGAAAGGACACTCTAAAGTGTCAAGTGGTGTTTACCTCCTTCAAGAGCAGTGTGGAAGGAGCCTGGTACTTTGACAGTGGCTGCTCCCGCCACATGACTGGCTCTCTTGAGCATTTCAAAGACTATGAAGCCTTTAAAGGTGGAAAAGTCAATTTTAGTGGAGGTTCTCAAGGTGAGGTAATTGGCAAAGGTACGCTGAATGTTAATGGTTTGCCTAACTTGCATAATGTCTTGCATGTTGATGGGTTAAAGGCAAACCTAATTAGCATAAGCCAATTGTGTGATGATGATCTACATGTCAAGTTTGATAAGAAGATCTGTGAGGTCTTTGATGATTCAAACATATGTGTTTTGAAAGGTGTAAGATCCTATGATCATTGTTACAAGTTGGTTGAAAATCAGTCATGTTTTAACTTAATTTCTGATAATGCTCCTGATCTTATTGTCAATTGTGTTGAGAATTATATTACAGGTTGCACTTGGGAGCTTGAACAGATTAATGATGAATCTGAACAGAAGAGTATAAAAGAATCTGCAGATTTAACACTTGTGATGTCAGTTGACAGACCAGATGAACAGTCAACTGCCACGACAGATGGTCAGACAGCAGCAGATTCCAGATCAGATTCTGAAATCAATGAAGATCATGAAAACAGAGGATCTGATGCTGCTGCAAGGATACAGGGAGATCATCTAACTTCCCAGGTCATTGGGGGAGTGGATGAAGGAATGAAAATAAGAGGAAAACGAATAAATTACCGGGAATTAGCCAGTTTGGTATTCATGCAATCCGCGTACCATCAGGTAAGCTCTTGTTGTTTCGTTGCTAATTTTGAGCATGAGAATGAGTCAGAAACCTTAAAAGTTAATAATTTGATCAATGTCATGCAAGAGGAAGTGGTAAAATTTGAAAAGAAAGATATTAGGTTCTTGGTTCGTAGACCATCTAATGAATATATGGGAGTTGTTACTTGTTGTACTCAATTGTTGAGGGTGGACCAAATAATCAAGGATTATGGTCTTAGAAGTGAAACCTTGACTGTATTTTGTGATAGCTTAAGTCCCCAAAATATTGCCAAGAATCCGGTACAACATTTCCTAACAAAGCACATAGATATTATGCATCATTTTATTAGATATCTCGTTTATCAAAAAATCATTACTCTAGAGCATGTAAGCACAACGAATCAACTTGCTGATATCTTTACCAAGCCTTTGGATTTCGAGAATTTTCTTCACTTTTTTTTTTTTTTTTTTTTTTTAAAGAGGATCGATAGTGGTTCCCCACTTACCCCCTTATAATAATGATGTCCTAGGAGGCATAGGAAGGGATAGAACCCGAGACCTCACACATTCTTCACTTAAGAAGTCTCTCGGACTGTGTAATACCAGTTGACTGCACAAGTGTGCAGACAACTGACTGCATAACTGTATAATTGTATATTATAGTAAACCAAAAAAAAAAAAACTGCATTCATTCTTTGCACGATTGTCTCTAATGATCACTTGGTTGACTTGTTCTTTGACTCTGAGTTTTGGCCCTTAAATGTGAGATCCTTCTTGACTTGATAATAAAATTATCCTGTTAATTCCTCCGTGCTGTTTATCATGAAGTGAACACTCAATCTTAGTTTACGGGAAAAACAAGCTGCCTCCAATCTTTGAAGTCACTACTCATTTAGGCAAAATGCTGACGTTGTTTAAAACATCACTTGAGAAAGAAAAGTATGGTGACACTGTATTGTGAGAGTGAAAAGCTCCTCCCCTTAACTAGTTCATTGCCCAAAATGAATGTGTTATAAGGCTACATGATTGAAGGGTATCTCATTGAATTTTTGTAGTCAAAACCGGATCATAGATCTTGTTGACCATACCATGTCACACTTTATTGAGATTAATCTTCACTTGTGTGTTTAGGCATAATTTTTCTAAGTTTTTTTTCTCCCTTGGTATTAACATCAGCAAATTGAATTTTTGTTCTTATGTGTTAAAGATTTATGATTTTCATGTGATTAACGATAATCTAATGGCGTGATGTTCAAGTTTCACTGTGCAATTGGTGGAAATTATGGTACATTGTGGATAAATGGATTCAGTTGAATTTGGCAAGTTCTAATTCTGGGACGGACAATTTATCACAAAACATGGAAAAAGTTTGAATTTTAAAATCAAAATCCTTGTTTGTTTTGGAATTCAAATGGGTACTTCAAAGTCACTCGGTTCTCCCTACTCCTTGGCCTACCCTAGTTCTTAGGAAGAATCACTGTCCTCCGTTGATATTTCTTCCATGTCAAATCTGGTTGTGAATTGTGGTTTAATATATCTTCTTCCTCATGTTTTCTAGCTACATTTCTCTCACATCTTGTTCCTATTCTGCAAATGCACTCTCTCTAACATTTTTGCAGAAATATCCGAGAATTCAGGAGAAACACTGAGTGATTGTGACTCAAAATAATTGTTTGCCGCTACTCTGATCAAGCTCAGGCATTTTAGTTGTTAAGCATCCTGCTGGTGCTAAGCAGCTTGTTCGTGCAACTGTGCGGACAACTGGTCACTCAACTGGACAGTCAACTGGTAAGTCTGCTACTGTTTTAAGGGGTAAGTACATCTTCTGCAGAACTCTCTGGTCTATAAAGGTTTGCTGCAATATGAGTTGAGATTGATGATGTTCTTAGAGGTACTTTTGTTCGGGAGGTTCAAATTTAGGGGGTGTGGAAAATATTCATAATTTTATTTCTTTGAGTTTGATGGTTCTTCTCAAAAAGGGGGAGAAAGATGTGGTCTTCATATTCAGGGGGAGAAAGATGTGTTCTAAAGATGTATTTAGGGGGAGTAGAATCCAATGTAAAAATTCAGGGGGAGAGATTATTGTTTTGGATGTTTTGATCAGAACCACAAAGATAGGGGGAGATTGAAAGAGTATGAAATACTCATTTACTTATTTTTGTGTATCTTTGTGATTCTGATAATAATTATTGTATATAATTAGTTTAGTGTTATTTTAGGAATTAGTTGTAATTATTTAGGAAGTAGTTTATTTTAGTTAAGATTTATTTCACTAACCACCTACTCCCTCCGTCCCAAAACAGCTTTCACCATTTTTGAAAAGCACATGAATTAATAAAATGTGTAAGAAAAGTGGGTGGTGTGAGAGGGAAGGAGAGAGAAAGTGGGGTAGAGAATATTAAATTGATAGTTGTTGTGAGTGGAGAGGAGAGAGAAGTAGTGAGAATCTTTTCCATTTTGGGAAAGTGGGACTTACCAATGGGACACCCAAAAGGGAAATATGTGCAAGGTGTTTTGGGACGGAGGGAGTAATGTTTATCTTTGGTAAGTTTATTTGTCTTTGTATTGTAGAAAAGGAATGACTCTATTTCAAAGTTGATTGGATGATTGATCAAGATCTCCACGGAAAAAGGCTGTCAAGATGTTCTATAAATAAAAAGATCACAATCAGTCCAAGACACGTTTTTTGTGATTCTTAGAGAGAATTTCATTTTTGTGAGAGAGTTCCTTGTGTTCTTGAAGTTCTTGTTCATCAAGACTTCAAGGTGTTTGAGTGTTTTCATTTATTCTAGAGATCTAGAATAGTTTGATCTTTTCATAGTTGTTTTTGTTTCTTTCATAATCTTGTATTTTGCAAGATCTTTATTAATGAATGTTTTCCAGCAAGTAATTCTTGCTGAAGTGTTTAAATTCTGAGTTTTAATTTCGGCTGCATTTAATCTCTGTTCGTCGACAGTTGACTTGACAGTTGTCTCGACAATTGTGGTGTCACTTGTGAGATCAACTGTACTCACAAATGGTTCTGCCCAGGAACCGTCCTAGCTGCATATTTCTTTCACCCTGCATCACAAAAATGAGTAATATTCAAACTAATAAACTTGTTAAATTGAAATGACCATTATTCAAAACCATGGCAATAAGTAAACACCAACTACTTAAAGCAACTTCAATAATCTGAACTGCCAAGAGTTGGCTACATTCTTACTGCTTCACTGAAACAGAAACTAAAAAAAAAACCGCGATAATAACAATCAAACCCCTTTCAAACAGATATAATTTTAACGTGTTGAGCTGCTTCTACAAAAGTATCCGTCGGCGCAACCGTGAAACTCTGAGGACCAAAAGACGATTTTACCCCTACCCTATCAAGTTGATGATCATGATCATCAGTAAACATAATTTCGTAATCTCTGTGGAAAAGCGAAGTCTCAAAAAAACCATCAGCATCAGTAATCCCCGATAAGCCCTCGGGTAAACTCCATTCTCTAATAATCCTGTCCACAACATCACCCGTAGCCAAGTTATTAAAGTTATTATCAGTCAAACACATCCTCCAGCAACCTTGTGGGGTCCACGGCGCCCATATCACTATTCCATTTATAGCCGGATGTGTCCGTGCCTCCCTCAGTACTTGTTCCAAGAACAATGCCTATAAAGGTCATTTCACATCAACTTTAACGACAAGATAACGGATTATTTAACGTGATTATACAAAGTTAACTAACTAGTCGTTAAGTTAAAGTACCTGGTTTGGTCCCGGCTTGACATCCAACTCGGTGATCCAAACGGGAAGTCCTGCACTAGCCATCATATCAATCGCGGATCTTGTATAAGCCAAATTTAAATTCCCAAAATGCCCTTCGAGTCCAACTGCCAACGACCCACGAAACCCACCCGCTTGAATCTGTCTAATCTTCTTCAAGTAAGAATCAGGGTTAGCCTGCCTCTCCCCTGCCTCCTCAATCGTATTATACTCATTCAAGAACAAATTCGTCCCCCTATCAATCGACTGAGCAATCGTATAATAATGAGTCGAAATCTTCCCACCAAGTTTACCTTCAAAGAAATTCCAATGCAAATTCTCATTCACAACATCCCATGCAATAACTTGACCCGCGTATCTCCTCATAACCGAATTGATCCGTTTTGCAGCTGCAAAACGGAGCTGATCCGGTTGGAGCGATTTGACCCATTCGGGTTGGAATCGCGGGTCGTCCCACAATACATTGTGGCCACGGACTGATATTCCGTGGCTCTTTGCAAAATTTAGCATGGCATCAGCTGTGGAATAGTCTTCTTGGTTTTGACTGCGTTCATTACTGTACCATTTCATTTCGTTTTCAAATGTTGTATAGCGGAATCTGGAAGTGAACCAGTTTTGATACGCGCCGTTATTTAGGATGTTGTTGTTAATTGCACAACCTAATGGGAAACTTGAATATTTCTGGCTAATGTTGGATTTTCGATTCGCTAGTGGCTTGCCTTCTGCATCAACTGCTTGGATTTTCACCTTGCTTTTGCGTACCTGCGAAAAGACTAAAATTTTTACACTTTTTTTTTCTTATTGGTCCGTCGTAAAATAAGAAATGAACTTGTATATTTACCTTTTCGGTACTTTGTTCTTGATGAGATGTCCACTCCTCTTGTGTGAATGGTTGCAGTGAAATGCTATCGACCCATAATTCAACCGAGGCAGTTTTACTCTGAAATAAACCAAAGTCATTTATTTTCTCGCTGTTTAATACAGTATATGGATAAAACAGAAGAACGAAGAAATTTAGGTAAAAAAAAAAAATGCAGAAAAATTTACTTCGAAGTAGAGGTGGGCAGGGCCGGAAGTATTGGCGACAATGCCCCCTTTAAGCATAGACCAGCAGCCCGATTTAGCAGTGATCCAACCTGCATGTTGGTAGCCTGCTCGGGTTTTAAAAATCGCCCCTACTTCTTCAGCATCACCATGGCTTACCTGCAACCAAGCTGCAAAAATACACAACCTTGTAAACTTTATAGTGATTAATCGATCATTGATATCATGTAAACTGTCTACATTAAGCCCGTGTGGACTGTCTAGCTACATTAATCCCATGTGGGCCCCACTCTCCCTTAGTCTCCGTCCGAAAATGAACGTACAAAAACCTTTCATATTTTTGGGACGGAGGTAGTAGTTAAATATGTTAGTAATGGAAATGGATGCTAAGTACCAGAAAATGTGTAGAGTTTTTCCTTGTCCAGGTAAAACTCTTGCGACACACTATCGTAATGTTGATTTCTTTGATGAGCAACAACAAACTCGTTGCCAGAGGCGGAAACTCGCTTTTCAATCTTTGCATTGCCAAAAGTAGTCCAACCATTCAATTCGGATTTCAGTTCCGGATTTTTCACTATTCCACCACCATATTGAGGCTTTTTAGGGTTCTTCAAACACTGTAGAAAAAAAGAAAATAATGTGGCAAAAACTACCATTAAATGAAATCTAGAATGACAGGATATGTAATGTAACAAATTTATCAAGGAATAAAATCATGTAAATTTTTGAAATTAAAAAGTAGACTTGCCTCACTAGTGTAACTGTAGTCGTAGTCCACTGCATTTACTACGAATCCTGCAAGCATGACAAATAAATAATAATCTAAGAAACTACTGTATACTCACTCCGTCCCCGCTCACTTAAGACTTTTTGACCAAAACTGGTCAACTTAAGGTCGGTTTGACCAACACTTTATGAAAATATTTATGATCCGAACAAAAATTTAAAAAATGTAAAATGACCACCATTAAAAATCCTCTCAATAACAATTTTTAAAAAGTTTTTTGGAACATAAATATTTCTATAAAGTGTTGGTCAAACCGACCTTAAGTTGACCAGTTTTAGTTAAAAAGTCTCAAGTGAGCTGGGACGGAGGGAGTATGAAACAACATGTTTAAGGCCAGAGGAAGATCTATTTTTATTTTATTTTTTCATTTTGAATGGTAAGAGGGGACAACATATTGTCCCTTTCTACAGAAACATTAGGAAAACTGGTTATAATAATTTGATAATTATACTTGTACTTTTAAGGTCGTAAACAAATTAAAACCTGTCGCCATATATGGCAGTAGTAATTTAACAATTTTAGTTGACGGACTGAAAATTTTAATAGTTAAATAAATAGTTTCAAAGCAATAAAACTTATGCATAGATAGCGCTAAACTGATCTTTTTCTACTCCCTCCGACCTAAAATGATTTCTCATTTGCCATTTCTCGTTGTTGCAAAAAATTCTTCACCTTTCTACAATTTAGGCTTAAAAGTGCATAAACAAAACATAGCTAGCAAAGCAAGTGTTCGTATTCTTAAAAAGTTTGAATAGTCAAACGTGAAGATCATTTTGGGACGGAGGGAGTATAAGACAAACTAGATGAACCCTCACAGATTTTTCTAATAATCAAATACAGAGTAAAAAGTACAAGTGAAGTGAGGGTCTAATACCTGACCACCATGAATGTCTTAAGGCTACAAAAATCCGGCTTATGTCGATTAGACTAAAAAGAAAAGCTAAAACAAATTAAATGAATAATACATACCACAAAAAACCTAAACAGACTTTTTTTTAATCCCTTTAACATTATAAAAATCAAATTTAAAAAGACTAACGACCAAAAAATATTCATTCTACGATGACGATACGACATAAAACAAAGCAAAGACAAATCACGAAAATAAGTTGGATCAAATTAAGAAGATGAAAAACCTGAAAACAGAAGGGAGCAAAATAGTAGTTGTGGAAACAAATTGTTTATCTTTTTGATCTTCATTGTAGGCTTCAGGAACTTAAAAAAAGCTATTTTATAAGAAGTTTAGGTTATATAAATAATGCAAAGATGAGAGAAAATGTCATAAGGAAATTATTTTTTTCTCAATTCGCTTGAGCAAATCTATCATGTTTATATGCCTATATATACATGCAGATTTTGTACTCCTTAATTGTTAGATTTGGTGGTCGAATGTAATAATCTTTCTGTTTCCTTAATTATCATTCTTATCATAAATAGAATTCAAAGAATTTCTTTCCATGAAAATATTTGACTGTACGCATTCAAAACTGATAATTATTTTTATATATTCCAGATTTACTCATTGTTCAACAGTTATAATTATTGGCAGTAATGGGAAAGTGGTAATTCTGCAGCTCAAAGATTTTATTAATCTGTTAAGTGTTATTTATGCCATTAATTCATGCATTTACCTTAAATCTTATCTCCAGATTTTTTCCCATTATACCATATAGTATTGAATAAAAAAAAGGCTTTGACCAATAAGTCCCTCAGCCAAATAAAAATGACCAATAAGGACAGACATTTTTTAAACACGCCAAAAAGTCCCTGAAATTTTCGTTGGACCAGACTGCCCCTCTTCCTCCCATGCGCAGCCAGCACAGCGAGCGCTAAGCGCGTCTAAATTGTGCGCTCTCTCAATTAGTCTCTTTCTCTCTCTCCCGCCTTCTCTCTCTTCCTCTTTTTTTTTTTTTTTTTGGGCAAATGACAAATAAGGGTCCCAAGTTTGGGGGTCGTTCGTAGAAAGGGGTATGATGTTTTAAAACTCGCTGATCAGGGTCTAATGTTGATAAAAACTAGCAATTAAGGGCTTTTTGACGAAAATGTTAGATTTTTCAGTTAAATCAACATGTGCCGTGCACATGTGTACTAAACTGAAATTATTTTCACTTTGAAACGGGTAAAATAAATATTTTGAAGCTTAATGGACTAAAAGTAAAAAAAATCAAAAGAATGTATAATTCACGAAAACTAGCATCAGTAACATGTTGCATATCTCTCAACACACTCAGAAGAGTGAACAAAGCAGCCGACGCATGATTTGCAAAAAGCGTCTCAGAAAAGGCCCACCACAGAAAGCCACGGACAGCTGCAATACGGGTACCGGTCAGATGCATCTGGCCAGTATTAACAGTCACATAGGCATCGACCTTGTCTCTCAAGGCTTTCAGAGGGACACCCTTGCCTAGGGTACGCACAGAGAAACCCAAAAAATGCATCATATCGTCCCTGCTATGAGTAAAGTCCGCATCTACCTCAAGCGGCTCACCGACGATGGCAAGCCCAGTAATGGCATGGAAGTCAGTAGGGGTCATGGTAACCTCCCCCCACCGCATGTGCATGGTATGATTACTATCCCACCAGCGCTCCCGGATGGCCTGGAGCTGGAGCAAGTGCACATTCCTCCTCTCACCGACAAGGCCGTCAAAGAAGGGTTTCAATCCGAGATTCTCGATCTCTTCCTTCATCTCGCCATTGAGAGCTTCCCACCTCTCAGCGACCGCTCGTACACTGCCTCTACAGTTATTGATCACCCTGAATGACTGCAAACAACAGAGACAAAAGAGACAAATGTCAAAAAAAGGGTAAAATCCTCATTCAAGCATTTTACCCGAAAAGTCGCAGAATTGCCTAGAACGACAGTCGAAATCATGTACTACCATACTACAATAATTTTCAGCATCAACAAGGGTGACATTCTATCGAAAGATCAGCCATGCATGATAAACCCTAGCAACGATAATTCTAGGCGAAAAATTGGCGAAAGTCGAATTGCTAGAACACTAAATTGAGACATGCAACAACAAAATTTACATGAAAACTCAATCAGAGGAAGAGATCCTTACCCGCCTAGTCCGAAAGGCGTGAGAAACGTGGTCCTCCAGGAACGGGCACAACTCATCCGTCGCCCACACTTTACCTGCCTACCAAAGAGGTGCTCTTTATGGGAACGATGCACACCGGCCATTTGAAAGGGTTGGGAATCACTAGAACTTGGTGAAAACAATGATTTTTGAGTGAGGAAATCGCCTAGGGTCGAAAGCTCCCGAGAATGAAATAGGAAAAGTGATTTGAAAATCACTTTCAGCGCATAATATGCCTCTGTCCTGCGCAAAAACAGAGAAGTCTCGTACGAGACATCGTTCCCTCGTACGAGGTATCCCCAGAAAAGTCTCAGAAAACCATGTTTTCTTGGGAAATTCCAGAAAAGCCCTGCTTTTAACAGAAAGGTCAGAAAAATCCCTGCTTTAGACCAAGAGGTCAAATCTAAACCCGGTTCAAGATGGAACATTGAGTCGTTAACAAATGAATATTTTCAGAATTGGAACAAGCAAAGTTGTTTCTCAGTACGAATTTATCCTCACCGTGCATCCAAGATCATGGGTGAGCAACAAAATCTGTATCAGCAAACTTTAAATCCTACGACTGTCATCAAGACGTAAGTTAATAGCACAGGATTTACAACCGGGTATCCCACGACTGTTATCAAGTCGTAAGTTAATAACACATGATCCCACCATTTAGAATCCCACAATTGTCATCAAGGTGTAAGCTAATGGCATAGGATTTGTAACGCCCAACCTCATACTTGTTAAATTTCTTGACGTGCTTGCTTAAATGCTTGAACTTGCATATTTATATGCTATTTTATTTGAGTTAATTTATTAACTGCTTTAGAAAATTAAGGTGGTTAAATGTCAAAGTTGAAAGTTTAGGGGCCTTTTTGTCAAAGTTAGAACTTGAGGGGCCTAGTTGCAATTTTTGAAACTTGTTTAGGATAAAACTTGGTGGTTGCCTTTCCTGAGAAGGAGTTTTCTCAATTCTTCTTGTAATTCTCTCTCGAAAGTTAAAATTTACCCTATTCTCGACTCCTCGCGATTAATTATCCCTCTGTTCATGATTCTGATCCCGGATAAATATTCGTGGTGCTGAATAGAGCGTTTCTTGCCGAACAAAAATTAGTTTGGGTGAATTTAATTCCGGAATAGGTAAGTTATTAGCTCCCCCTTACTTGTAATAACATGCATATATGTTATTCCCGATACTTGTTCTTGTTAAAATTGTGTTTTGAGGAATTTTTGTGATACTTGTAATTTTGGGACGAAGGGAGTATAAATATACTGCGTATGAAAGAAACTTGAAAAAGTATTGTAAACTTGGTTAACCCTCCTGGGTTTGTTAAAAGATTAGTAGGAAAGTTACTCCTATTCGTGAGACGGTAAAATAGTAACTTGATTTAAATATTATTAGAAAAATTGTACCATTATTTGTGGTACGGGGAAATGAATGGAAGTATCCCTAAATGTTTATATTAGTATATTAGTAAATGATAGTTATACTTGTGAGACGGTGAAATATTAATTTGATTTAAATAAGTATATTATAAAAATTATACTATTATTCGTGGGACGGGGAAAGTAATGAAAGTATCCCTAATTGAGTATATTAGTATATTAGAAAATTATACTTATACTTTTGGGACGATGAAATATTGATATGGAATAAAAGAAAATTATACTATTACTTATGGGACGGTGATAAATTAATGAAGTGTCCCTATAGAAGTGTTCTGAGCATGTTAAAATGCACTTTTGAATGTTAGAAAGTGTTAGCGGGTTTATACTCCTACACTTGGGACGGAGAATTTGTAAATATAAAAGTCTCTGTTGAAATAAGAAAGTATAATTGAAATGAGTGATTTAAGCTTGTTATTATACTCCTGGGTTTGATAATATGTTGATAAAAAGTATACTCCTACGCTCGGGACGGAGAATTCTAAGTCTGAAAGAAATTTGATGGTTGCTGAAAATTGTACCAGGCGCCCGCCTGGTGGTCCTTCGAGCGCCCGCCCATTTCATCAGAAATATTGGTTTCAAAAGTGCTCTAATGAGCGGCCGCCCGGTCCCTTGTAGGCGCCCGCCCGGTCCCCTGTTTCAACAAAAGTGTTTTAAATCTAAATTGAAATGAAAGCTTATCCCTCCTAAGGCATAGAGCCTTAGTATAAGATGTCCTAGCAAGTGTTGTGACACCTTAGGGGCATCATAAGTAAGTCTTGAACATGATTACTCATTAAATTAAAATGGGAACTTGAGTATAAAAGGAAGAACTTTTCTTTATGTCTTGAAAGTGCTATGAACAAGCACTTATGTATTATGCTTGTCTTGGAACTAATGAAATGTGGACTTGAATCATAATTAAATGATAGCTTGAGTATAAGAGTAGTAACTCTCTTTTATGTGTCTTGGAGTTAATGTTTGTGTACCTTGGGGGCACCAACTAATGTCTTGAGCTTGAATGTCCTAAGAAAAGGATTGGAAAATAATACGTGAAAGATGTATAATTCATCTTCCTAGCTTAAACTTGAAGTATAAGATAATTAACTCTTGTACATGTTTAACCATCCAAAAAAATGGATTGAGAACTTGGATATAAGATGATAAAATCTTGTACATGTATTGAATGTCTTGAATGTCTTGAATGTCTGAATGTCCTGAATGTCTTGAATGTCTTGAATGTCCTGAATGTCTTGAATGTCTTGAATGTCTTGAATGTCTTAAGTTGAGACAGTAACTTGAAGTATAAGACAATAAAATCTTGTACATGACTTGAACATCCAAATAATTGGATTAAGACTTGAATATAAGATTATAAAATCTTGTACGTGCCTTGACACCAATATATGTGTATGGTAATAAACTTGAAAGATTCTTGATGTGTATATGCAAATCTTGTATATATTTACTTGATAGAATGTTACTTCTAGATTACTTGATACATGGTATGAATAACCGAAAGAGTTGGGATATGGGATTAAATAGAGAATAATTAACTCTACTACACATTTGAATTTGATACGTGTATATTGGAAATGCTATGAATAAGCACTAAAGTGCTAGTGATTGGTTTTAATCGTGTATATACTCAATGAAGTATATAAAGAATA
Organism: Campanula takesimana; assembly: GCA_026119855.1. Classification (NCBI taxonomy): domain Eukaryota; kingdom Viridiplantae; phylum Streptophyta; class Magnoliopsida; order Asterales; family Campanulaceae; genus Campanula; species Campanula takesimana. The sequence continues at coordinate 35,051 of JAOWBW010001314.1, read as the reverse complement.
AATAAGATATCTTGTCTTGAAATGGGTTCCTAAAGAAAATAGGGACTAGTGTAATATGAATATAATTCATATAATCGTGAATACTACGATTTAAGTTAATAAGAATAACTACAGAACACAATATGTATTGGAAAATGTATTCGATTACTAACGATACATATACGTGAGATATGACTAGGTATGATGTGACCTATTCTACTACGTATTTAGAGTCTAAGGTATTGGGCTCTATTTGATAGTAAGGGTATCGTCATAGACACTTTAATGTGTTAAACGTGATATGAATATGTACGTGCAAACTTGGCATGTGACAAAGTGATATAGAATGATATACCCTACTACTTGTTTGAGGTCTGTTATTAATAGACTCTAACTTGGATTGACCGTGTTATATGGACACTCTACGTGCCATTGTTAGATTGATTTGTCTTCGCAATGATTGAGCACTTGATACATGATTACATGGTGCATATTCTTGTGAGCACATGATACATGATTACATGGTGCATATTCTTGTGAGCACATGATACATGATTACATGGTGCATATTCTTGTGAGCACATGATACATGATTACATGGTGCATATTCTCGTGAGCACATGATACATGAGTACATGGTGCATAAAGACTGGTCCACTAATATGGGACTTAGTTCTATTCTCGTAGTTCAAGTAAACATCTACTTGTGCATTCTCGTGTGAGTCCAGCTGGCTTATTTGGTGCAGAGGGGTGTATAGGTTCACGCTTATTGCGAGGGCTGGGGCATAAGTGATAATCGTGGGTCTATGCATTCGGTCTGTTTTTCCCTTACTACCGGCCATAGTAAGGGTTTAGCATCCTGTATTAGAGCAATACGCCTGATATAAGTGAATGCTAACTCGTGAACACCTCGTGAATCTTGTTCTTGTGAATGACACTGGTTACCGGGTCTTCTTATATACTGCATAGCAGTCTCTTGATCTTGATCGTGGTTGTTATCAGCTATACAAGCATCGACAACAATGGTATTCTTGGGAGAAATAAGGAAGGATTCAGGTAATGATACGTGATAGGCCTATGTGCTTCTTGGTGAGTTGGTCTAGCCTCTCATACTACTTGACTACTTGTTACCTGATCATATCTTGAGCTTGATTACTTGTTGAGTTGGCTTAGCCTCTCCTATACTTGTTACTTGATGGTACTTGATATATGATTTCTTGAGTATCTACTTGAATTGCATGATAACATGTCATGTAGTTGCATGTTAATAGCTTACTGAGATTTATCTCACCCTTTATTTGTTCCCCCCCCCAAGAAAGCAGGGGATAGTACGCAGGAAGGCTCGACATAGCTGGGAACGTACTCCGCAGGATGTTCTTGTTTGAGACTAGTGTCCTTTTACACTTTGGTAATGACGATGTTGTATGAGTTGTTAAACTCAGGGCTTGTTTGGGGTAGACTTGTGTAGTACTTGTTGTCTCTAGACATCTTTTGATGCCAGATTATGTGCTAGGCATGTCTTCCGCTGTATGTAACCATGTTTGGTTTTAATTTACTTGGTCTAGAACTCGTTGTGAGCTATCTTAGCTCCTTACTCTTGAGTATATATATCATGTCAGTTTGTTTCTAACAGGTATTGTTCCTGTTTCCCGTTAGTTTCTTGTTCCTTGTTAGTTACGCGCACCAGGTTCGAGGTTCTATTAGGGGATCTCGGGACTTGGGGCGTGTCAGTTTGGTATCAGAGCTATGGTTAGCTCTAAGCCTGGATAGGGTCTACGGCATTCGTGGGTTGGCTTATGGGTGTGCTTCTGACGTTGAGTGTTCCTTTACTTGTTGTTATACCAGGCATAGGACTGGTGTTGATAGTGTTGATCCAATTGGATTAGATGGTTTGAGAATCGAGAGCGCGAGTCTTTAAAGACTTAGGCGTATCTATCTTGTCTAGTGGACATTGTTTCGTGCTATATATGCATGCTTGTCCTTATCTCGTGAATTACGTGGAAGTGTATTCTCTAGTAAGAGACTACATGCTTGATATCGTTATGTATAAGAGCTTGATAGAAGTGTGGGTGATAACACCCTATACGTTCTATGTTAACTTGGTCATGTTACCTAGATGGGACATTGATGTGATACGTGTTATGGCTTGGCTCTTACGTGTTATGATTTGGCTTTCTATATGTTATGCCATTCTTGTTTGCCACAATAGATGGTGAATAGTTCTATGCTAGTATGCTTGACTATTTTTATGAGCATGATATAATTATGTATAATATTCATGTTCTGCATTGAAAGTTCGAACAGTGTTATCGAGATTGTACTGTGTATTTAACCTATGTGATTGACAGTGGAATTTCTACACCAAACCAGATGGATGTATCCATTCTTGATGAGATCTCAGCTATAATTTCTACTGAGTAATACATGTTACTTGATGAGAAACTTGGATTATCTTGAGTTGTTACAGTGCGAATACAGTGCTGACATCTGGATTAATGTTCTTGACCTCGATTGAGTTAAAAGAGTTGAAGATTCAACTTGAGAAATTTCTTGATAAAGGATATATCTATTTTGAAGTGAGTTTACTTCAGGCATCTTTGTTGACCTATAAGTGGAAACAACCAAGGTACGCGCGTTCTTGAGATTTTCTTGATCTTGTTAGAGATTCATTAATGAATTTCGAAGGCAGCTCTATCGTTAATTATTTGACACCGAGAGCTACACCTTTTCGATGGATTGATAAACGTGAAGTGATTTTTTAAATATTGAAATGATGGATGACCACGACTTCAGTATTTGAGATTGCCTAGTGGATTTGACTAGTATTATAGTGATCTGGAGGATATGACCAGTTCTATTATTTTTAGTGGATAGGTCAAGTTTCACCAATATATTGGATTGACTAATCGAGTCTCTTGACTTTATGTGTTTCGATGTTATAATTGATACATCTGGATTGCATAGAATATTTGTGAGCATACGTGTAATATCTATTTGTGAGTATATGTGTATAGTCTTGATGCTCTTGAGTTCTATTTATTGATTATATATGTTATAATCTTGATCAGTAAAATTCGAGGACGAATTTTCTTTAAGGAGGGGAGGATGTAACGCCCAACCTTATACTTGTTAAATTTCTTGACGTGCTTGCTTAAATGCTTGAACTTGCATATTTATATGCTATTTTATTTGAGTTAATTTATTAACTGCTTTAGAAAATTAAGGTGGTTAAATGTCAAAGTTGAAAGTTTAGGGGCCTTTTTGTCAAAGTTAGAACTTGAGGGGCCTAGTTGCAATTTTTGAAACTTGTTTAGGATAAAACTTGGTGGTTGCCTTTCCTGAGAAGGAGTTTTCTCAATTCTTCTTGTACTTTCTCTCTGTCTCAGAGAGAAAGTTAAATTTTACCCTATTCTCGACTCTTCGCGATTAATTATCCCTCTGTTCATGATTCTGATCCCGGATAAATATTTGTGGCGCTGAATAGAGCGTTTTCTGCCGAACAGAAATTAGTTTGGGTGAATTTGATTCCGGAATAGGTAAGTTATTAGCTCCCCCTTACTTGTAATAACATGCATATATGTTATTCCCGATACTTGTTCTTGTTAAAATTGTGTTTTGAGCAATTTTTGTGATACTTGTAATTTTGGGACGAAGGGAGTATAAATATACTGCGTATGAAAGAAACTTGAAAAAGTATTGTAAACTTGGTTAACCCTCCTGGGTTTGTTAAAAGATTAGTAGGAAAGTTACTCCTATTCGTGAGACGGTAAAATAGTAACTTGATTTAAATATTATTAGAAAAATTGTACCATTATTTGTGGTACGGGGAAATGAATGAAAGTATCCCTAAATGTTTATATTAGTATATTAGTAAATGATACTTATACTTGTGAGACGGTGAAATATTAATTTGATTTAAATAAGTATATTATAAAAATTATACTATTATTCGTGGGACGGGGAAAGTAATGAAAGTATCTCTAATTGAGTATATTAGTATATTAGAAAATTATACTTATACTTTTGGGACGATGAAATATTGATATGGAATAAAAGAAAATTATTCTATTACTTGTGGGACGGTGATAAATTAATGAAGTGTCCCTATAGAAGTGTTCTGAGCATGTTAAAATGCACTCTTGAATGTTAGAAAGTGTTAGTGGATTTATACTCCTACACTTGGGACGGAGAATTTGTAAATATAAAAGTATCTGTTGAAATAAGAAAGTATAATTGAAATGAGTGATTTAAGCTTGTTATTATACTCCTGTGTTTGATAATATATTGATAAAAAGTATACTCCTACGCTCGGGACGGAGAATTCTAAGTCTGGAAAGAAATTTGATGGTTGCTGAAAATTGTACCAGTCGCCCGCCTGGTGGTCCTTCGAGCGCCCGCCCTTTTCATCAGAAATATTGGTTTCAAAAGTGCTCTAATGAGCGGCCGCCCGGTCCCTTGTAGGCGCCCACCCGGTCCCCTGTTTCAACAAAAGTGTTTTAAATCTAAATTGAAATGAAAGTTATCCCTCCTAAGGCATAGAGCCTTAGTATAAGATGTCCTAGCAAGTGTTGTGACACCTTAGGGGCATCATAAGTAAGTCTTGAACATGATTACTCATTAAATTAAAATGGGAACTTGAGTATAAAAGGAAGATCTCTTCTTTATGTCTTGAAAGTGCTATGAACAAGCACTTATGTGTTATGCTTATCTTGGAACTAATGAAATATGGACTTGAATCATAATTAAATGATAGCTTGAGTATAAGAGTAGTAACTCTCTTTTATGTGTCTTGGAGTTAATGTTTGTGTACCTTGGGGGCACCAACTAATGTCTTGAGCTTGAATGTCCTAAGAAAAGGATTGGAAAATAATACGTGAAAGATGTATAATTCATCTTCCTAGCTTGAACTTGAAGTATAAGATAATTAACTCTTGTACATGTTTAACCATCCAAAGAAATGGATTGAGAACTTGGATATAAGATGATAAAATCTTGTATATGTATTGAATGTATTGAATGTCTTGAATGTCCTGAATGTCTTGAATGTCTTGAATGTCCTGAATGTCTTGAATGTCTTGAATGTCCTGAATGTCCTGAATGTCTTGAATGTCTTGAATGTCCTGAATGTCCTGAATGTCTTGAATGTCTTGAATGTCCTGAATGTCTTGAATGTCTTGAATGTCTTAAGTTGAGACAGTAACTTGAAGTATAAGACAATAAAATCTTGTACATGACTTGAACATCCAAATAATTGGATTAAGACTTGAATATAAGATTATAAAATCTTGTACGTGCCTTGACACCAATATATGTGTATGGTAATAAACTTGAAAGATTCTTGATGTGTATATGCAAATCTTGTATATATTTACTTGATAGAATGTTACTTCTGGATTACTTGATACATGGTATGAATAACCGAAAGAGTTGGGATATGGGATTAGATAGAGAATAATTAACTCTACTACACATTTGAATTTGATACGTGTATATTGGAAATGCTATGAATAAGCACTAAAGTGCTAGTGATTGGGTTTAATCGTGTATATACTCAATGAAGTATATAAAGAATAAAGAAGATATCTTGTCTTGAAATGGGTTCCTAAAGAAAATAGGGACTAGTGTAATATGAATATAATTCATATAATCGTGAATACTACGATTTAAGTTAATAAGAATAACTACAGAACACAATATGTGTTGGAAAATGTATTCGATTACTAACGATACATATACGTGAGATATGACTAGGTATGATGTGACCTATTCTACTACATATTTAGAGTCTAAGGTATTGGGCTCTATTTGATAGTAAGGGTATCGTGATAGACACTTTAATGTTTTAAACGTGATATGAATATGTACGTGCAAACTTGGCATGTGACAAAGTGATATAGAATGATATACCCTACTACTTGTTTGAGGTCTGTTATTAATAGACTCTAACTTGGATTGACCGTGTTATATGGACACTCTACGTGCCATTGTTAGATTGATTTGTCTTCGCAATGATTGAGCACATGATACATGATTACATGGTGCATATTCTTGTGAGCACATGATACATGATTACATGGTGCATATTCTTGTGAGCACATGATACATGATTACATGGTGCATATTCCGTGAGCACATGATACATGAGTACATGGTGCATAAAGACTGGTCCACTAATATGGGACTTAGTTCTATTCTCGTAGTTCAAGTAAACATCTACTTGTGCATTCTCGTGTGAGTCCAGCTGGCTTATTTGGTGCAGAGGGGTGTATAGGTTCACGCTTATTGCGAGGGCTGGAGCATAAGTGATAATCGTGGGTCTATGCATTCGGTCTGTTTTTCCCTTACTACCGGCCATAGTAAGGGCTTAGCATCCTGTATTAGAACAATACGCCTGATATAAGTGAATGCTAACTCGTGAACACCTCGTGAATCTTGTTCTTGTGAATGACACTGGTTACCGGGTCTTCTTATATACTGCATAGCAGTCTCTTGATCTTGATCGTGGTTGTTATCAGCTATACAAGCATCGACAACAATGGTATTCTTGGGAGAAATAAAGAAGGATTCAGGTAATGATACGTGATAGGCCTATGTGCTTCTTGGTGAGTTGGTCTAGCCTCTCACACTACTTGACTACTTGTTACCTGATCATATCTTGAGCTTGATTACTTGTTGAGTTGGCTTAGCCTCTCCTATACTTGTTACTTGATGGTACTTGATATATGATTTCTTGAGTATCTACTTGAATTTCATGATAACATGTCATGTAGTTGCATGTTAATAGCTTACTGAGATTTATCTCACCCTTTATTTGTTTCCCCCCCCCCCCAAGAAAGCAGTGGATAGTACGTAGTAAGGCTCGACATAGCTGGGAACGTACTCCGCAGGATGTTCTTGTTTGAGACTAGTGTCCTTTTACACTTTGGTAAGGACGATGTTGTATGAGTTGTTAAACTCAGAGCTTGTTTGGGGTAGACTTGTGTAGTACTTGTTGTCTCTAGACATCTCTTGATGCCAGATTATGTGCTAGGCATGTCTTCCGCTGTATGTAACCATGTTTGGTTTTAATTTACTTGGTCTAGAACTCGTTGTGAGCTATCTTAGCTCCTTACTCTTGATTATATACATCATGTCAGTTTGTTTCTAACAGGTATTGTTCCTGTCTCTCGTTAGTTTCTTGTTCCTTGTTAGTTACGCGCACCAGGTTCGAGGTTCTATTAGGGGATCTCGGGACATGGGGCGTGTCAGGATTCACATTTTCAACAGAAAGGCAGTCTCGTTGAAAGGAGAAGCAAGGTCTGAGTAATTGGCGTCTCCAAATCCGGGTATCCCACGACTGTTATCAAGACGTAAGTTAATAACACAGGATCCCACCATTTAGAATCACATAATTGCCATCGAGACGTATGTTAATGGCATAGGATTCACTTTTCCGGTGAATAAGGCATCCTCGTTGGAAGGAGAAGCAAGGATCCAAGTAATTGGCGTCTCCAAACCCAGAGTCCGATAATTGTTATCAAGACGTATGTTAATAACATAGGATTCACATTTTCCGGCGAATAAGGAAACCTCGTTGGAAGGAGAAGCAAGGTCCGGGTAAGTGGCGTCTCCAAAATCGAAGGCGGTTCGTCATCAACAACAGGGCATGTTCAGAATTGGAGCCAAAGAGATTGGTTCCTCAGTATGGATTGCAACTGGAGACGGTCCGTCATCAGCAAAAAGGAGTATATTCAGAATTGGGTCAAGGCCATTGATTCCTCAGTATGGGTTACTCTCTAAACTCTAAGCTTTACTTATCGCAAGTATTTTTTCAAAAATGATTTTCAAAATACCTTAAACCTCAGTTTTTGCGTATTTTCAGAGTCGAACTACGTTTGGTCTGATTTCCTTCCGAGGAATACGTAGGCATCTTTTTAGCACGACCATACCCCTAGTTCAAAATAGCGTCTTTTCTATCGACGACGGTACTTCATCCATAAGTATCGTCGCCGAGGGGCTCTGTAGACACCCCATTTGGACGTTCATTTATAATCACACTACTTCTGTGTCTCTCCTTTGATTTGGGTTGAAACTCGTTAAGTTGGACATGTTTCGTTAAGTTTCTGACTGACTCTGTTAGTCAGGGGCCAAAATGAACATTAAAACTGCTGTAGAGGGCAAAAATGTGATTCCAGCACATGGATGTCTCGTACGAGACATTAATGTCTCGTATGAGGTATCCTCCATTGACAGTCGGGTTTTGGTCAGTTTCCTTGTTGATCTTAACCCCTTTTCTTGGCAAACACTCATGCAATCCGGGGAAAACCCCATGGCCGATCCTAGAGTCCAAATATATCTCTGTGGGAATCAAGTCTTGGATTCCCACCTCAACTTACCTTCTTGGCCAAAACCCTAAGTCCAAAACCCAATATAGTTGTTCTTGGCTAGAATGACTAATGGTGAATTAATGGTCAACTCTAAACTCCAAATATGATCAAAGAAGCTCTCATAATCAGCCCCTCTCTGATACCCACGAAATTTGGAAGATCAAGTCCTTTAGTCAAGGTCATCCATAGGATTCTTGAAGAAAATGCTTAGGTAAAATCTTTGCTTTCTATCTTCTCATCTCCTTCTTTGCTTTGAAGTAGTGTGATTCCATTAAAGGATCAGCCTAGAGCCTCTCCAATCCATGGAGATGGTCTCGAAGCACATGATCCGACATCCCAAATAAATAAGCAATTATTTATTTGTTTGTTTGTTTCCTTTTGGTACATGAATGCATGATTTTGAAACGATGATGATGATTTCTTAGCAAGACCAATCCTAGATTGGGTGAATTGGGTGCTCCTTGACTTTCTCAATTCATAACTTAACCCTCGAATCCAAACATCTCGGTCCGTGTTCCGACAATAACATGGTGGCGACTCTCAAATCAACAAAAAGGTAAATCGAAGGACGAAAACGTTCCTCGAAGGAAAACCTCGCGCGCAAACACCTCCACCACCGGCGTTATCACCCCAGCCGACAACCTCCTTCTTTAGCGTTCCAGTCCAAGATTCCGTCAACATCACAGTGATCGATCCTCTTCTCCCTGCACCAAACCCACCAAGTTCGCAGAGAACCCATCGTAAACGTGCCAGATCTGGGTTTATCCTTTGAAGGTGAAGAAACCAAGGAAGTATTCGTCCTCAACGTCGATGACGAGGGCGGCCTAATTGAATGTCGATCGTTGCAAATCTTGCGGCGTTTCTATGAGACGCCGATCGTAATTCACTCCGTCCTTCGAATTGCACAAGAATCTGGGGTTTAATTTTGGTGGGTTTGTCTAGAAGAAACTTGATGATTTTTTTGGTGGGTTTAATTTTGTTATCTTGATTGTTGAATTTGGGAAATCCAACTGTAAGGATTATTTATATTCTTGAATCTGGAGTTCTTATATTTAGTAGTTAAAATCTTGCATATTGATATGTTGATTGTGAGTGGGGTGGGAAGAGTTTTATTTTGAATAGACAAATTTACCCTCATAGAATTTAGTCACATGTACCTCACATGGGTATTTAACGCTAAAATTTTGACGGTATTATGACACAAAGTGACCAATTGAGGTACTTTTTATGCATTTTTTTTCCAAACTTTAATATTATACATTTATACCCCTTTATACTTTTGCGCTTGCAAACTTCACAACGTGTAATGCATAACATCCAAGAATTGACAAGATTGCGTTTTAAAAAGGTCACATGCAAGGCACATGTGTTTAGGTCCGTTAAAAACTTACAAAAAATTAATTTATTTACCATATCTATAGCAATATAAAAACAAAAAAGTCTTACCATTTTTAGAATGAAGCCCATATGCACCTCCAAAATAAGCAAGTTGGGTGAATAAGGTCAAATATGTCATTATCTTTAATTTGACACAAGTAGTCAACTTTGCATGTAGAATGATTTTATATGATACTTTTTAATTCTTTTATTTAGTGAAAAAAATGAATTTTGATCAATATATAGTGTAAAATTACTAATTGATGCGGACATAAGGCGTTGAAGTTTTTTGAGTTAATCGCGTGTGCGGGGAAACGATCGTAACTTCTGACTCCGGCTCAAACACGGAACGCACCGCATATTAAATCGAACATCGAAGCGAGACGAATAATAGTAATCGAGCGAAGCCTCTAGATGGAGGGTTTAATAGGTTCAAAAAACGTTATTAAGGCCTAAAACGGGCTTTTTGTTATAATATATTATTATGTGGATGTCCTTTAAACCAAAAGTGTACAAGAGAAGCTTTGCAAGATTATCTTTCGCGAAGCTTACAAAGGAAGCTTTGTAAATATCTTCAGTGAAGCTTACTCGGGAAGCTTGGTAAATATCTTCAGAGAAGGTTACTAAGGAAGCCTTACTAAAGGATAGTGTTTATCCTTATGGAAGCTTATAGAGGAAGCCAATTTCCACCTATAAATAGTAGGCTCTAGTTTTCATTTCAATATTTTTCAGAAGTTCTTAACTTCTACCTTTCTCTCTTGTACACTCTCTCTATAATAGTCTTGAAATAAAATAATATCTATTGAGATTATGCTCTTGGTTCTCCAGTTTTATAACACGTTATCAGCACGACTTCGTTCTAGTTCCAGATCCTGAGCTATAGTCACCGAAGTAGGTACGGTATCGGTAAGATCTACCTAGTCTCTTTTCAAGTTATTTCAAAATTATATCTTATATATGTTTGCAGGATTTTAAAATAATAAGTGAATATAATTTTACAATGTTTAAAATTACATCACAGTTAAAACTATGTGGAGAAAGAATAACTGATAACGATATGCTAGAGAAAACTTTCTCCACATTCCTTCTTTGATTTGCTCCTGCAGTAGCAATATCGAGAAAAATGTTTTAAAAGATATTCTGAATTGATCTCATATGGCTGAGCAAAATAATGAGATCTTATTGAAAAACCACGAAACCCGCCCCACTGGCTCTACTCCGTCCCCTGAAGTGAACGCGAGTATATATGATAATACTGAGCGAGGCCGAGAACGTGGTCATGGAGGTGGCCGTGGACGTAATCGCGGCCGTGGTCGGGGGAGATTTTATAATCGGTATCATAATAAAAATCACCCCAATAACGATGAAAAATTTCTCGCCACCAGAAGTGGAATAGAGAAGGTAATAATGAAATATCATCGACTAGACAAATTAAGCAACCGATAAAAATTGAGAATTTATGTTATCGGTGCAGAATGAAAGGCCATTGAGCCTGTACCTGTCGTACGCCTAAACATCTTGTTAAATTGTATCAAGCATCAATGTTGAATAAAGGAAAAGATGTTGAAACAAATTTTATCTATGAAAAAGATGATGTGAATCAAGATCCATCTACAAGTACACATCTGGATATATCAGATTTTCTCAATCCAGATGTAAATGATTACATACTTAATGGGGGAGAAACACAAACTAACTAAAGTATCTGACTCATTATAATTTACTTTAGTGTGTTCTATTATTTCAGTGTGTGTGTATTCTAACATATTTAACTTTTACTTATAAATATATTTGATTGTAAATGATGTTAATATTAGTACAATATGTGGTAGTACAAAGATAATTGATGGCTCCAGAAGAGCTAACATAGTACTACTAAGAGAAACAAAAATCAGTATAAAAATGCATTGTTTTCATTTATGTCTCAAATAAATTTACTATGCTTTAAAGATATTCGTGAAAATGGATGTCATATTGAGACAAGTAATGAAGGAGAGATAAAATATTTATGCATTACAAAGACTGAATCAGGTAACAAATATGTGGTAGAAAAGTTACCTGTATTTTCCTCTAAAGTATGCTATACAAATATTAGCATAATTGAAGTACAAATGACAGTAAACCAGAAATTTACTGATATAAATGGTCTTACCAGTAAACCAGAAGTTTACTAATATAAATGGTTTTAATAGTAAACCAGAAGTTTACTAATATAAATGGTTTTACCAGTAAACCAGAAGTTTACTGATATAAATGGTTCTACTATATGGCATAACCGGTTGGGGCATCCCGGTTCTAATATAATGCGAAGAATTATGAAAAATTCAGATGGGCATCCATTTAAAACCAGAAGATTTTTCAATCTAATGAATTCTCATGTGCTGCTTGCTCTCAAGGTAAATTGATAATTAAGCCATCACCAACAAAAGTTGGAGTTGAATCTCCAAAGTTTTTAGAGAGAATTCAAGGTAATATATGTGGACCGATTGATCCACCGTGTGGACCATTTAGATATTTTATGGTTTTAGTAGATGCATCTACTAAATGGTCACACATAAGTTTATTATCAACTCGCAACCTGCCGTTTGCGAGAAATTCGATTACGACCACAATTTCCAGATTATGTGATCAAGACAATTAGCCTTGATAATACTGGTGAATTTATATCAGAGGCTTTTAATAACTATTGTACATCTATTGGAATAGATGTTGAACATTCAGTTGCTTATATTCATTCACACAAAATGGTTTAGCTGAAGCATTTATTAAACGAATTCAGTTAATAGCTAGACCGTTGCTGATGAGAGCAAAGCTACTTGTCGTAGCTTGGGGACATGTTTTTTTATATGCAGCAGCACTTATACGCATCATGCCATCGAGTTATCATAAGTTTTCCCCATTACAATTGGCTTATGGTCAGGAGCCAAATATTTCCCATCTAAGAATTCTTGGGTGTGCGGTATATGTTCCAATTGCTCTACCACAATGCACCAAGATGGGACCTGTTGGTCCCAAAAGGCAACAAGGGTATAGAACCGCTAGAGGGGGGTGAATAGCGGTCCGAAACTTTTTCGAGAATACCCTTAAATCAACCGAGTACTTATCAGTTTGGCCAACTGCGGTTCAAGGCACAAGAACCGAACTGATAAAATGCACAGCGGAGTTTGCGGTTTGGCCAAATTGGTTAGTTAAAGAGTTGGGAAGTTTGACTCGGGTTGAGAAAACACTATGATGCAACAGAATAGTTAAGCTTAAAGTTTAAAGGAAAACACAATTCATCTTTCTAGTCATTTCGTGTATGGAAGCAAGTTCAAGACCACAAACAAGAAAGACAAATATCAAGACAGAAAATAAAGATCCAACACACAAATTGAAGAGGTTCGTTCTTAAATGAACTACGTCCTCTACCTAGATGGTTAGTCTAGGATTTTCTAATAGCTATGAGACTTGTATTAATTTAGAGGAGGTTTTACAAGATGAATCTAAACTCTAAACAATAAGTCTAACCTAAGCTTTTTCGAAGTATATAATCTATGTGATTATATAAATCGGGTGTGTGTGTGAAAAGAAATCAAAATGCTCTAAGTATCTAAATGATGGTTGAGCAAGTGGAATTCTTTCGGTGTAAAGGCTAAGTATGAATGGTTGTTAGGCTTGAAGCTTTGATGAAGAACTGGGTTTGCTATGGAGATGGTTTGAAGATATGTATATCTGGGTTTAAATCTTCAAAGCAAACTTGAATGCTTGGGAATGAATCTCTTGAAGCTCAGCAACCTTCATTGTTGAATAATGAAGGCTATTTATAGGCAGAGCACCCTTGTGACCGTTGGGTAAAGATTTGAATCAAATCTGAAGGGTACAGTGCTGTCGAAATCCCATTGGTTGAGCTGTCATTTTCGTCCCTGGTTTTGTCTTGTAGTCCTAGGTAGTTGTTGCACTACTACCTGACATTTGTCCTTTGTTGCAGAAAGGACTAACGGTAAACAATTCAAACTGATAGAAGAACCGACATTCCTTGCAGAAACTCCAAGTTAACTTAGAGTTATTTTGACATGACATAACAACATCCTTTTACGGTCAAAAAGGGAATGTTTGTCTAAGGAATAAATGACATCTCTATAATTCTTCAATAACTGATCTGCGGTTTCACCAAGCATAGGGGCGGTTTGAAGAATGATCTTGATGGGCGGTTTCATCAAACATGCAAACTGCAGTTTGATGAAAACTGAAGGGCTCCATGCTGGCGGTCTCAAGATGATGGTTTAAAGCACTAAACCGCTAATGATACAACCGAACTATACTCAGCCTAGACAATCAAAAATCTAGAAATGGACTTATCTAAAAATTGAAGTATAACTTCATTACATGCGGTCCTAAAGTCCATAAACAGACACGTGGCATGGATCAATCAAATTAAGGTGGGTGAACCAACAATGAATCCTAACAATCTCCCCCTATTTGATTGATGCCATTACCACACTATGATAATAGCAAAACATTGTACTTGGTAAGAACATGTCAGAAATAAATTTCATGAAATTGCATGTCCCAAGTCAATGCACACACTATGCTAGATCATAGATTTCTAATCTATCAAAAACAAATGAAATGAAGAAAAGATAGAAAAGAAATACATTCAGATGCATAAAAGATGATATGATTTTGAGGATCAGAAATGCATGTTTAAACTGAATGTTTAAAACATAATGCAATAAAAAGTATTTTCATGATGAATGTAGTGCATGAGGTTTTAATAAATACAAGCATTGTTTCACAAACAAGCAGTTTGAATAAACAAAGTTTTGGAAACAGAATGCTATGCAGTCATTCTCATTATAATTCAATCATAAGAATAGTAACTTACAATGTATGAATTACAAGAGACATCAAAAAGAAAAACTAAGAAATAAAATCTAGTCTACTTCATCTGCAACAGAACCCCTTGCAGCAGCAGCATCATCTGCGGTTTGGTTCTGAACGGTTTGAGCATCTTGAGCAGCTTGTTCTTCTGCAACTTGAACATCAACAGCGGGAGCGGTTTGATCAACATTTCTAGAACCGGATCCACGGGTGGCTTCAAAAACAAAGTCAGCTGCACGAAGCCGAACTTCAGTTGGTTCATCAATCTTTGATTCAATTGCAGCGGCTTGCTTGACAAGTTTCCCGGTTCTATGAAGGATAAGTTCTGAAGAATCAAGCGCATGCTGAGCCAGAATGTCCAGTTTCTCAACAACAGATTGAAGTGATGCATCAACGGCTTGAAACTTTAAGTTGCAAAGATCATTGTTGGTTCTGACAAGATCTTGAAGGGCCAGTTGATTTTCCAAGATTAAGTTCAGTCTCTCATCTAGCTGTTGTTGGCAAGACCTATCATCAAATCTCCCATTCACTCTCTCCCCCTTAATGGCATCAAGATCAGATTGAATAGTGAGGAGATGAGTGTCAAACCGAGAAGTGGCGGTTTGTTGATGAACTTGAATATTCCTAACCGCATCTATTAAGTCGGCGGTTGTAGCATGAAGAGGTAGAATATGATAGGAAGGAATTGAAGAGGGCGGTTCATCAGAAGGAGTATAGTGAGGGATGTGCTCATCACTGGAATTATCATCATCAGAAATTTGGATGGCATCATCAGATTGATGGGATGAGGAAGGCATTTTAGCTTTGCCCTTCAAAAGAATGTGAGCCTCTTCTAAGGTTTCACCCATAGAGATCCTAAGAGCGGTTTCAAGCTCAAAGGGATCAAAGTGAGGAAAAGAATGAATAGGGATAATTGCAGTTTGAGGAGGTGAAGAAGGAAGAAGAGGAAATCTCAAATAATCATCATTTAGAAGAATGGAAGGGGAAGGCACAAATCTCCAATTCAACATAGGAGGATATGCTCTAGCAGTTAACTTTAGAAAGAATTGACTAGCAAGAGTGGGATCCATGAGTACCTGATCGGCAATCTCACTCATCACTTTGTCTGCAACTGAAAGAATTAAGTTTTCAACTGCGGCTTCCATCTCATCCTTGGGAAAGATAGCAAAAGGGTTAGGGCGGCCAGCCTTCAAGAATCTAGCTTCGGCTTTGGCGGCGGCACGAGCATGGGCTCCAGCCCTTCTTTCCCTAGAGGTTTCAGTCTTGAACCGCTTCAAATATTTTGCTAAGTCAGCAGCATTCTTTCGTTTCTTTGTCTTCGGTTTAATGAATGAAACCGATGTCTGTGGAGATAGCTGAACTGGCGGCTGAGAGAGAGGTTGAGCTTTAGGAATAGCCAGCAGTTGAACTGAAGGAAGAGGCAGTGGTTGAACCGACAAAGAAGTAGATGGAAAAACCGGAGTTGGAGCATAAGGTAAATCAGGAGATGAAGATGGAGTATGTTCTGGTGAATCAAAGTCCAACTTCCTTTTAAGTGAAAGAGGAGAGACCTCAACCATCATTGGGTCAATACCTGCCTTCCTCATCTCAGCTCTTTCTCTTAGCTCTCTTGCAAAAGCTCCTTCAAGTGGTGAGTGATCTCTTTTGTAGTCAACCTCACTGAAGTCTATAGCTCCTGGTGGCCTTGACTGCCAATGCTCCACATAATCACTTTTCTTCACCAACTTTCTCTTCTTCTTTGGCGGTTGAACCTCAAGAACTTCAACATCTTGCTCAGGTTCACCAAGTGCCTCAGACATATCAGTCTGCTCAGGCAATGCTGCAGCCTCAAACTCATCGGTTTGCTCAGGCTGAACCACAATGGTAGATACAGCGGTTTGTTCAACTAGAACCGCATCCTCAGACACTTCGGTCTGCTCAGGATCGGTTTGAGAGGAAGGTTTAAGGTTTGGGAAGGCTTTGAAAATTTCAGCCAACTGTTCTTCAGAGAATTGAACAGAGGGCGGTTTAGAAGTGGAAGGTTTAGGAGGAGAAGAGATAGGAAGGAAAAGATGAGGTGAAGGGATAAGTTCTGGAATGGATTTAGCCTTGGCGGCTTTAAGAGAGGAGGCATCCATAGCGAAATTGAAGGATTTCTCCACATTTTGATGTACTGGAGAGAGAGGTTTAACTTGAGGTTTGGGAATAGAGGGTTTAGAAGTGATAGGTTTTGAAAGAGTAGGAGATAGTCTGATGGGGGGAAAAGAGGTTGAAGAAGATGAAGGTTTAGATGACGGTTTGGATAAGGGTTTGGAAGGCGGTTTGGATAGGTTTGCTTTTGTAATAACTGAAGGGATTTGAGCAGTTCCCTTTCTTTTCCTTGGAGCAGCGGTTTCCTTGGGACGAGCCACAGGTATAGACCGAACTGCAGGCTCCCCCTCAACCGCAGGCTCCCCCTCAGCCTGTACCGCGGTTTGAGCTAAATGACTTAACCCCAGTCGGTTTAGAGTGGCAGTTTGACCTTCATTTCTTAGCATCGTAGCATGGGCCTGATCAGCAATGGCACCAGCATACGGTTTCCCTGATTTGTTGAGCCGAGCTTCAGGAAATGGGCCACGTTCGGCTTCAGGAAGAGGGTCCTCATTCCAAACTGTTTGAGCATACCGCCATCCAAAAGTTGTTCTGAAGGTATCAAGTCTTGACAATCCAAAGATAGATTTTTCACTTGGATCCAACCAATAGTCCTTGTTTTCAGCCGAGAACTTGAAAATGGCAGTATCTTGATGCAAGAACTTTGTCAGCAACCTGCAATGAGTTCTGACCTTGGATTTTCCAGCGGCTTTAGCAGCATGGAGGCGGTTTAGAGCATTTATAATCTCCTTCATCACAACCTTGGGCCAGTACAGTTTCTTCCCTTTAAGAATGGCCACACAGTAAGCATACTGTTCACTTGTAAAGTTGTTGTGGTTTCCATTCTTGCACATGACTCCAGAATCTACCAATTCACAAAGATGAGCCATCACCTCTCCAAAGTCCTTTTTGGAGGAATTCTTGGTGGAGAAAGAGTTAACTCCAATCAGCTCCATTGTAGTATTGCTTAGAAGTTCCGGTTTTATCCCCATAACTCCAGAGTTCTCAAGACCAGCTAGAACTGCAATCTTGGAAGCGGTTAGGATCACTTCTTTGCCACAGACGGTGGACTTGATAGCATCTTCAAATTTTATTTCACCGGATTCCAGATCCCTTATCGGTTCTCCTCTTACATCTAGTAATTCAGCCTTCGTGGAGATCCCATTCTCAAAGAATTCGGCGCAGATAATAGTAACAAACTGCGGTTCATCCATAAGAAACAGAGGTAGCAATTTTGCATCATTCAGCAGTTTGAGGAGCTTCCTTCCAACTGCATCTTGTTTAAGTTCACCCTCAAGAATCCTAGAGCCGGGAACAAAGTTTGAGGGATCCTGAAAGATATTCTTAGTTAGAAATAATTTAAAGAATGATAGTTTGAATCCTTAAGCAAACCGCGGTTTGATTAAGTCCTACAAACTATAACAAGGAAACCTAACAATGAAAACATGCGGTTCAAGGAGAGCAAGGGTAAAAATGTAAAAACAAAGAATGAAGGAACAGTGAAGGCAAAATGGATCAAAGAGGGAAAATTTTGAAAAAGAGTTTGAATGCATGAAGAACACGAAGAACAGAGTATGAATATGCAAAACAAAATCTTAACCAAAATATGGAAAAAATTATATCAAAATGATCACAAAGAGTAGATTCTAACAAAGTTCTAAATAAACTAAGACAAATAACAACACATGAGCCCAGAATCTGCAAAATTTCGCAAGAACACCAAATAACCCCAAAATTGATTTTGCTCAAAATTGAACATAAATCTTAAAACAAAGTGAACAAACAGTGTATATAAGTAAATGCGAGCACAAACCAAAAAATTGAAGAAAAAGCATAAAATGATCAAAGGAAGATGAATCAAGCTTTTAAGCTTCAACAATGGCGAAAAAAAAATATACTGAGTTAGGGTTCAGAATTTCATACCATATCAGGCTTTGATGGTTTGGACGATGTAGAAGAAGAAGCAAGATCAATTGATTTCTTTGGTGCCATTAAATTTTTTGTTTAAGTAAGAGAATTTTGAGTGAGAACAGAGAGAGAGAGATGAGTGCGTACAGAGGAGAGAGAAGGGGTTTTTGCTAAAAAGAGTAAGAAGGTAAAAAGATAAATTGAAAAATGGTTTGTCTTTTATACTCAATTAACCACCTCGGGTAGTGGAGCGGGCATGACGGCTGAAGGAAACTCAACCGTCAGTGTACCTGTCAATTCGCATTCAATGCGGCAGAGATAATT
Organism: Campanula takesimana; assembly: GCA_026119855.1. Taxonomy (NCBI): domain Eukaryota; kingdom Viridiplantae; phylum Streptophyta; class Magnoliopsida; order Asterales; family Campanulaceae; genus Campanula; species Campanula takesimana. Next base: position 16,128 of record JAOWBW010001314.1, on the reverse strand, counting down.
GCAAGAAGGTCCTTAAAGAATGAAGTGACGTAAAGTAGGGACTAAAATGCAATTTCATACCTGGGCGGTTTTGCGTAAACCGACTTACCTTTTCCTCATTATCGGTTTTGGTGAAACCGATATCTTTCAGATCTATCTTCGGTTTCAGTATAAAAACCGAAACCTTGCTTTGACAATTCGGTTTGGACAAAACTGAAATTATTCTTCTTGACTCTTCGGTTTGAGTGGAATCTTTAGCCGAACCATCTTGTTGCGGTTTTGTCTATTGAACCGCAAGCTATTTGCATTTTCTTAATAGAGCCAAAATACTTAACAAAAATTATTAGAACAAAAATAAATAGGCATGAATTATATTAAGTAAGTTCCAGCATACCCATTTCTCCTCGTAAATGAAAGAACCTAGAATTTTCGAGCGGTTTGGTGAGAATATCTGCAATTTGATCGTCGGTTCCCACCTTTGCTAGAAAAATGTTCTTCTTTTCAACATGATCTTTAAGGAAATGATATCTTATGTCAATGTGCTTGGTTTTTGAGTGTTGTACTGGATTGTTGGAGATTGATATTGCTGCAGTACTATCACAGTAGATAGGGCAGTTCTTCTCAAATACTTCATAGTCTTCCAACTGCTGTTTCATCCAGAGAATTTGAGAGCAACAGCTTCCAGCCGCAATATATTCAGCTTCAGGGGTTGAGACTGAAACCGATGCTTGTTTCTTGCTGGACCATGATACAAGCCGGGTTCCAAGGAACTGACAAGTACCACTTGTGCTCTTTCTGCTTATCTTACATGCTGCAAAGTCAGCATCTGAATAACCTAATAGATCAAATGAAGATTCTTTGGAGTACCAAAGTCCAAGGTTAACAGATCCACATAAGTATCTAATAATTCTTTTAACAGCAATAAGATGAGATTCTCTAGGGTCAGCTTGAAATTTAGCACAAACACAAACACTGAACATGATATCTGGCCTACTAGCAGTTAAGTAAAGTAAAGAACCAATCATACCTCGGTAGAGAGTCTGATCAACTTTCTTACCTCGTTCATCTTGATCCAAACTGCAGGCCTTTTGCATTGGGGTATCAACTGGCTTAGCGGTTTCAAGCCCAAATTTCTTGATCAAATCTTTGGTATATTTGGCTTGGTTGATAAAAATTCCATCATGACATTGCTTGATTTGGAGTCCAAGAAAGAATGTCAATTCTCCCATCATACTCATCTCAAATTTACCTTTCATAAGCTTCTCAAACTTAACACACATAGTCTCATTAGTAGAACCGAAAATAATATCATCAACATATATTTGAACTAATAATGAATGGCCTTTGTGTTTAGCAATAAATAGGGTTGTATCAATTTTACCTCTAGAGAAGCCTTGTTCAATAAGAAATTTATATAGAGTGTCATACCATGCTCTTGGAGCTTGTTTGAGTCCATACAGGGCCTTCTTGAGCTTGAAGACATGATTGGAATATTTGTTGTCTTCAAATCCTGGTGGTTGAGCTACATAAACTTCTTCTTGTAGTTCACCATTCAGAAATGCACTCTTCACATCCATTTGATATAACTTGAATTTCTTGAAGGAGGCATAGGCCAGGAACAATCTAATGGCTTCAAGTCTGGCTACAGGTGCAAAGGTTTCATCATAATCAATCCCTTCTTCTTGCCTATAACCTTGAGCAACCAACCTTGCTTTGTTTCTTGTAATAATACCATTTTCATCCATCTTATTTCTGTATACCCATTTTGTTCCAATTACAGTGTGATCTCTGGGCCTTGGAACTAGAGTCCAAACTCTGCATCTTTCAAACTGATTAAGCTCTTCTTGCATTGCAGCTACCCAACTTGGATCACTTAGAGCTTCATCTACCTTCTTCGGTTCCATCTGAGATAACAGTGCAGTTGAGAACAAACTGTGGTTATCTCTATGAGTCAAGCTTCCTCTTGTCTGAACACCAGAACTGATAGGACCTATAACATTAGTTGTTGGATGGTCTCTATGCTCATTGATTTCTGGAGGGAGGTCTTCATGAACCACTATTTCTTGAAGATTTTCCAGAGGAGGCTCTTCTTGATATTCATTGAAATCTTCATTGAAGGTGATGTTTGGAACTGGATCAACGGTTTGAATTGGATCAGTAGAATGCAGTTCTACAGCAAAACCTTCGGTTTGATTTGGAGCGGCTGAAGAACCTGATGGAGCGGTTTGAGTAGGTTGGTCATTTGCCGTTGCATGATTAGGGTAAGATGTACCTGTCTCAAAACCACTAAAATCATCAGCAACATTTGGAGCCATATGTGGCTCAAGAAGATTATGTTCATCAAATGTAACATGGACTGATTCTACAATTTTTAAAGATGTCTTATTGAAACAACGAAAAGCTTTGGAGTGTTTTGAATAACCAACAAAAATACCTTCATCGGCCTTAGCATCAAATTTACCTCGATGCTCTTTGCCATTGTACAAGATGTAGCACTTGCATCCAAATATTTTGAAGAAGGCAATGTTGGGTGATCTGCCTCGCCACAATTCATAAGAAGTCTTGTTGTGAACTTTGATGATTAGGGAGCGGTTCTGGGTGAAACATGCGGTATTGACGGCTTCGGCCCAGAAGTATTTGGGAAGCTTTGCTTCTGCAATCATTGTCTTCCCGGCTTCAATCAAAGTCCTGTTCTTTCTTTCTACAACTCCATTCTGTTGTGGAACCCCAGCGGCAGAGAAGTTATGATCAATTCCATGATCATAACAATATTGGGCAACACCATTGTTTGTAAATTCAGTTCCATTATCGGAACGCACGGCAACAATGTCATCCAATTTCTGAGTTTGGAGCTGTCTAAAGAGAGCGGTTACGATGCCATAAGTATCATCTTTAGAGGCCATCATTTCCACCCAAGTATATCTTGAATAATCATCAACCACCACAAGTGTATAGCGGTTTCCTCTAATACTGGCGGTTGGGACAGGTCCAAATAAATCCATGTGCAGCAGTTGCAAACAGCGGTTCGTTGAAGGTGCGGTTTTACTAGGAAATGACTGTTTGGGCTGCTTTCCAAGCTGTCATGCTTTACACTTTTCATCATGATGGTCAGCCACCTTGGGTAGTCCTTTTACTAGACCATCTGTGCAGTTTTGCTAGATACTTGAAGTTCAAGTGGCTGAGCCGCTTATGCCATAACCAGCTGCTTTCACTTATATTTTTGGCTACAAACAGAGGTCAGCGATAGAAACAATATTGCTTAAATCTATCATATAAACATCACCTGTTCTGTTGCCAGTCAGTAGAGTGACTTCAGAGGAAGCATCTTTGATATAACAGTTAGTTGAAGTAAAGTTGCAGTTCATTCCTTTGTCACAAAACTGAGATATGGAGAGAAGGTTGTGCTTGAGTCCTTCTACTAGTGACACATTTTCAATTGTCACCTTTCCTCGTTTGATTGCTCCATATCCTACTGTTTCTCCTTTCTTGTTGTTACCAAACACTACTGGGGGACCTTTCATTTGGATGAAACTGCAGAGTAGTTCGGAATCTCCAGTCATGTGTCGTGAGCATCCACTATCCAAATACAAGAGATCCTTCTTCTTCTTAGCGGTTCCAGCCATAAAACATGAAATCTGAAAAATAAACATGAAAGGTTTTGGTCCCCCTTATTCCTTGGGTCCTAGGGTTAGCAGCTTTTTGGGACCCACACTTGTTTGACCTTAGGATTTTTACGTCCTTTGGCATTGGGTGTGAATCTTAAAAGACAATGACCAGCACTATGACCAAAATCAGCACAAATAGCACAATGAATAAATCCAGGTTTTGGTTGCGGTTTTACAAACCCTTTACTGACCTTCGTTTTCTCATGTTTTACTGGGTCAGCGGTTTTGGCTTTAACAAAGATTACCTTCTTGAGCTCAACCTTCCTCTTAGGTGCGGCTTTAGGGAAACTGATAGGAATTTCCTTAAACCGACTAGGAGCGGTTTCATCACTCAATACTTCCTTGGTTGCTTCAGCCGCTATGGATTTCTCTTTCCACTTTGAATCTCTCCCAGTCTGGTTTTTAGGGTACTCAAAGAAATAATTTTGCCTTTTAATTTCTTGTTTTGAGCCCTTTTTACCAGCATGATTAACCTTAGGAATTTCTTTGGTTTGTTCAGTAGGTTTCACACCACCTTTGGCACAGAGACAAGGACACTTACACCCATCATCAGTTTTATACCCCAATCCACTTTTATCCGAAGTAGGAATTTGTGAATTTAGGATTTGTTCCACGGTGACACCAGACTTAGTCCATACATCGGTCACTTTTTGGAGGTCATCCCTTTGTACGGTAAGATCATGGATTTGGGTGAGAAGTACCTCGGTTCTGTCCTTCAGATAGCGGTTTTCATCCACAATAGTAGATATCCCAGCAATTTGGAGCTTGAGATTTTCAATTTCCTCCTTGTGGGATTTACATACACGTTGGGATTCTTCAAGTTCCGCAACCATTAGTTTATATGCCTTTTTAAGTACAGTGTGTTGTTGACATATAATATTTGCACGTTCTAGTACCTGATCATCATGACTTTGGTCTGCTTGAACCTCGGGAGTGTAGTTTGGTGTTGTAGGAGCTTTGCTTGATCTAGCCTCAGGAGTTTTAGGTGAAACTGACTTCATTTGTTGTTTTGGCAGTGGAAGGCTTTCGTCAATTTCAATTCTTTCTTCAAATCCCATGAGACAGAGATTAGCAGTTTCTTCATCATCACTTTCATCTGAGTCTGAACCCATCCATGTCAGCGGTTGATCTCCTTGGTCAGCTACCATTCCTCTTCTTTTCACGAATTTCTTGTTGAATGGTTTCTTGGCTGGCGCGGCTTCATACCTCGGTTTGGGACAACTTGAAGCAAAGTGACCTGGTTGTCTGCAGTTATAACAAACCAAGTCATCCCTAGTCTTGGGATCTGCAGTTTTGTTGAATCTGGTTGGAGGGACAAACTTTGCTGGGCCTTTGGATGGAAATTGAGATCTATTGTTTTTCCTGAACTTGGTGTATTTCTTCACATACAAAGCAAATTCTTCATCATCCATTTCATCAAAATCAACTTGAGTAGAACTTGAGGATTGTGATCCTACACTCTAAGCATACGAACTTTGAGGAGGAGTGTAGGATTGATGAGACTGCTGATAAGATTGATAAGATTGAGGATATGGTTGATGTGATTGAGGATAGGATTGGTGAGACTGTTGGTAATGTTCAGAAGGTGCGGTTTGAGGATTATATCTAGGAACATTTTGGTCAGGAGAAGCGGTTTGTAAGTGGAGGTGAGGAGCGGTTTGATGATGGTCTGGATTGTAGACAGGAGATGAGGTATTGTTGAATGCAGCTAGAGAGAGGGTCTTAAATCTGCTTTCGGTTTCATGGACCTCTTCAAGCTTAAATTCAAAAACCTTCAGCATGGCATACAAGTGTCGAAGATCAAGAGCTTCCAAGTCCTTGTTGTCTTCAATGTTAGTAGTTTTGATCAGCCATTTACTACCAAGTGCTTGCATGAATCTCATGTTCAAATCTGTATTAGAATAGACATGTCCAAGAGAAAAACAAACGTTAACAATATCAATAAACCTCTTATAGCATTGTCTAAGAGATTCCTTAGGATCTTTAACAAAATAGTCAAAGAGTCTTCTCTGTTGATAGAGGCGGTTCTTCTTGGTATCTGAATCTCCTTCCAGAAAGTCAACTATAGCATCCCAGGTAGCCTTTGCGGTTTTGCAGTGAAGCACCTTAGAATGAGTCCTCAGGTCAATAGCTGAAACTAGCATGGCCATAGCTCTTCCATCAAAATCCACATTGATGCGGTCTGCATCAGTCCATTCACTTTCTAATTTCTTAACTTCAGCTTCTTCTCCTGCGGTTCCTGCACGAGGATTAGCTTTCATAGGAACATATGGTCCATCAGTAACTGCAGTCCACAGTCTACGATCACATGAAATCATGTGTTTCATCATCCTATCTTTCCAAAAAATAAAACTATCTTCATCCAGAATCGGTAAGTGATTTGAATTGGATGTTTGCATCATATGGGTGTTTGTGTTTGCCATTGGATCAGCACCCAAGCGGTTAAGCTTGTAAAAACAAGTTTGGTGGATATGCTCTAATACCACTTGTTGGTCCCAGAGGGCAACAAGGGTATAGAACCGCTAGAGGGGGGGGGGTGAATAGCGGTCCGAAACTTTTTCGAGAATACCCTTAAATCAACCGAGTACTTATCAGTTTGGCCAACTGCGGTTCAAGGCACAAGAACCGAACTGATAAAATGCACAGCGGAGTTTGCGGTTTGGCCAAATTGGTTAGTTAAAGAGTTGGGAAGTTTGACTCGGGTTGAGAAAACACTATGATGCAACAGAATAGTTAAACTTAAAGTTTAAAGGAAAACACAATTCATCTTTCTAGTCATTTCGTGTATGGAAGCAAGTTCAAGACCACAAACAATAAAGATAAATATCAAGACAGAAAATAAAGATCCAACACACAAATTGAAGAGGTTCGTTCTTAAATGAACTACGTCCTCTACCTAGATGGTTAGTCTAGGATTTTCTAATAGCTATGAGACTTGTATTAATTTAGAGGAGGTTTTACAAGATGAATCTAAACTCTAAACAATAAGTCTAACCTAAGCTATAATAACAACCGGTGTTTTCGAAGTATATAATCTATGTGATTATATAAATCGGGTGTGTGTGTGAAAAGAAATCAAAATGCTCTAAGTATCTAAATGATGGTTGAGCAAGTGGAATTCTTTCGGTGTAAAGGCTAAGTATGAATGGTTGTTAGGCTTGAAGCTTTGATGTAGAACTGGGTTTGCTATGGAGATGGTTTGAAGATATGTATATCTGGGTTTAAATCTTCAAAGCAAACTTGAATGCTTGGGAATGAATCTCTTGAAGCTCAGCAACCTTCATTGTTGAATAATGAAGGCTATTTATAGGCAGAGCACCCTTGTGACCGTTGGGTAAAGATTTGAATCAAATCTGAAGGGTACAGTGCTGTCGAAATCCCATTGGTTGAGCTGTCATTTTCGTCCCTGGTTTTGTCTTGTAATCCTAGGTAGTTGTTGCACCACTACCTGACATTTTCCTTTGTTGCAGAAAGGACTAACGGTAAACAATTCAAACTGATAGAAGAACCGACATTCCTTGCAGAAACTCCAAGTTAACTTAGAGTTATTTTGACATGACATAACAACATCCTTTTACGGTCAAAAAGGGAATGTTTGTCTAAGGAATAAATGACATCTCTATAATTCTTCAATAACTGATCTGCGGTTTCACCAAGCATAGGGGCGGTTTGAAGAATGATCTTGATGGGCGGTTTCATCAAACATGCAAACTGCAGTTTGATGAAAACTGAAGGGCTCCATGCTGGCGGTCTCAAGATGACGGTTTGAAGCACTAAACCGCTAATGATACAACCGAACTATACTCAGCCTAGACAATCAAAAATCTAGAAATGGACTTATCTAAAAATTGAAGTATAACTTCATTACATGCGGTCCTAAAGTCCATAAACAGACACGTGGCATGGATCAATCAAATTAAGGTGGGTGAACCAACAATGAATCCTAACAGGACCCCAACGGAGATTGGGGATATATGCTGGGTATGATTCTTCTTCTATTATAAGATATCTTGAACCATTAACAGGAGATCTATTTGCGGCACATTTTGCCGATTGTCATTTGATGAAAAAAAATATTCCCAACATTAGGGGGAGAAAGTAATAGGCTGGAAAAGAAATCAAGTGGAATATATTGCAATATTATCCCGATCCTCGTGCAAAGCAATGTGAACCAGAATTTCAAAAGACAATCCACTTGCAAGAGATAGCGAATCAATTGCCAGACGCATTTACTGACCTAAAAAAAGTGACAGTCACATGTTCCAGCTATAAATGCTCCTATACGGATTGATGTCCCGATTGGACAATCCGCTAATGAATCTAAAACATGCATGAAGAGTGGAAGGCCTATCGGTTCTAAAGACAAAAATCCTCGAAAGAGAAAATGAGCAAATTATGAGAAAAGCCCCGTCGAGGTAAATATATCCCCTGAAGAGATACATGACAAATCTGATCAAATACTTCCAGAAGAAGTTCAGGTACCTATAATCATTAAGAATGATGATATCTTGATTAGTTATGTCAGTACAGGAAAAAGATGGAACCGAGATGAAACAATTGTCGACAATATTTTTGCATATAATATAGCGCTTAATGTTATGGAAAATAACGAGGATCACAAACCTAGGTGTATCGACGAATATCGATATTGAAATGATTGGGGAAGCGTGAGTTTTCCAGACCTGTAGTCCATACACCTGAAGGTGTAAAACGAGTAGAGTACAAGTGCGAAAATAAATATAAAGCACATTTTGTTGCACAAGAATAAAGCACGTCTTGTTGCACAAGAATAAAGCACTTCTTGTTGCACAAGGTTTTTTGCAAAGACCTGGAATTGATTATGAGGAGACATATTCTCCTGTAGTGGATGCAATTACATTTCGCTATCTCATTAGTCTGGCAATACATGAAAAGCTTGATATGCGTTTAATGGATGTTGTCACTGCATATTTGTATGGCATACTTGACAATGATATTTATATAAGAGAATCCCAGAAGGATTCAAGATGTATGATGCATGCAATTCAAATTCTCGAGAAGATTGTTAAATTAAATTACAAAGATATTTGTATGGTTTAAAAAGATCTGGACGGATGTGGTATAACCGTCTCAGTGAATACTTGGCGAAAGAAAGATACAAGAATGATCCTATTTGCCCATGTATTTTTCATTAGAAAATCTGTTTCAGGATTTGTTATAACATCTATTTATGTTAATCTAAATGTTATTGGAAGTCCAGAAAAACTTTCAATAGTTGTTAAGCTGCAAATGTGCCTACGAGGATAGAACTCCCAGAAGGAGTATTATCAGGAAGGCCAATGATCTCACCTAACGAAATACATACCCCTGCCCAGAAGAGAGGGATGCCAATTGATTCCAAGGATTCGCATCCCCGTAAACGGGTGAGTGCACAAAAGTCGAATCCCGTTAGCGATAATAAAATTGGAATCTTATCCGATCTATCTCATGATATTGTTCCAGATTATGGATTCATTTGGAAAACGAAGTCGGGGGACGCCTCGACATTGACACCCGTTTCTGAGAATAAAGAAATATCAGTTAGTCATGCATGCATATATGAGATATGTAATCACGATGAAACAATTATCAACGATGTATTTACTTATACAGTAGAAACTGAGATTATATGTTGTAATGATATTGAACCTCGCTCCGTAAATGAGTGTAAACAAAGAATTGATTGGCCTAAATGAGAGAAAGCAATCCAATCAAAGTTCGATTCCTTAAAAAAATGAGGAGTGTTTGGACCAGTAGTTCCTACACCTTTTAGGGTTATACCCATGGGATATAAATGGGTATTTACGAGAAAAAAGAATGAGAGAAATGAGATTATGAGATATAAAGCTCGCCTTGTGATACAAGGTTTCTCTCAACGGCTTGGGATTGACTTTGATAAGACATACTCTCACGTTATGGAAGTTATTAAATTATGATATTTTGTCAGATAATGATCCAGCAGATCAGAAGTCAAGACAATTGCGATGACTGATTCACGAAGTCACTACCTAAAGCCACTTTTAAGAAGTATGTGAAAACAATTAGCTTACGCAGATTTTTAGAGCTTCCACCCTTGTATTTTTCAGGGGGAGTATCCAGACGATACTCAGATTTCATTATACTCTTTTTCCTTCGCGCGGAGTTATTTTTCCCACCGAATTTTGTTACCCGCCAATGTTTTAACGAGGCAATGAGCGTTTATTGAAAATATTGTGAGTTGTACTCTTTTCCTTCGAGATTATTTTTCCTAAAGGGTTTTTGCTCGGAAGGTTTTTAATGAGGCAACACGTGCGGCACAATTACCATTCAATAAGAATCTCCAAGGAGGAATAGGAGACTAAGAGATCGCGAGTAATTTTTGTTCAAGGGAAGCATCATGAAGCTAAGAAATCGTGTACTCTTTTTCCTTCACTAGAGTTTTTATCCCCAGGGTTTTTCTCTGGTAAGGTTTTAATGAGGCATGCTACTTAGCTGCGGACATCCAAGGGGGAGTGTTATAATATATTATTATGTGGATGTCATTTGAACCAGAAGTGTACAAGAGAAGCTTTGCAAGATTATCTTTCGCAAAACTTACTAAGGAAGCTTTGTAAATATCTTCAGTGAAGCTTACTTGGGAAGCTTGGTAAATATCTTCAGAGAAGCTTATTAAGGAAGCCTTACTAAAGGATAATGTTTATCTTTATGGAAGCTTATAGAGGAAGCCAATTTCCACCTATAAATAGTAGGCTCTAGTTTTTTCATTTCAATATTTTTCAGAAGTTCTTAACTTCTACCTTTCTCTCTTGTACACTCTCTATAATAGTCTTGAAATAAAATAATATCTATTGAGATTATGCTCTTGGTTCTCCAGTTTTATAACACTTTTAAACTTTATTTTTTCAGTTTTTGAACGTTTTAATTTTTTTCTCATAATTAGGGTTTATATAGCTTTAGGGTTCCATAACGTTTAATTTAAGTATTTTGTTCTAGGATTTTTTTGGGGTGATTTTTGCTGTTTTATGATATTGATTATTTATTCCAACATTAATGCACGTTCATAAATTGGATAGCCGAATGTTTAATTATGTTAATTTTCTAAAAATGATTATAATAAAAAAATCATTTTTATTAGATAGCCGAGTACATATATTCTGACAGTTTAAGAGGCCGGCAAGATGTTTCATATTTTACGGTAAGGATAATTTTCAACGTTGGATGTTGTTACTGCAATTAACGATTTTTTTCATGGTCTACTCTATATTGCTCTGTCCCACGTTAGAGATGCACTTAACCTTAACATATTGATATGTGACGATACCGTGCTTGGTCAAACTGATGTTATTACTGACAATGTTGTCTTCAAAGAAGATTTCCATAATGTATAAAAACATTTCTTCTTTCACTCTTATTGAACTCATCACAATTTATTCAAAATAAGTATAAGTAACACCCCGTGCATCGAACGCACAAGAGTAACACTAGTTATAATAAAAGGATTTCAAGTGACTGATTTGAAAATTTAGATATTTGGTTGGAGATTACAAAAGTAACGCATAGACGTGTCCATGCCGATTAACCGGCGGTTAGCCGGTTATAACCGGTGGTTGAAAAGCTTCCGGAGGTCTAACCGTAACCGGACCGGCTAACCGGCTCTAACGGTTAAGGTTAGGTGGTTAACTGGTTAAACCGGTTCATCCGGTTAAACCGTCTGTTTTTTTTTAAATGTCAAAAAAGTGACTGAAATCTGAAAATTTAACTGAAAAATGTCAAAAAACTGACTGGAATCTGGAAATTTAACAAAAAATGTCAAAAAACTGACTGGAAACTTGAATAAACTGACTGAAAACTGACAAATTAACTAGAATCGTTAAAAAACTGACTGAAAATCTAAAAATAATGACCATTAGCCGGTTCAAATGGCGGTTATAACCGGCTGTTCAACCGGTTAACCTAACCGGCGGTTATAACCGCCGGTTGACAGGTTTACATATCTCCTAACCTTAACCGGACCGCCACTTACCGGTTCACATCCGAAACGGTTGGCCGGTTAGCCGGTTGGCCGGTTTTGACCGGTTGGCCAAACGCCGGTTAGCCGGTTCCGTCAATTTTTTTGGACACGTCTAGTAACGCACATGATTTGCAATTAGCCCAAAGGGCAAATATATACTCCTCCGTCCCACCTCACTTGAAACTTTATTCCATTTTGGGCCGTCCCACTTCACTTTGAGACCTCTCAAAATGACAATGATTTTATTATTTTATATTCAATCTAACCAACCCACTCATTCTCTCTTTTCATTTTCCACCACACAATTCATTAAATCAACCTATTATTAACCTCACTCATTCTCTCTCTTCATTTTCAACCACATATTTTTTTTATTTTATTCCTTTTTCTTAGTTATTGTGCCTAACTCTAATCTAAGGGTCTCAAGTTAGGTGAGACGGAGGGAGTATATTTATATATATATATTTTTTTTTTGGTACAAAGGGCAAATAGAAATGCGGAGTCCATTTTCGCGGTTTTCCATTTCACGTCTTCCGTTTCAATTCGAACTTCTCGAGTACGCTACAAGGGGATATGGAGAAGGGGGAAGAGATTTCCGGCGACGATTCCTCCCGGCCATGGCATTCTTACCATACAGTCTTCACAAACGCTAAAGCAGGTACCTCAATTTCTTCATTCAGATTCGTTTCTCCTCTTTTTTCTAGGTGTTGCTGATCTGCCCAATTTGGTCAAATTTATACCAATTCAACTTCACAAGCAAAGACACGCACGAATCTACTGCTGATTCTCTATCATCATGCTTATTTTCACATTCCAGTCTATATTAGATGTAAGTAAAGGTGTAGGGTTGTATGTTCGAAGTAAGGGAGTTGAAATTGAGCTAGATTTCATTATGCAATTTATTTTTTCTTATGTGATTATGTATGTAGCTTATACGATTATTTTGGAGTTTAACTTGTAGGGATGGAAGGGGTAGACAAGGAGAAAGTGCAGAGGATAGTGTATGAAATGAGTAAAGGATCAAAGTATTTTGAGAATGAGGAACGAAAAGAGGCTTATATGAAACAGAAAATTGACAACATGCGGGCTCAGCATGAAAAGCTTACGGCTGCTGATGTATTGCATTTTCAGAAGGTAAATAATTTTTTTTCATAATGCATCTCTGAAGATAAATTTCACTGTTCCGAATGGAATGATGTGTAGATATAATAATGGTAAATTGGTAATGATGTGTGAACATCATAGTATTTGATAAGGTAAATTGGTTATAGTATTTGATAGGTGAATTGGTTCTTGGCTAAATGAATCATGTAGAGTGAATATGTGCGGCTTGAACCTTTAGGATTACTTGCACTTGTACATATGCTATTATTTGCGATGGTACAATTTACATTGATGCTCTTTAAAATCCTTGGGCTATGTGAATAACATTGATCAACGATCACAACATGAATGCTATATATCTACCATCTGTATAACAATATGCTATTGATAGGCCTTCATGATGTTAAATTTCATACAATAAAAGTGTATCTGATTTTTTCCCTTCATTTTCTCATTTTCCTTTGCTCTTGTCACTCTGGTGGTTCGTTTTTCAGTAATGAATGCTTTTGGTTCACATGTCCTTAGCTTGCTGATAGAAGAATTGTAGAGTTAGAAGCTACACGTGATCTGTCAAGGATTTGGCTTCATGTAGACATGGATGCTTTTTATGCCGCTGTTGAGACCTTGAGCAATCCTTCACTGAAAGGCAAGCCAATGGCCGTTGGTGGCATGTCTATGATCTGTACAGCTAATTATGAGGTTTGAATTGCTAACTGTAAGTCTAATGGTTTGCTATCATGTAAATACATATCCGATGTTCTTGTTTTCAACAAAAGGTCAATTGCAGTATATGTTTGAAGATTCACCTGCATTTCATGCTGTCAGTGCTTCATTTTAGTTAAGACTTGATTATGAACTTTTCATTTGCAGGCTCGGAAATTTGGGGTGCGTGCGGCTATGCCGGGTTTCATTGCATGTAAATTATGTCCAGAACTGATTTTTGTCCCACCGATTTTAAGAAATATACTTATTACAGCGATTTAACTAGGCAAGGTTAGATTCTCCACTTCCATGATATTTTGGAGATGCACTATTGTCAATATCTAATTAATTTTGTTTGCTTCTGCTCTTGTACAAGTAGTTTTCCAGAAATATGATCCCAATTTCATGGCTGCAAGCCTGGATGAGGCGTACCTTGACGTAACAAAAGTCTGCAAGGAAAGAAACATAACGAGTGAAGAGGTAAGTTGGACTTGCATGATATATAGTTATCATGTACTACATTGACATTATATTGTATACTCTTACCGTTCCGTAACATTGTGCACAAACGTTTTTGTTGGGCGTTCCATTGATAAGTCCCACTTCCCTGACATCGAAATTTTATAATGCTTCTTTATTCAATGAAACTCACTTGTCATACTCACAACAACAATTCACTACAATTCTCTATTCTTACCCCACTTTCTATACTCACAACACATACTCCACTACTAATTTTTAATGCACATTGTTATGAGACTGAGGGAGTACTAGTTTCACTGCTCAATGAAGCTTACTATACCTGTATCTTCATTTCCTCTTGTCTACTATGTTACCTGGACTCGGGTACGGGTATCCGACACGAGTACGGATTCAAGTGTCAGATTCACTTTTCCAAAAAAAATTGGACACGAGGACACTGTCCTAAATTTTGAACACGGGTGAGGATACGTTAATAACAAAATATATTGAGTCTATTTATATACTTATCATAAAAATAGTTTGTTTATTTTTTATGTACAAAAGTATCATTTTATAATATTATTTCTAAATAAAATTTTGCTAAGATATAATATATACTCCCTCCGTCTCCGTCCCGGTTTAAGGTTCTTAGTTTGACTTTGCACGCTTATTAAGGAATCAAGGCAAACATTAGTCAAGAATAGTAGTGAGTGGAGGATATTATTGTCCATTCATAAAGCAAGTGGGAGAAAAGTAGATAGGTAAGTGATGGTTTTTTTGTAATATATGAACTTATGAGGAAAAGATTGTCTAAAACACTATTCATTCTTTGTCATTTAATGAAGAAAGCAGCTAAGAACCTTAAACTGGGACATACCAAAAAGGAAAGTAAGAACCTTAAACTGGGACGGAGGGAGTAATTAAGTAAAACAACATTAAAATTTGTAAAATCTTTATAAATGAAGTCAACTCACTCCTTTTTTTCTTTTTCGATTTTCCTTGTCGTATCCAACTGAAAAAGTTGGTGTTGGGGTGTCGTGTTGGACACGGGTACTTCAACATATTTGAAGAGTCCGAGTAACATAGCTTGTCTATATAATTTCAAGCTCATTGAATTTAGTATATACATGTATGTATATATGTATATCATTTTCTTAACTGACTTTTTGCCTTTCAAAGGTTGCTGATGAGCTGAGAAGTGGTGTTATGATGCTACTGTCTAACTTGTAGTGCTGGTGTTGCTCCGAATCGTTACTTGCTAAGGTGTTGTATGCTGAATTGAATGTCAATACTATTGCTGTTCTTTTTGCCTTTCAGTTCAGTACAGCACATGCCCATCCTGAATCTGGCCTTGTGAAACTTCTCTTATCACCATGGTTTTGTACGTTCAAACAGTGAAGCTTAAAAATAACAATTTCATGCCATGGTGTGAAACACAAAATAATGATTTTATTATATATAAATACGTCTGTTTCTGTAGTACATACAGTAGAAAGTAAACTCATTTCAGGAGTTTTATGCATACACAATCTATCTTTGAGAAGTCCTTTGATTTTTTTGTTCCTTATGATTGCTAGAGAGTACTATTCGTGAAAATATCCATTATACATGTATGCTTTACAAATTGTGTAATTCCACATAGATACCCTCTTCCCAGAACAATATTCCCCTTTGACCAAAAATTCAATAATTATCATGAAACTGTAACATTGTTATGTATTCTTAATGTTGCATCAATACCATATTTCAGAAGTTCATGAGGATATTAAATTTGAATAATAGCTTGGTCAAAGCTCCTTCAACTTGACCGTTAGATTAAAGCGGGCCTATCTTTCTAGGACGGAGGGATCACAAAAAAACTATTGTAGACATTTGAGGCATAAATAATGGCCTTCTACTTTAGCAGTTGGAATATACTCCCTCCGTCCCATGGAGAGTGAGACTAGAGGAGTGGGCACGATATTTAAGATAAAGTGATATATATGTGGTAGAAAATGAAGAGAGAGAATGAGTGGGGTAAATAGTAGTGTTGGTTTGAATAAAAATGAGTGGTGGAAAATGAAGAGAGAATGAGTGGGTTTAAATAGTGGGGAATGATGAATATAAGTATATTAAACATTTCCATTTTGGGTAGTCTCACTTTAAGTGGGACGGCCCAAAAGGGAAATAAGTCTCACCTCTTAGTGGGACGGAGGGAGTATATATTAA